>CM077314.1:66505432-66633208 GCA_039655065.1 Glossophaga mutica
ACACAGCTGCCACCAGCCCCAGAGGGAGGCGTGTGCTGGCTGAGGGCTGCCGTGCGGGGAGCGACGGGGGACACGGAGCCGCCAGAGGGCCGCCCGCCGCCAGCACCTGGTTCCTCATGGACTCGGCCCGGATGGGGTCCTCGGCGGCCAGCGCGGCGCTGCTGAGCATGATGAAGAGCAGGATGAAGTTGGTGAACCAGGTGGCGTTGACGATGCGGTGACACAGCACGCGGACCCTGCAGGGACAGGAGGGCCGGGGGGCGGTGCGTCGCTGGGTGCCCGGGCCTCTCCGGCCTCTGCCCTGCGGGGCGGCACGGTCCTTCCCTCCCGGCTCAGGGCAGAGCAGCCTCCGCCTGGACGGGCCTCAGCTGGACACGCAGGGCCTGGCGCCTTCCGTCCCTGCAGCCTCAGTCCCAGCCCGGCCGGGCCCCGCCCACCTCCCTCCCGTCCCCAGTCGGAGAAACTCTGTGAGGACCCCGGTCTGTGTGCGCGTGTAAAGCTGTGAGCTTGAGAAGCCAGCGAGCACGACAGCGTCCCCCGCCCCTGCTTCCTGTGGAAAACCACCCCCGAAAGCGCCAGTGCACCCAGCCCGCTGGGCGCCAGCGATGGGCGAGGCTGAAGCCTCCCCGCCCCCGCCCCGAGCGGCAGCGTCTCAGGCAGGACACAAAACCCCAAGCTCCAGGAGTGAGTCCTCCCGGTGCAGAGAGACAGGAGACAGGGGCCGTGGGAGAGCAGGGGACAGCCCCCCCCGCCCAGAGCCCTGTGAGTCGCCGTGCACAGCCGGCCGGGGTCCACGCACTTATTGGTGGGGCTGAAGATGAAGAAGGAGCTGGCTTCCGGGATGGGCACCGCCTTCTCTTTCAGCTGCAGCTCGGCCAGGGGCCGCGGCCGGGGGCTCACCGGGATCTCGGGCTCGTCCTCTTCGTCATCCCCTGTGGGAGGGGGGGCTCACTGTGGCGTCACCTGTCTTAGATGCTCACAGGCTGGGGGGCGGGGCGGAGGGGTGCCGGCCGGGGACACTCCTCCGAGACGGTCCCTCCTGCCCAGGGCTCTCACCTGGGAAGTCCGCCGAGGGGTAGGGGTCCTTCACCTCGTTGACATTGGACTCGAACTCGTCGACTTTCAGCTGCAGAGAAACGCAGGGAAGGGGACGGTGGGAACGAGACCTGCGGCGTCCACGTACGGGACCTTCCCTGCAGCCTGGGGGCAGGGGACACTGCAGTCGTCCCCTTTTGCGGATGACAAGCCAACCTGGAAAGTCTCACAAGCCGCCCCAGCTCCCGCGGGGTGGAGCCAGGACCCCAGCCTGCGGGGCAGGGCGGGGCGCCGTGCCCTCCCCCCACTGACTTCTCCAGGCTCCCCCACCAGGATCCCCAGCCCCTCAGGGGTCATCCTCTGACCCAGGGGGCCTCGGCCCCCAGGAGGGCTGAGCAGGGCCCGGCGGGGGCGAGGCGGGCGGGGTAGGACGGTGGGAAGCCAGTCTGGGCCTCTCTGTGGACAAGGGGTGCCAAGTCGCAGGGGGCAGGGCGCTGGGACTCCGAGGAGTTCTGGGGCCCAGGTCGGGCATCTGCACTTCTCAGCACAAAGGTTCACCTGGCGGTCTGTAGCCAGGGACTGTCCCCTGCTGGCACTGGGGGAGGCGCCCTCACCTGGCTGAGCACCCCTCCCCGTACCCCACCAGCACCCTCAGGCTCGGGGGCGCACCAAAGGACTTTCTGAGCGGAGCCGGCCCTTGACCTGCCTCTGGAACCACCCTGCCGGGGGCGCACCTTGGCGGTGGTGGGGATCCCCTCCCCCTTGGGCTTCTGGTCCAGCTTCTTGGCCACCACCGACTTCTCCTCCTCCGGCTTGTCTGGGAGCCCCCTGTGTTGGAAACCAAGAAAACCCAAAGTGGAGGCCAAGCCAGAAAGGTCTTGAGGATCTGCGGAGGCTGGAGGCCCCTCGGGGGACGCTGCACCGAAGACCCTGAGAATCGGGCTCCGGAGAGCCACCCGCCTGGAGCTGGGACGCCAGCACCGCTGGACAGGGCCCCGCCCAGGATGCGGCCTTCACCTGGACATCTTCCTGCGCTTCCTCTCCTCAGCCTTGGCCTTCTGGGCGGAGGTCAGGCTCTCGGCCTCGGCCAGGTTGTCCACCGCGATGGCCAGGAAGACGTTGAGCAGAATATCTGAGGGCGTCCAGCTAAGGAGCCGAGAGCAGGCGGGGCCCCCAGAGACCCTCTGGCTGGAGTTCCCCCACGGGAGGGCTTGGGCGCAGGGCCGCGGACGGACGTCCTTGGGAAGCCTCCTGCCCAGGGTGCCCAGAGAGGGCCCGGCTCCCCGGTGGCCCTGAGCCCCACCCCGTTCCTGCCCCGGACTGAGCCCAGCTCCTTGCCGGACACACAGGAGCTCAAGGGACAGGGGTTCCCTCCCTGCCCCCGCTCGTCACCTCAAGTCCCGCCGTCCAGGCGTCCGGCCAGGCACTGAGCCCTCTCTGCCCGCCCGCCTCGCCCCCTCATCCGCCCTCCGACTGCTCCCTCTGCCCAAGCTCCTGCGGCCTGGCGCCCCGATTCCCCCTGCTGGCCCCCCCCAACTGTGCCCCAGGCTGGCTCTTCACGGCCCTGCCCCCCTGCCCTCCTGCCCTGCAGCCAGTGCCAGGGCCCTGACTGGCTGGAGGAGGGACCCACCCACAGGGACTCCCGCACTTGCCCCTCGCCCCGTCCTGTCTCCCCACTCCCCCCAGGAGCCTGGGAGCTGCACCCCGGCAGGCGGCACCCTTCAGCACGTTCTGAGCTCCCCTCCCAGCCCCCTCCCTACGCTCTCCCCTGCACCGGCAGGGATACAGTTGCCACAGACGAAGAGGATGATGAAGTAAATGCACACGAGCATGCCGGGGTAGGTGGGTCCGCCGTAGGCCATGATGCCGTTGTACATCACCGAGTTCCAGTCCTCCCCTGTCAGGACCTGGGGGGGCACAGGGAAGGGCAGGGGGGGGCAGTGCGCTGGACTGAGATTCTGACCCCGCCCCAGACCTTCCCCCTCCCCCTCCCCCCGGACCAAAGGTCCCTGCTCTAATCCCCACACATCTGGAAAGGAACAGAAATCTTATCGCTGGCTTTCCAGGGCCACGGAGTGTGACTGCCACCGAGTGGGGCCGCTGCTTCCCCACGCTCTGCCCCCGACCGCAGGGCGCACACCGGGCCACCTGCCCCTCCGGCCTCCAGAAAGGGTGCGAGGTGTTAACTGCTGTCCAAGACACAGGCCCACCCAGCCAGGGGGTGAGTGGGAGGCAGAGAAGCCCTGTGTCGGGCGCTGCCCCTCCCCCGTCCCCGCGGGGGTGCTCCTCGCAGGGGCCCACACAGCAGAGGGGAGCGCCCTGGCTCTGCGCACCGCAGCTCCCCCAGCAGCCTCTCGGGCACCCCGGTCCCGCCCCCTGGGGTGGCTTCCCGTGTGTGCCCTGGCTGAGGCGCGCCTGCAGAGCGAGAGACGGTGTGTGCTTCTCTCGGCCGTGGGGAGCGAGCCCCCCCGCACCCCCCGCACCCCCCGTCCGGCTTGGCGCTCAGGGGCAGCAGCGGCACGTGACAGACTGACAGGCGCCCGGACTCCCAGCCCCCCAACTCCACTCGTCCACAAACTGCCATCCGCCTGGGGGCCAGCCCTCTGCCGGGCACTAGGAGTGGCCACGCAGGACGCGCTGGGCACAGCCCCTCGGGGCTCAGGAGTGTGGAGGAGGCCGACGAGCACCTGTCATGACGGAGACCAGGGAGCCTGCGGAGGGACCTCGACCTCAAACCCGCAGACCCGAGCAGGCTTCCTGGAGGAGGCGACGCCCGCCCTGACGCGAGGAACAAGAAGCGGCCCCAGCCCCCGAGGGCGCCCACCTGGAAGACGCTGATGAGGGCCTGCGGGAAGCTGTCGAAGTTGCTGCGGCGCACCTCCGTGTCCTCGAAGTCGTACCGGCCGCCGAAGAGCTGCATGCCCAGCAGGGCGAAGATGACGATGAAGAGGAAGAGCAGGAGCAGCAGCGAGGCGATGGAGCGGATGGAGTTGAGCAGGGACGCCACCAGGTTGCTCAGCGACGTCCAGTACCTGCGGGGGGCGGTCGGGAGGTGGAGGGGGTGTCCCTTCCCACAGATGTCCACGGGGCTGGGTGGGCTGGGGGAGGTGGGGGGCTCCCTGGAGGCGGGGTCCCCTGGGTCGTGGTGCCCTCCACTCTTCCCTTCCGTCACAGTACGCTTCTCCTCTGCCATCTCACGCTCGTTTTCGGGAATGCTGCCTGACTTCTGGCCCCAGGGCGGGACTCTCAACCCACGAGAGAGAGGACCACTCAGGTCCGCGTGCCGGGACCCTGTGCTGCGCACAGCACCTGGCTCAGGGGGGCACCCCGCCAACCCCGCAGGCAATCCTCCCTGCCCCCCTCGCCCCCCCCAGCCCAAAGACCATGGGGCCAGGTAAGAAGAAAGAGGGGTGCGGTCCAAAGGGGGGACCCCATTTCTCTCGCAGGGACAGGGGTGCTTTCTCGGAAACCGGAGGACCCCGGCCCGCGCGCGCTGGGAGGGACTCGGGCCATCGCGGCGCCCGCCCGCTCACTTGGTGATCTTGAAGATGCGCAGCAGGCGGATGCAGCGCAGCACGGAGATGCCCAGCGGGCTCATGGCGCCCGACTCCACCAGCAGGATCTCCAGGACGCCGCTGCACACCACGAAGCAGTCGAAGCGGTTGAAGACGGACATGAAGTACTGGCGCAGCCCCAGCCCGTACATCTTCACCAGCATCTCCACGGCGAAGAGGCTCAGCAGCACCCGGTTGGCCACGTCTGGGGGCACAGCGCCGGGCTGAGCCGTCCGCCCCGGGCCCCGCGCCCGTCTCCAGGCCGCCACCTGTCCCCCCACCCCCCTGGCTGTTTCCTAACGTCTGCCTTTGCCTCGGGGCGAGCAGCCCCGCGACAGCGTGTTCCTTCTCTCTGAGCCTGGGGGGGCCCCTTTCCCACGCCTCACGGAGAGCGCGTGGGCCCCGCAGACGTGGCGCAGAGCCGCCGGTGCTGGGAGCTCGGCCCCTCAGTGACGGGGGTGCTTCACGTACGGTGTTGGGGGCGGGAAGGGTTTGCGCAGGCCCCTGAGCGTGCTGTGCGGGCCTCCCCGAAGCGCCGCTGGCACCGCCCACAAGGGAGGGGCCCCCCCGCCTGGGCTCTCTAGAAACCGGCATCAGCGTCTAACCAGCCTCCTCTGCCACACCCTCGCGACACCAGCGGGCCCCTCCCCGGCCCGCCCCACCTTGCAGGTGGGTCAGCCACTCGGGCTGGTGGTGGTGCTCCGAGGCGACGGACAGCGTGTTTAGGGCCACGATGAGGATCACCAGCCAGTAGAAGGCTCTGGACTTGATCACGTCGTGGCATTTCCAGCGGAAGACACGGTTCCACCGCCGCCAGTGCCGCCTGCGAAGGGAACGGAGCAGGAGGAAGGCCAGGGGCTGCTGACTCTGAGATGGACCCTGGCCGGCCACACGGGGCCTGACCGGCCCCTTTGACCCAGCAGGTCCTTTTCGGGGATTTGCCAGCAGAAACGCGCATGCTTTGGCAAAACGGCTCCCCGCAGGGAGTCTGTCTGTCCTCGAGCCCGGACCGGACAGGGTCGTTCAATCTGTGTCTCTCTAAGTCCTCGCCCCACGAGATATTTGTAAGTGTTACTAAGTATCCTCACCGTGGGCTGCTTTAGAGTGTTACTAAGTACCCTTGCTATGGAACATCTTTCAAAAGTTATGCCGGGAGAAGGCTCTCGCGCGATCGAGCCACGGGAAGACCGCGAGGAGCTCCGGACGCACGCCACTGGGGGAAGGGAGCCGGTGGGAGCGCTGGGCGGCGTTCCGCGATGGCCGGGCTACGGAGCCCGCAGGAAGGGTGGAGGTTGCAGGGGTGGGGCGGGGGCGGGGTGAGACTGCTCCGTGTGCTGTGACAGCGGCGGGCACAGGTCGTGTGGACACTCGTCCGAACCCAGAGGGTGTCCGGCACCAGGAGCGACCCTCCTGGCAGCTGCGGACACCGGGGGACGGTGACACCGGGGGACGGTGACGTGTCGGTGCAGGTTCATTTTGGTACCAAAGGCACCGTCTCGTGGGGGCCTGTGCCTGAGGGGACGGGAGGGATAGGGCAATTCCCTGTACCTTCTGCTCAATTCGGCGTCAGCCGCAACCTAAAACCACTCTAGAAAAACGTCCTGATAACAACAAAAGGAGACATCTGTGTGAAGTCGGCCTCCAGAGCTCATTTTAAGCCACAAACGTAAGCGAGCGAGCGGGTAACGAGTGCCTGGCACGCACCTGCTCCCCGAATACCTGGCAGCACCGCCCGGGTGCCGGGCCCTGCCCTCGGCCCTGGAGTGACAGTAATTACATAAACCACCCTGCGGTGGAAGAAGCCCAGACAACATCCGGGAAATCTGCTCTGTGTGTGCGAGTGTGTGTGCGAGTGTGAGTGTGTGAGTGTGTGTGTGAGTGTGAGAGCGAGAGAGGAAAACGTGGAAAGGCCTCGGGGATGCTGCTCTGTTACCATGGTTACTTCTGGGCAGGCAGAGGGCCTTCCTCTTCCCTTTGATGTGTTTCTCTGTTGTTCTATCTTTCATCACCTCGGTGACGTTAGAATCAGTAAACCACGGCAGCCACCCAAACCAACACACGCCCTCTTGGGACGAACGTGCCGGCCTCCGCCCCACAAAGCTCCGCGGCCGCCCTGCTCTCCAGGGTGCACACCTGTGCCTCCCCGGCAGCGGCTCCAGGGCTGACGGCCCCGCGTGTGCCGCTCTGGTCCTCCGGCGCAGTAGCCCAGAAACGGGGCGTCTGCTGTGCCCTCCCTCTGGGTGGGCTACGGGACCGGGGCGGGGGCCCTGAAGCACGCGGAGGGAGCGGGTGGGGCTCTGACCAGTGTCTGGAGGGGGGAGGGGGGCCAGGGCTGGGGGCCCAGCAGCGGGCAGGCACTCACACGAACTGGATGAGCTTGTTCAGGCCCTCGATCTCGTACAGGCTCTCAGTGTCTGAGCCGCCTTCCTCCAGCGACAGCTTCCCTGGGGACAAGAGAGACTCGGTGGGACCCACGTGGCTGGACCCACCCGGAAAGGGCCACGGACTGAGGGCCCCGGGGTGGCAGGCCCTGGGGGCCCTGGATGCCTTTGTGGGACCAGGTTGCCAGGAGCACAGGAGGGGCGAGGACGGGCAGGCAGGTGGGGCCTTGGACCTTCCAGAAGCTCCGGGAAGCGCTGGGCCCACAGGAGGCCTCGGACCTCCCACTTCTCAGGGCCTCGGTTTCCTCGCCTGCACAGCGCCAAGCTGCACCTGCTCCGTGGGCTGCCCGGGCTTGCGGGGGCTTCAGGGAGGGGGCGCCCCCTGGGAGGGGCATCGGGGCCGACGAGGGCCGGGGCCCGAACCTTCTCTCAAGTCCTCCACGTCCATGACCTCGCCCTGCGTGATCCAGCTCATGTAGCCCCGGAGGTCCTCCTCCAGCTGCTGCTTCTCCCGGAGCTTCTGGAAGGTTCCCCTGGACTTGGCCTTCTCCCGCTCTTTAGTGAACTCCCTGTGGCGGGGCAGGGAGGACGGGAGGACAGGAGGACGGAGAAGGCGGGGCGGAGCGGGAAGACGGACGGAGCTGCCCAAAGGCAGACGGGGCCCAGCGTGCGGCACATGCGCCCCCTCCCTGTGGCCCAGCTGGTGCCTGGGTGCAGCTGCCCTTTCCGGGGGCTGAGGGGCGGCTCTCTCGGCCCCTACCCATCCCCTCTCCAGGAGCCCTTGGGGGTGCTCAGCCCTCCTCCTCGTCTCCTCTCTCCCCCCTCCACGCCTCCTGCCTCGCCTTGGGGGGTATCACGGGTCAGGGACCAGATAGTCCTTTGCCAGAACAGAATCAACCACGGACGCTCCAGTGTTCCAGGGAGCGCTCCCCGGCCTTGAAAGAACCAGGTGACAGGGAAGGGCCCAAGGGTCAGGGCGGGATCCTCAGGCCACCATGCAGGGCAGAAGGGAGCCTCCAGCACGGCTGGGGACTCGTGGCCCCTTTGCTGCTGAGCCCGGGCACAGCCGGGGCCGGGAGGCCGGGGACGCGGAGGGACCGAAGGAGGCTTGCAGGGAAGGGGGGAAGGAAGACTGGAAGGGTCCTGCCTGCAGCGCCCGTCTCTTCCTCGCTAACCAGGGAGCGGGCCCTTCGCTGCAGGGACCCAGGAGTGCGAGGAGCTTCCGAGTCACACCTCCCTGTCCTGTTCCTCCCCCTCCTCCCTCTCCCCCCAGCTGCCTTCGGGCTTCCTTACCCGCTCAGGACACCCAGCACCAGGTTGAGGATGAAGAAGGACCCCAGCAGAATGAGGGTGACAAAGTAGATCCAGGGCCACTCGTTCCCGATGGCGTCGTTGACCTGGAGGGACAGAGGGGTGGGTCTGACCCCCTGACTGAGCTGCCCGCTCCACCAACCCTGGGGGACAAGGAGACAGGCTGTCTGGACCCTGGGGGGAGGGTGCTTTTTCTCTCTTTGAAACCTAGGACCTCCCGAGAGGGGTGCCTGGCTGGCCCTCCACTTGGCCCAGGTGACCCCGACCCACTTCTCCCTCCAGCCGGCCACCGCCCTGGCCTGACGCTCATGGAGTCCACCTCTGCTCGGTTTCGTTACAGGCGAACGTTTTCAACGTCGAAGAAACCGCGAGGAGTCTCAGCCTGAGCCGGGCCAGCGGCCTCGTGACCAGAGCCAGCCCCGCAGCCCCGGGCTGCCACTCCTCTGCCCCTCCCGCGTGCTGCACAGGTAGGCTCCACACGGGGGGTGGGGGGGTGTCTCAAGGATGCTGGGGCACGTGCCTGGGGACCAGAGGGGGCTCCCAGGGAAGAGAAAGGCGAGGCCGGGCCGCCCCCCCTCCCGCCAGCCTGGGGGAAGGGAGGTGCTCGGGCGGGCGCGGCCGACCCACCCAGTACAGGACCTCGGTCCAGCCCTCCATGGAGATGCACTGGTACACGGTGAGCATGGAGAAGCCGAAGTTGTCGAAGTGCGTGATGCCGTGGTTGGGCCCCGGCCAGCCGCCTCGGCACTCGCTGCCGTTGATGGTGCAGGGGCGGCCCGAGCCGGTCCTCGCGCAGGGGGACGGCTTCTCGTTCTCCACCGTGGCCACGATGTCTGCAGGCGGGAGGGTCAGACGGCAGGGGTTGGCGGGCGAGACCGGAGAAACGTTGCTGGTCTCTTTCCCAAGGCCACCAGCCGAGCGTGCGGGGGCAACGGGGCAGGGTGGCCACGCCCCCGGGTGGCCACGCCCCCGGGAGATGCTGGGGCCTCTGCGGCCGTCCAGCCCCGGGACTCACCGGTCCCGATGAAGTAGCAGGTCTTGTGCATCTTGCCCTTGAAGAGCTCCAGGCCGATGATGGCGTAGATGATGACCATGAAGAGGACCAGCAGGGCGATGTGGAACAGCGGCAGCATGGCCTTGAAGATGGAGTTGAGGACCACCTGCAGGCCTGCAGCGGGGGCGGGCGGGGGAGGAGCGAGGGCGCGTCAGAGCCCCAGGGTCCCCTCCCGCTCTCCCCGCCCAGGGCAGCCTCTGGGACACCAGGGCAGGAGGAGGACCCGGAACTGGGCCAGGGAGCAGGCTGGGGGGGGGCGGGGGGGCGCGGGGACACTGCCACCCACTGGGCACCCCGGACACCAGCCGCAGGGGCCTGAGCACGCGGAAGGCTCTCAGGGCCTTGACGTCCAGGCCGGCGCCCTTGCTGCTCAGCGGGGCCGTGTTGCTCTGGATGACGTTGACCTGCTCCAGGATCACCGTGAAGACCCTGGTGGGGGGGGGAGGGAAGGGCCCGGCAGTCAGGCGAGCGGCGCCCCCTCCCGCGGGGGGAGGCCGCGGGGAAGGACAGCAGGCACGACGGCCCCATGGCCAGCTCTGCTTCAGGGACGCCTGCCCAGGGGTCTTACTACCAAAAGGTCCCGAGGCCAAGGTCAGGCTCTGCGAAAGGAGGACCGGACCCATCTGCGGTGTCGCCTCAGGGCTCGGGTTGGGGAGGACTGGCGTACACGTGTCGCCTAAGACTGGAGTCCCCGGCCCAGGGGCTTGGTAACCCCACGGAGGGCCGCCGGGCGGCAGCAGCGCCTCATCCTTGGGGACCGGGGAGGAAGGCCGGAGCTGCCTCTCCGGGCCCCTCCCCCTCCTGTAACGGACTCCAACTTCCACTGTGTTTCGGAAGTCCGCCTCCAGCCCTTCCTCCCAAACCCTGCTTTGGACGACCGAACAGGGGCCCGCTGTGTGTGACACGGCTCGGTGTGGGGCCGCTCCTGACACTGCCACTCTGGACGCCCGCGTCTCGGGCTCCAGACAGAGCCTGGCTCACCGGGTCCCTCAGCTCCCCGGGGTGCCCACAGCAGCACCCGGACATGGTGAATAGTCAACAGCGTGTGCACCGCCCTGAAGGGCCGTGTGGTGGGGAGGCGGCCGCCTCTGGGGCCGAGACGGCCTGGGTCTGGGTCCGGGCACGGCCCCTGGGGAGTGGTGTGACCTTGGGCAAGTCGCTGGGCTCCCCGGGGCCTCGGCTTCCTTAGAGGGAGAAGGTGGCCGGGCGGTGGGGGGAATCGAATGAGATGTCGTGGCAGGGCACATCGCAACGGCCCGAGAGAGGCCGCCGTTACGAGGGCGTGGTTGTCCTTACACGTTAACTGAGGGGCTGACCTGTAGCCCCTGAAGTTACAGGCTGGAGCCCGCACCCTCAGGAGCTCAGACCAGCTGTGTTTGGGGCCAGGGGGCGGGGCATGAATGACGAGAGGGTCCAGGGGAGAGACGGGCAGCCAATGGAGACACACGCATCCTTGCTGGGGCGGGCAGGGGGTGACCGGCCGGGCAGGGTGTCCTCCTGGGCCCCCCACTGAGGCGACTCCCCCGCCCCGTGCGAGGAGGGGGGTCTGTCCTGCCCTGGGGCGCTGGCGGCAGGGGTGGCAGGCACAGGGCCTCCAAGGGCCCCTCGGACCTCCCCGCCCTCCCGGCCTCACCCCAGGAAGACGATGATGAAGTCGAGGGCGTTCCAGCCGCTGCGCAGGTAGGCGTCCTGGTGGAAGAGGAAGCCGTAGGCGATAATCTTCATGGCGGCTTCGACCGAGAAGACGACGAGGAAGAAGTACTCCAGCTTCTCCTGCGGGAGTGGAGCCGTCACGCCTCACGCCGCTCCCGGGCACCCCGAGGCCACCTTCGCCCCTCACCCACAACCCCCTGCACCCTGGCCCTCAGCACCTCGTGTCGCGGGCACCTGCCTGGAGCCCCCCGCCCATGGGCAGGTCACCCCTCGCCGAGGCCATCGCTGGCCGCCAGCTCGGTCTGAGCCTCCGCAGACACTTGGGCCCCTTCCCCTGTGTCGAGCCCACCCCTCGCTAGAACGCCCGGCACGGCCTCCTCCTCTGCACCCTCCGTCTCACCCACTGAAACAAGAACTCCATGCCGGGTGCGGGCGGTGCGGTTTCACCGCTCTTCCTCTGCAGGCAGCCCCCCCCCGGCCCCCCGCCAGGGGCCCAGCACTACCGGGCAGGGGAGGGCCGGGGGCTCCACCCTGCAGAGGGCTTCCCCCAAAATCCGATCCTCGGTCACCCCATCTGTGTCCCGGTCGCCCTCCCTGCTCCCGGGCCAGGAGGGGGCTACTTCCAACCGGGAAAGCGGGTCCCTGTCGGCTCCCAGCTGAGCCAGCCCCCCCCACGGCTGTCCGAGCTGGGCCTGGTGGCTTTCAAGAGCTCTGCCCCCTGCCCCCCTTGACCCAGGGGTCTCCCCGGGTGTCGCCCCCGCTGGCTGCCACTCTGCAGCTGCAGGAGGCTGACATGGAGAACCTGGCACCTCTGCCCCTGACAGGGGTCCAGGCCCACCGTCCACGCCCACCCGGGCGCCATCCCCTGGCCAGACACCCCACTCCGTGGACTCGTAGCTCCTTTATGCCAGGGCAGGGCCACGCACCAATGAGTTGGAAGGAAAATCATTTTCACCCAAGGGGGTGGGCATGGGAGGTGAGGGGCGAGGCCTCCCCCTCGGGTCAGCGCCATGCGGGTGGTCCCAGAATCCTCCCGACTTGTTATTCAGAAAACCACCATGGATGACCGGAGTGTGAAGCCTCGCTTTCCTGCGGAAGGGCCCATGGATGGGGACTGCCCTCAGCGTAACCCTCGGGGGGATCATGGGCCCCCTGTTCCCCGGAAAGCAGCTGCCGAGGGCGGTCTGAGCACCGTCCCACTGAGAGGGGGCAGCTCTGGAGGGCCCCCTGGGCATGGGCAGTGGTCCCATTCCTGGGCAGGGCAGGCTCCTCAAGGCCTGGCCCCAGGAGAAATGCAGGGAGCAGGTGAAGCTGCATCAAGGCGCTGCAGCCCCGGGGGCCCCGGCAGGGGAGGTGGGGCTGTGCGGCAGGGCAACGGGGCTGAAACAGCGGCCAGCCCTGTGCGTGGGAGAGCAGCCTGCGCCTGCTTCCACCTGTCCTGCCGCCACCCAGAGCACGGCTGTCCCCGTCCGTGGGCCGCAGAGGGGTCGCCCAGGGTCCTCGCCCCGTTAGCTGCAAGGCCCAGCTCCCCCGCACCCGACCACCCACCCAGCTCGGAGCACCCAGGTCAAACCCGCTGCCGCAGGGGCCCTGTGGGCGCACAGCAGGCGGAGGGCGCCCAGGTCCTGCCCTGCGTCACAGGAACTGTGTCCTGTGGGCCGCACCACCCGAGGCCCCTCCAGCCTGGACTCCGTGTCTCACAGGGACGTTTGTCCCAGACATTTAGGAAGGGCTGGCCCGGGCACTCCGGGGAGACCTGGCTGCCCCTCCAAGGTCCACGTCATCAGCGTCCCTAAAACATGCCCCTGGGGTCGCCATCAGCAGGTGGCGGCCGTCGCTGTGCACCTAACGCCTGTCACCGGCTCTCTGCCCGACGTGGCCCAGAGCCTCCGGGAGACGGGGCTCCCTCCTTTGCAGAACCGAGGTGTCCAAAACCGCCTGCGTCCTTCAGGGACGCGTCCACCATCGCTGGCGCCCTCGAAGGTGCTGTACAGCCCAGGCCTGTGGGGGCCGCTCTCCTGCCAGCACTCTGTCCCTTGGTTCTCATGGGGCTGTGGACGGGGCCACGTCCGGGGCTCCGTCCTACCCTGAGCTCTTCGTGCCCGCCCTGACGTCTCCCCACCCCCAGGCCCGCTTGACCGCACGTATCCCCGTCTCGGTCGGGGGCACCCGGCGTCTCTCAGGACCCAGCGCCCTCCAGCTATGCTCCCTGCTTGCCAGTGAGGGGGGTGGGGCTCCGAGGGGCAGTGGGCGCCCAGGCTGCAGGGTCCCAGCCCACCCACGCAACCGAGTCGGCTGCGTCCGGGTGAGCCAGCCTGAGTGACTCCCCATGAACCAGCCGGCCCACGGGTCTCGGGGCCCTGGCCTCTGTCCCCATGCCCCCCGCAGCCTCCAGGTTTGGAAGATGACCCGCTGGGGATGAGGGAAGTGGCTATATTTAGCCGGATGAACTCTCGCCCCACCGACTGGTCTAAGCCGGTCTGGGCAGGTCCATCCTGCCTCCCGCCCCAGGTCTGGGCTCCGTGGGACCTCAGCTGGGGGCTGGGAGGGCCAGGAGTGCGGAAAAGGAGAGGAACCAAGATCTCCTGAGCCCCACCTGAGCTCCAGGCGGGACAGCAGGCTGGGCGCTCATCGACGGGCCCGAGCTGCCCAGGAGAGTCTGCGGTCCTTGTGCGCAGATGGGGGGGCTGGGGCTCGGGGCGGGTGGAAAGCTGCCGGCCAAGGGCCGGCTCTGGGCGGGCTGGTCCAGTTTGACACCCCGCGCCTCCCCAGTGCCTCCCCAGCGACGTCCCAGCAGGGCCGAGTGCTGGGGGTCGTCCACGGGGCTGCTGCTCCCCCCCAGTGAGCGAGGGCTCTGGGGGAGGGGCGGCCGGTGCCTGCGGAGGCAAGGGCAGCATCACGGCGGGGCCTCAGGTCATTTTGCCGGCCCGGCTGGGTGGCCAGGCTCCCTGCCTCCACCCCGCAGGTCCTGGTCCCCTGACGGTCAAGGCCGGAGCCACGGCAGGCCGTCGTGGGCACATTCCTGACCCTATAAAAAGACAGCCGCCCTGCCTGCCAGAGGCTCAGGCCGCGGCCTCCCGAGGACTGGGCAGCAACCTGACCCCCAGGAATGTCCCAGCGGCCTGGCCCTGCCCGCAGGAGCCACGGTGAAGCCAGGGAGGGGCCGGCCCGAGTCGCCCACCCCTGGACGGCACCAGGGCCTGCTTGACCGTTGCTCCCAGAAAGCACCCACAACCTGGGAATCCAGCGGAAGGAGGAAGGCACCACGTCCCCGTGGTGTCACAGTGGAGGGTGACCTGGCCGGCCCGGCCAAGGGCGGTTTCATCACTAACTTATGGGGTTTCTCCACCTCAGCCCCGGTCACGCTCACGGTCAGGCCGGGGGCTCTCTGTGCGCGGGAGGGGGGTTCTGCGCATCACGCAGTGTCCGCGGCCTCCCTGCTCCCCACCCACGGGAAGCCAGTTTCACCTGCTGCCCCCCACCCCCACCTAGGTCCTCCTGAGCCCTCGGCTAGGGCCTTCTGTGTGGCCGGGGTGGCGCCCGCCCTCTCTGGGCCGACCAACCGGGGACAGCTCGTCTGGCCAACGTCCAAGATGATGTCATGGCCTCGAAGAGCTTCCTCTCCCAGGGATCCTGTCTCCTTCTCCCTGGAGCCCCAGGTCGGGGAGCCCCAGGTCGGGGAGCCCCAGCCGTGTCTGAGACCGTGCGCACGGAAACGCCCTGGAGACGTTTAGGGTTAGGGTTAGGGTTAGACGGAAAACGGCCCTGTTGTGCCTGCATGCCCTCCGGGAGGGCGGATCCTTTTCAAAGGAGTCACCTTCTCAGGGAGCTGACATGGAACCCAAATCCGCAATCCTGAAGGGTGGGTGGGCGCAGGGGTGGGCCCGGAGCCCTCCCGGACTCGGACTCGGGACCAGAGAGGAGCCCCTGCGGAGGCCAGGGGGCAGGGCTCTGAGACCGACTCCTGCAGGGAGCTTGCGTGGCCCCGCCCACAGCTGCCCCACCCTCTGCCGAACCTGGAGGGAGCTCCTGCAGAAGCCCACCCACCTGGGACGGATTCCCTGGAATCCTGGAACGCAGGTGAGGAGGGCCGGGTGACACCTTTCTCTCAAAGTCCCAGCAAGGTAGGGGAGGCACAAGCCTGTTGAGGTGTGTGTCCCTTGTCCCCACCCCCTCGAAACCACGGTTTCCAGGGACATCCCCTAGGAGTCCTGTGCCCTCATTACGATGGCAACACAGCGGTCACAAGGCAGGGCTGGAAGTCACGGGCCTGCGTGAGCGGTCCCCCAAGGAGGCGTGTCCCTGGGGTGTCCCTGGGCCCTGCGCCCACACTCTCTGAGCCTCAGCGTCCTCGTCTGTAACGTCAGTCCCGCACAGGGGACTAGAACAGGTCATAAAGGGAGGTGCTCAGCGCTGAGCCTGGCCTCTAACACGACCCTGTGGACGGGAGGCACTTGTACTGGCTTCGGGCAGGTGGGCCCTTTGAATTGAGCCTCCACCGTCTCCCCCATTAAAACGGGGAGGCGGGAAGAAGACCGGGACCGGTTCTGGACGGTCCTCCCAGCCCTGGCCTGGTCCGGTTCCGTCACGGCTTATGCCTTCTGCCTGCGGCGACCCTCACCGGGACCTGCCGGGAGGGTGAGCTCGCTGGGGACAGGGTTTCCTGGATTCTGGCCGGGCAGGGAAGTGGGCGCTCAGCCCCCTGCGCCTGGGGTTCTGCGCCTGTCACGTGACACTGTGCCGGGACCCAGGAAGGTACCACCGGGCACGGGGCCGCTCTCGCGGGGGTGGGCTGGCACGTCACAGGACCCCGAGGAGCGGAGGAGCCGCTGGCCGGCCCTGGCGGGGGCCCGGGGGTGCCTGCATCCTGGGGGGCGAGGGCTGCGGCCCCGCGCTCCCCGGCCTGGCGCGGAGCGCGGGCGGGGGAGGGGCGCCTCCTACCAGGCCCAGGTTCAGGGCGTTGTTGTCGTCCTCCGGCATGGGCAGGTACACAGCCAGCGCCACGCAGTTGGCGAAGATGGTGAGGAGGATGATGGTCTCGAAGGGTCTGGCGCCGGGGTTAAGGAGAGCCCTTGCGTGAGGTGCCGCTTCACGGGGCGAGGGGCAGGAGGGCGCCTCCCCCCCGTTCTCCGGCCGGTGGAGAAAGGCCCGGGGTCCCCTGGGGGGCAGGAAACCCCCCTCCCACGCTCTGAGGCCGCCAGGCGCCGGCTCAGGCCGAGGCCCGGCAGCTTCCAGGGCCAGGGAGCCCTAAAACCCCACACCTGCCCCGCCCCACGCCCACCTCCCCTGCCCTCTCCCCAGGAGCCCTGGCCTTCTGAGGTTTTGGCAGACAAACTGGGGGGGCTCCCTGGGGGAAATGGGGCTGATGGGGGACAGGCGAGGGGCCCACAGAGCAGGACCAGGAACAGGGAGACTCCTGAGCCCCAGAGCCCGAGGAGGGGAGTGGATGGCCACCGGCTGCGCCAGCGCCCTCAGAGCTGTGCACAGCAACCCCCCCCCCGCCCCGACATACCCTCCCGCCCCTGCACAGCCATCTTCAGGGGCAGCCCAGGCCAAGCCAGGACAGGTGGCACTGAGGGAGGGAGGGGAGCCAGGGTGGGGGGCTCGGCGGGAAACCCCCTTCCCCAGGTGCTGCAGGGGCAGAGGCTGGGGGAGGTTCCTGCCCCCCAAACCCAACCCCACGACCCCACGGAGGAGGCGGCTGGGGCTGGGTGGGGGAGCGCAGCTGGCTCTGACCCGAACGACTCCAGCCTGGCCCCCCATTTTCCCTGTCCCGCTCCTTACCCCTCGTGCTCGGGAGCAGCTCGGGGGAGGCCGCTCCCAGAACCCCTCAGGGACATTTCCGATACGCCCGCCCTTCTCTAACAGCCCCAGGACGCCGGCCTCCCCCCCCCCGCCTCCTCCCTCGTTCCCACACAGCCCCCAAACCTGCAGGGCTCTCCCCCTCCCCCGGAGCCGGACTCCAGGCCTTGAGCCCAGGTGGGGTCGGAGCTCAGGGGCCAGGCTCGCGGCCCTTCCTTCAGGCCTGGTCCCTCCACCCCACCCCAGCCCCTGCCTCTCTCCCCCTCACCCCGCCCACCAACGAGGAGGTTTTCCTGCCCCCCCCCCGTCCCCACTTTATTCTCCCCCATCCTATGTAAGAATGAGGCTGTTTCTTCAAGGCCCCCGGGGAGACCCGAGATGACTTGGGCTCGGCCGCACCTGCCAGCAGCTCAGGAACACCCAGCCGGGCCACAGAGGTCCGTTGGACATCTTGGGTGGGGGGGTCACCAAGGACCTGGCTGCCCACTCAGGCCTCAGAAGCGCCCCCACCAAGTCTTCCTCCTCCTCCCTCTGCCACCCCATCTTCAGGTCCCCCCCTCCCGGCCCCCCCGCCCTGGGTCCGGAGGATACTTCCACTCCACGATGCTGATGCAGGCCTTCCTCAGAGGGTTCTCGAGGGTCAAGCAGAACAGGGCCCGGGGGGGCCTGGGCAGAATCTCGGGGGCCGGCTTCTTGGGCTGCTTCTTCCTGAGGCCCTCGTCCTGGGGGGAGGACGGCTCCATGCTCCCGGCAGCCCTGGTGCCTCCGGCTGCCCACCCCACCGCCTCGCCTCCCTGCGTCCCCTGTGCCCTCGCCTTGGGGACTGGCCTCGGTGTCTGCAGGGCCCGGGCTGCCTGCTGGGCCAGCGGGGGTGGGGCTGAGGATTACTGTCCGGGCTTCTGGAGTAAAATTAGCCCCTCAGGCCAGGCAGCTGTCATTCCTTCGGCCCAGCAGTGACATCCCGAAGTGCGTCTGGGAGGGTGGGGGTGGGGTGGTGGAAGGCACCGGGGCCTGGGGTGGGCGGAGGGAGACCGGAGGGAGGCTCATGGCTGGGCAAGACCCTCCACGTGGACCCCCAACTACAGACTGGCTCCCTCGTGCCAAGATTAGCTCCGCCTCCCCCAGCCTCAGGACCCCCCCCCCCCCCCACCAAACCGTCCAGAAAAGGTGCCGGGTGGCCCGCTGGGCCCGGTCCACAGCCCTCCCACCTCAGCACAGGCAGCTACCGGGCCAGGACCCTGCCCCCCGCCCCCCCCCTCAGCGAAGTGAAGCCGGCACACAGCGGGGAAGGCTCCCAGCACCGCCTGGGATGCGCCTGCCTCTGGCTCAGCACCTGCCGCACCCGGCGGACTGTCTGCTCTGTGTCCCGTCCCCCCACTGCTGCGAGGGCCCAGTGCTTTCCCTCTGGGGCTCTGGCCTCCAGGAGCCTTCAGGGCACACGCCCAGCTCCCTGTACGTGGGGGTGGGGCACACCCCACACAACTCACAGCCAGGACGGAGTGGGCATGAGAGAGCGACGCGAGGTCTGGGGGGCGCGTGAGGGCGGACCACAGTCCAGGAATCACAAGCTCAACGCGTATTTTATTTCGTCACTGGGCTCAAACGGCGCCACTATACCCATGCGGCTCCGCCGCCCGCGGAGGCAGGCGGCCGAGGGGGAAATCCAGTCTTCACCCAGCCTGGCAGGGGAGCGCCTGGGGAGCGAGGAAAAGGCCCCTCGGGGAGGAGAGGGCGGGTGGATCGCCCTCCGTCAAGGAGGCTAGACAGCGCCACCGCGGGGACGGGACGGGGTTGCGAACAGGCTTCCAAAGAGGACGCTGGTGGCTGAGGCCATCTCGTGGCGAGTCGGACAGGGCGCATCCGGACCGAAGCCCGGCTCGCATCCCGGGGACTCGCAGGGCTACGCCTGCGGCCCCGAGGACCCCTCGTTGAAGGGCGCCGCGGCCGGCTGCGCACAGCCAGGAACCGGGCCCCAGCTTTCCCCAGCGCCGGGCTGAAGCTGAACGGGAGCCAGTCCCGCGGGCGACCATCCTGGGCCGTCCTCTTGTGGCCCGTGGGACAGCGTGGAGAGCGCTGGAGCTCCCCCAGGCCCGCGCCCCGCTGCGCCCACCCAGCTCCTGGGCACGTGTTGGCCCCTCGCATTCCTGCCCTGCACCTCGGTCCAGCTGGTGAGGAGGAAGTGAGCCGGCGGGGGCGGGGCGCGGGGGAGGAGGAGCCGCAGACGCGGAGCGCTCGCCCCTCGGAGTGTCCGTTAGGCCGCCCCGCTGTGGCCCCGCAGTCTCGGACGCCTTTGGCAGTGGGGCGGCCCGGCGAACCGCGATCACTGGCTGGATTCCTCGGACTCCAAGCGCGAAGAGGAGGAGAAGCGGGGGCCCTCGGGCGGCGGGGCGTCGCCGGGGCGCTCGGGCCGGGGACCGTCGGGCGCGGCGCGCAGCAGCTCCTGCAGGTGCCGGATGTAGCGGATGGCGGCGCGCAGCGTCTCCACTTTGCTCAGGCGCCGCTCGGCCAGCGCGCGGGGCAGGTGGCCGCGGAGGCGCGCGTAGCCCTCGTTGACGCAGCGCACGCGGTGTCGCTCGCGCTCGTTGCGTTTGTGGACGAAGGCGGGCTCGAACGCGCAGTCGTAGCCCCCGAGGGCGCCGGGCCCGGGCGCGCAGGGGAACAGGCCGGCGTAGGCGGCGGCGGGGCCGGGGAACAGCAGGAAGGGCATGGCGCCCGGGGGCTCCGCGGGCAGGGGGGCCGGCCGGGGAGGGGGCGCGGTCCCCAGCTGCATGCCGCCCGGGGGCGCCGCGGGCCCCCGGTCCATCAGCGCCCGGCAGAAGTGACTGTTCATGGTGCCGTGGGGGGCTGCACCCACAGCCAGGCGCTCCCGGAATCGCCCCTGCTCGGGGTCTGTGCGTCCCCACCGCGGGGACGAGTCACATCGCCAGCAGCAGCTCGGGGGTTCCAGGACTGGTTAGGGTTGCTCTTCGCTCTCTGGGGTGGCTTCCGAGGCCCCCCTAACGGGCGCCATCGCTGCGAACTCGGGTGGCACTGGGCAGAGGCTCAGAGGGCATGGGCTTGAGTCCATCCTGGAGCCGCAGGACGGGGGGGCCCTCGCTCTTCTCTTCCGCCCGTGGGCACGCGTGGTGGGGCCCCAGCGCTGGGGCCCGGTTCCTCACGCCTTGGAGACCCCAGGCCGCCTGAGGGTGGGGAGGGTGCGAGGGCAGGAAACGACAGCTGCCCTTAGGACCACGCCAGCTCCGTAGAGGGTCCCGGGAACGGCCCTGAAGAAGAGAGTGGACAGACGTGTCAGTGAGCAAAGGCCCGTGGTGGCGCGCCCCGTGTCACCCACCTTCCGAGCCCTGTGGGCTTTGCAGGGGAGGCAGGGCGCCTGCCGAAGCAGAAGCAGGGCGCAGAGCTGCGCTCGGGGTCGGCCTGCGTCTGGGAGGACCGAGTCCCCCTCCTGAGACGCAGGGGAGGGAGCCCCCTCCCCGGAGGGCGATGGGCCACGAGACTCGAACAAGAAGGAGTGCACCCGGAACACCCGGGGGGCCTGGCTTCTGGCCGGTGCCAGCGACGGCTCTTCCTCTGAGAGTGGGGACGGTCTCGTCGCTGACACCTTCCAGGGCCTTCCTTCCAAAGGTCACAGCAGTTCCGGGGCCACGGCAGCCAGCCTCGGGGTCTCACTCGGTACGGAAGGACGTGGGTGTTTGGGACTTTGACGGCCCTCTCTGTGCCCGGCGGAGGGGCGTCACCGAGCCCCCCACGCCCCGTGCGGATTCGCACGCCAGCTGTCCTGGGGGCCTGGGAGTGTCTGCTCTGGGGCGGCCGAGTCCAGAGCCGGCCCCAGCTCCGGGCACGTGGAGACACTGCAGAAATTTGTCGCAGAGCCCCGAGAGCTGGGCAGAACGGCCAGCTCGTTGTAGCCTGCGTTGCACCCGCCTTCCCCAGACTCCAGGAAGCTGTGCGTTTCGGGGAGCTTGGCCGGCATTGGATGTGGCTGCCACCACCCTCATCACTGCTGGGCCTGGGGAAAGCGACGAGGGACCCCCTTGTCTGTGCTCAGGAAAACTCAGTCGCACTACCCCCCCCCCAAAAAAAAACCCACCCAGGCAGGACCCCGTCAGCCTCTGGCCTGGGCAGAACCGTGGAACACAGAGCCACCGCGTGCCCGAGAGAAGCGCTGGCAGCCGCAGGTGCGGGGAGTTCCAGGTCCCGCCCTCTCGCTCGTGTACGTTTCCACTCCCGGTTACGCCCGCCCCGGGGGACCCTGGGAGCCCCCAGGTCTTTGGGGAAATTCAGGTGGCACCTCAGAGGGTCGCAGTTCCTAGGGCCTGGGGTTGTCGGCGAGGCAGGCGCAGCCTCGGGAAGGGCCCCTAGAGCTGCGGACGGAGGGTCCGGGTCGGTCGCACAGCACCGACGTGCCCGTCCAGGCGCCGCTCACGGACACGGCTGTCCTGGAGGAAGTCCGGAGGGAAATGCCGCCCACTCGGTTCTGGTTTTCTTTCCTCGGGCCTGGCTGGGGCTGGGCTCCAGGGGGGCAAGCTCGGAGCAGTCCCAGTGTGGCCCAGGGCAGCGCCTGCCACCTGCCAGGCTCCGGTCTTGGCATCTCAGCTGAAGACGGTGCCCCAGCTTCCAGATGCGGGGACAGAAGCTCAGAGAGGTATGGCCACTTGCCCAGGGTAGCACAGCTGCTACAGGGCAGAGTCAAGAGTCACCTCTGGGCATTCGGGCTCCTTCTTACACGTGAGAGAGGGAAAAGCTCGACTGACCTTCAGGAAGGGGCCTGCTGCCTTGGGGGCCACCGGGAGCTGGGAATCCGCCTTCCAGGACCAGAGAACACAGGTAACCTGCAAGCGAGGCTTCCTCTCCGTCAGGCACGGTCCTAAATGCCCGCGCAGCCGTACGAACCTCACTGCCGGCAGGGTCTGGGATTCCCCTGATTCCACAGACAGGAAAGCGGAAGCACAGAGAGGCGCAGTGAGCTTCCCAAGGTCACACAGCCGATGAGTGGTGACCTTGGGCTTCAGGAGAAACCGGGATACTCCCTGGGGCCGGCCGGGCCCCACCACCCTCTGCAGGGCGAGTCTCCCTCAGCAGCCGCGAGCACGAGTCAGGCCGAGGTGTGGGGAGAGAAAGGCGCTGCTCTCTCCCTCGTCTGGAAGGCCCGTTCTCACGGGGATCAGTGTTTCACGGAGAAAGCCCTGGGGCTCACAGGATGACGGGCGTGTGAGGTTCCCTGGGGTCCCGCACCCCCCCCCAGACTCAGAGTCTCTGTCGGTGGGAAGCAGCGCCCCTGTCACCAGGCTTTGGGGACAGGGCGCCTCCTTGTAGTGAACTGATGTTGCTTCGTCCTCACGCTGTGTCACACCCTGGGTGTCCCGATGAGGAGGTGTCTTCTGTCCCACTCCACCGGGAGGACGCCGGGGCCACGAGAACCTGCACTTGTGGCCATTTGGGACAGCGGCTCCGGCTTCTCACATCCCCGTCCCAGGTCTCTGTCCTGGTGGCTGAGGTCCCGGCGGCTCCCTGGGCAGAGTCTCCCGCCCGGTTTCCCCATCCGTCTCCCCTTCATGCGGCCGTCCCCCGCGTTTTGGAGGGAGCAGGTGTTTTCTGCATCCTGTTGCACCTGAGCTGATGGCCGGGGACCCAGGCCAACGGAATGGGCTTCGGACCCGGGCTCTGCCCCCGCCCCGCTCCAGGACCAGGAGCCAGCCCGTGGTCTGCTCTGTGTGTGGGGACAGCACCCACACTTCCTTCCTGCAGTTACTGTGCCATTCAGGGAGACCGCGTCTGTCTGAAAACGCCTGGGCTGGGGCTGACGCGGGGGGCCACGGGTCCCCCGGCTCGGTTCAGCCCCACACGAACTGTCTGGGCGCGTGCAGCCAGATCCCTCTTGGTCTGGGGTTGATTTACCAGGTGACTGCGGTTGCTGCAGAAACGGAGTCCCCTCTTGGGAACTTCCCACCCGCCCCGCTGTTACAGATGGGGAAACTGAGGCTCAGAGAGCTTCCGTGAGCTTAGGTGAGCTTCTAGTAAACATCGGGGTTTAAAAAACAACAAGAATGTCCGCCTAGACCTTGCTGTGGTCTGGACACTCGCCTAAGCTTGCGTGCCGCCCATGACAGGGCTCCGCGGTGGCGGCCGACCCGGTGCCAGGGGACGGGGCAGAGACCCGAGCAAACAGAGGCCTGAGGGCGCCCAGCCGCTCAGGGACGGGGCTGGGCCCTGACCCCTGCGGCTGGCACTGGAGCCTGCGCCCCCACCCACGGCCTCCACCTCTCCAGCCATCTCCCGCGGCCACGGCCCCCAGCCTCCCTTCCAGGGAAGCCCCCAGCTGGCGCCCCCCCAGGGAAAGCCCTGCTGTGTCTCTGGGTGGGTCAGGCATCCGGTCAAGCCCAGTGCCTGGAGGCAGAACCCCAACAGCACCCTCGCAGCCCAGCTCACCGCCCCACCCCCGCCAGCCAGCCGGAGGTCCCCGGTCCCGCCGGCCGTTGGGGAGGGGAGGGAAGCAGTCGGGAGGGAGCCCTCGAAGCCCCGGGGGAGGGGGGGTGTTCCTGGCCGAGAGTCCCCCGGCCGCCACCTGTGCGCGGTTACCTCCTGGGGTGGCACCTCCAGCACAGCGACCCTGGCTGTGGGCCTCCAGGCGGGGGACAGCGGGCCCTCCGTGCCGTCCGCCTGCCCTGGCGCCTCGCAGCCTCTGCCCGGCTTCCCGCCACGGCACCGGGAGCCAGGGACGCTTTACCTGATGGAGCTTCAAACGGGGACACACCCAGAAGGGGAGGGAGGAGGGCCGAGGGGGATGGGCTGGAGGAGGAGGGAAGGCCACCCCTGGCCCGCTGTGATTGGCCGCCCGAGCCCTGGCGAGGGCAGGTGGGGGTGCTCTGCCCCCCAGGGCACTGCCCTGGGGGCGCCCAGGGCTGAGAGCCACCTGCGGGGAGCGTGCAGGGCAGGAAGACCTGGGGGCTCCTGTGGGGGAGGCCCTGCAGTCGGGGAGCACCTATCTCTCTGAATTTGGGGGTCGGAGGCTGTCCGGTGGCCCCTGGGTGGGACCAGGCACAGGAGGCTGTCACATGTGGGTCCACTTGGTGTCGGGCCCAAGCCCCTTGGCCCCACAGCACCAGCAGAACGAAGACCGCAGCTCAGCTCCGTTCAACCGCGTGGCCCCGGGGAGCCTGAGCCGGAGGTGGCCGTCAGAAGTCACTCCGTGGGGACCTGAACCGGCACGGTGGCACCGGGCCTCTCCGAAGCCGCCGCAGCCCAAGGGCCATCCACTCACCCCCTCACCTGTCCTCCCCATCGATGTGCGCGGAATCTCGAAGCTGCTGTGCTATGGTATTCCCCGAAAACTCATTAAAACAACCGCATGACCACTGGGATGAGGAGTTCGCGTGCGGGCGCCGCCGGAAAGGTTTGCGGAGTGCGCGGCACGTCGGGCGGGAGCAGGCTGCTTCCCCGCGCTCGCCCCGACCGGAGAAGACCCCCCCCCGCTCCAGGGCGCGGCGGGGCCCCCACCTCGGGGCTGGGGCCCTACCCCCGTGCCCGCCGCCCTGGCCGGAGGGGCCCAGCGTCCTCAGGGTCAGCCTGCCTGGGGCCTTGGCTCCGGCTCAGCTCCGAGCCAGGACACGGCCGGGGCCGGGCCGGGGGGGGCCACCACGGTGTCGCCCCAGGAGGTTCTGAGCGGAGCTTCCCCGAGGCGGTTTAGCTGCAGTCCGGGGTTTCTGGCCACAGCGGGAGGCCGCTGTGACCCCTCGGAGCCCGGACCGACGGGTCCCGCTGCAGGTGGCACGAGGGACAACGGCAGCAGGCACTCTGCGTGTGTCCAGACGTGGGAGGCTTGTCCTTGGCTCCGTGCACGTTCCCGGTCTGCTGCTGACCGCCGTCAGGGGCTCGAGGCCGGCACCCCACTCCCAGCAATGACGTGGAGGCGCGGGGGGCTTTCGGGGGGACTTGGTGGCCCTGCTGGCGAGTGGCAGTCGGCCTCTGCACCCAGGCTGCTGGGGAGCACGGGTCTGGACAGGGTCGCTGGCTTTGCTAAACGGGGGAGGTCAGGGCCTGGCCCCCACCACGGTCACCGTGCTCTGATGGGCCGAGACAGGTGAGGCCCTGGTGTCCTCGGAGACGGGCTCAGGGATGGCCGGGGTTGCCGCAGGGCCGAGGGGGTGGGAAGCCAGGTCTTTTCAGGCCTTCAGGGCGCCCTGCCCTCCCGCCCGCCTGCCCTGCCGGTTCCAGGGGCCCCTGGGAGTCACCGGGTCAGCAGAGCTCAGCTCCGGGCATCTGTCCCCCAGCCCTTCGGCCACTTCTGCAGGCTCTGCCCTCTCCTCAGCCCCACACAGGGCAGTGAGCTGTAGGGTCTGGGGGGGAGCCAGCCGCCTACAACACCCCCCACCCCCACTCGGGCTTGCAGGGGCCCCGTGACTCCTGCCAAGTGGCTTTGGGGCCATGGGCCGGGGGGCCGGCAGGTCGTTGGTTTTGCCAAGACCTCGAGCCTCAGATGGAGGCCTTCGATGGCTGTGCAGGAGGCGGGTGACACGGTGTGTTGTGGCCCCTGAGAGGTGACGAGGACGTGGATGGGGACTGTGGTGCCAGGGCAGAGGGGATGGGACGGGATGGGTCCCTCAGCCGCGCAGAGGGACCGCTGCTGGGACTTTGTCAGTTACGGGACGGCAGACAAGGGGAGACCTCCGGGTTCTGGCTGGGGCGACTCTGGTTCGGACAGAGGAAGCGAATCACGGACGGGCTGAGGCCTGGCTGCTCCTTCGGACGGTTGTATGGCACCCCGGGGTGGGGTGGGGGGCGGAGTCCACCCGGGAGCTCCAGAGTCAGGTCTGGGCCAGAGAAAGGGGCTCCGGCACAGACACCGGGCGGGAGGCCGGGAAGGAGAGGAGCTGTTCAGGGAGATGTCGGAGCCCAGGGGGGGCAGCCGCGGGGCTGGGTGGGACCCTGGGAACCCTCCACCTTAGGGAGGGGCAGGGGCACCCAGAGAGCAGGAGCACCAGGGGCCGGGGCCCGGGAAGCCAAGTGCAGCAGCTCCCCAAGGGAGGCCCACGGCGTCCCCTGCGGTCGAAGGGCGGGGGCAGAGGTGAGAGCCGGCTGGAGGCCTGAGGCGGTGGGTGGGGGAGCTCACGGCTCCTGCGGCCCGGGGTGGATGTGGAGCCCACAGGAAGCCCTTTGTGGGCAGGGCGCTCGCGCCCATTCACGGGCCGAGGAGGACACGGGCCGGCGACGTGGAAGTGGCGTGGGGGCCAGTAGAGGGGACAGCAGGGGGCTGACTCGGAACAGGAGAGCCCCGCCGCCCCGAGGCCGTGTGAAGGAGGCCAGGTCCTGCACAGACACGCTCGCAGGGGCGCGTGGAGCCCACACCTGCTGGCCTTGGTCTCCTTGCCGTCGGGAAGTGCCCGAGGGGTGCCAGTGGCCGGCAGAGGGAGGCCTCAGGAGAAGGGTTCGAGGCCCCGTGAAGGGGTGGCCGGCAGCCATGGTCCCGCGGAGGCCCGGCCGGGTCCCTGTCCGCAGAGCCCAGCTGCCTCGAGGCCAGAGCGCCGCTGTGCACGGCAGGGCCCGCGAGGGTAGAAATGTCCCCGGCGCTGGCTGCTCGGGCCCGGCCGCGCTCGTGGCTGTGGCACGGGGACCCCCGTGCTGGCTGAGCTCAGGGTCCCACAGCAACTCCAACCCCTCCCAGCCGTGGTGCCCTTTGCGGATTTCCAGCGCCTCCTGGAAGCCCGGCCAGCAAGTCGCCCCCGCCCCCAGCAGTGGCACGTGACCTTGCAGACTGGACCCCCGCCTCACCGAGCACCCAGCCTGGGGCCGCACCCGAGGTCCCCAGTGCTGGCTCTCTGGGTGGCCTGGGGACAGACACTCGGGGGGTCACGGGTCCCTCAAGTGCCCTGCTTCTGCCTGGGCCCCAGACGCCCCACGGCACGTCCTGCGTGGAGGTGGAGTGACCAGCATGGCTCCCACTCGCGTCTCTTCCTGCCGACCCACCCCGGGGGTTTTGCATCGGGTGCTGGCTGTGTCTGAGGGACCCCGGTGACACGGGCTCGCTCCCAGTCTCGGGGGACTGTTCTCGAAGGTGAGACGCAAACAGGCCCTCGGGGTAGCTCTGGGGCCGCCTGCCCCGGGCTCCAGGGAGAGGATGGACCAAGAGCCACCGCCTCCAGCCAAAGGGCAGCGTGGCTCCCAGGTTGCCTGGGCGCTGTCTCTGCCACCCGGCACTTACCAGGTCACCAGGGACACACTTCGCTCTCGGGACCTCTTGAAATGCAGAGAGTGAGAGAAACAGACAATTTAATGGTGGCTTCCGGGATTACAGACTATGAAGCTCTCTCCATCCCCATGCAGTGGCACAGTGGAGCTCGGGGGCCAGTGGGGACCCGAGCGCAGGCACAGTGTCCCGAAGTGCCACTGCTGTCCGGCTCAGCTTCGCAGACATGGGAGGTGGGGCCGCCTGGTGTCCTGGAGTGGGGTGAGGGCCTGGACAGCGGTCCCCAACTGCATGGCCCAGCCCCGCCCTCCAGAGGTATGAACATTCAGGTACATTCCCGGTATCTGGAGCTGGAAGGGCAGCACCCAACGCCTCCCTCCCCACTGGCTGGTGATCAGTGGGGGCACGGCTACAGACCAGACGGCGGACGCGCCACAGGCCTTTAAGGGGAGGCCCCGGGAGGGCGGCCCGGGCGTGGGGGGCCGTGGCCCCCGCCGCCCTAGCTGAGCATCTTCTGCCGGTCGAAGACAGTCTTCCTCTGCTCCCGCACCTGCAGCTTCCACCGCTGCTGCGCGCCCTCCACGCGCCCCAGCACCGAGTCGGCTCGGGGGCCGCCCAGGGAGGCCCCGGCGGCCGCTGTGGAGCGAGCGTCCTGCAGCGGGAAGAGGAGAGGAGACGCTGAGCCCCACAGGAGGCCCGCCCCCCCCCGCCCCCCCCCCCCCCCGGCCAGGCCCCAGGCTGTGGGATCTGCGGGGCGGCCCCGCCCCCCAACTCCGGGGCCGGGGAAGGATCTGGAGGTGCACCACAGGCTCCTTCTAACCCGCACGAGGACGACCCTGGACCTCCCAGGGTCACAGCCTGCACGGTGGCAGGAAGTCCAGTCCTCTGCGCTGAGGGGCCTGGGGCCCGCCTGGAGGGGGCCGGCCCTCCCCCGCGGAGCCCACCCTGGACGGAGCAGCGTGGCTGGCCGGGCGCCCTGCCTCTGCCCCCTCTCCTCCCCTCGGCTCCGACAGCCATCTCGGCCCTCAAAGGCGCATCCGCCCCTAATTACCCCTTCGCAGCCTGCCCCTGGAGCCGGCGAATTTCCTGCAGGACCCGAGCCTGGTCTCCGGGGAGCTGGGGCCCAGGGCCGGCCCGCCCGCCCGCCCGAGGGGATTTCCTCCCAGCTCTCCGAGCCTCTCATCTCCCGTCACCCGTCTCTTAAGGGATTAGCACAGCCCTCTAAGGCAGAGCCGCCCGTAAACGCGGCCTTGCTTCTAACGCCGGGCTGGCACGACTTCTGTCGCCACGCAGCTGCCGGGCTGGAGGGCGGCGCGCAGCGGGCTGCGAGGGGCGGAGCGAGCAGGTGGGCAGCTGCAGAGAGGGGTCTGGCTGGGGACTGCCAGCCCGTGGTCTCCGTGGAGCTGGGCCGCTGGTCGTGAGCACTGCCCAGGGGGAGTCAGAGGCAGCCGCGCCCCGGGGGCCCACGTCCAGGGCAGAGGAAGGGGCCTACGCCGCAGAGGCTGGCCACAGGCACCGGGAAGGAGGGGTGGCCCACCCCCTGGCCGGGGGCTGTCCCTGGACAGTGGTTTGTCCAGGCTTCAAAGCGATCGATCATTCAACAAGCCCACTGTTTTCAGACGTTCCAGCTACAGCGTCAGGCGGGGTCACAGGCCGCGTGAGAAGCGGCAGGCCCCGCCGGTGGGACGGGCTGCTCCCGACACCAAGCCGGTGTCCGGGCCCAGCGGCCGGGACCCCCAGTTGGAGACACATGGGTGACAACTGGCGTGAGCGTGGCCAGCTCAGTGAACTGTGGGAGTGAATGAGGCACAGCGCATACAGGCCGCCCGGAGCAGGGGCTCGGGGTCGCGCTGTGTCCCCCCCCACAGCGCAGCCCGGGGCTGCGGCCGTGGCGGACTCGCAGTCTGGCGCTGACACCGCCCAGCGCACGATCGAGACCAGCAGCGTCGCCCTCCGCCCCTCCACCCCTGTCCGTGAGCGAGGTGGCCCATGCAGAGCCCTCAACACATGGCAGGAATTGCCATCGGACCCGGCTCCGGTGGCCCAGGAGGGGACAGGGGGACCTGCCTTTGGGAGTTCCTGTGGCTCCGCACGCCTCCCCACTGCAGCTGCTCCGTGGTACCGAGGACTGGCCCCCCCTCGCGGCCCAATGGCTGAGGTGGGCGCCGAGGCCCACTCCGCGCGCGGGGCCACTGGGACCTGGCCACCTGGCCTCTCCCCGCCCAGCCCCACCCCAGCCCAGCCCTCCGGGAGTGGTGAGGAGCCGGCGGGCGGCTGGAGGGCAGGGAGAGGCTCAGCCCACTGCCCCCCACCCCCCTCCCCCCGCTGAGGAGGGGAGGCCGGGCCGGGGGCTGTGCCCACACCCCACTGCAGGACTGAGGCTTCACCCAGCCGCCCTTCGTGTAAGGTCTTGACAAGCAGCTCCTAAGTGGTGGGGTCTCGGGGGGGTGGGGGGCTGTTGCCGACAGGCTCCGTGCCAATAGCCTGATTAAAGGTGTTAAGGACCCCGCTTCCGTCCCAGAGACGCCAGCGTGGGCCTCGGCCTGGCCTGTGCTGCAGCGGGGTGGCAGCTGAGGGCTGGACAGGCACGGGCCCCCCCCCCCGTCCCTGTGAGGTTCGGTCTCATGCGGCTCGGGGAGGTGGGGGGCACGGCAGGGAGGAGGGGTGGTGAGCCCCTCTCCGAGGATAAGGAGAGGAGAGAAAGCCTCCCCCGCCCCATCTCCGATCCTGGGCCGGGGGTTGGGCAGGCCATCTTGTCACTGGCCTGGCCGCACGGCTGGGCACGTCCCTTGGGCCAGCCGGTCAGAAGGCGGCCACAGTGCCTCCCCCGGGTCTCCGCGCGTCTCACCCTCCCCGCTGCAGCTGCTCCCACCGCGTCTGCGAAGCCAGGCTCTCCCTGAACCCCTCGCCCCTGCCACACCCGGTCCCTGCTCCGAGGCCTCGCCCGGCCGCCCAGCCACCCCGCTGCTGCGGGCGATGCACACCCCTGAGCCCGGCGCAGAGCTGAGAGGTGGACCGCACCCACTGGCCACCCCGCCCCGCCGGTCCCCGGGGCCTTTCCTGGAGGCAGAGGCTGCTTGCCCGGCCAGGGCGCTCCGCCTGCTGCCCTCGGCTGACCGACCTACAGTCACAGCGCCACGTAGGTGTGAAGACCTGAGCGAACCACCTCGTCCGTACGGACAAAGGAGCACTTCTAAAGCTGCCCACGCGCCGTCGCCATCGTGGTAGGTGAGAGCGCCCACGGGGATCGCAGGCTCAGGAAACGACCCCGGGGTTCAGCACCGCGGACAGCGACCGGCGGCGCGCGGAGGGTGGAGTCGGCGCCCCTCACCACGTGCCGGCCCGAAGGCGGCTTCAGAGCCGGTTGCCCGCACACCTTTCTGCTCCGTCCTCACGGGAGACAGGGGGAGTGTCCCCTTCACAACGCGTCTGGTCCAAGCTCCCTTGTCAGACCCCGGGCCCAGGGACCTCCCTCTCAGAGCTGCCCCCTGCCTGCCTGGGCAGTGGGGGACCCTTGTAGCGGCCCTGTGTCCTCCCCGCCCTGGTCCCTTCGCATCCCCAGGTGCCATCACCGTCTCTCCTCGATTCCTCACTCCCCCTACCCACAAGGCCCAGCGCTGCCCCCACGCCCCAGGGCTGGAGGGACCACTGGGGCCCCGCTGTGGGTAACAGACACCCAGCGCCTCCGAGAAGGCCTGTACCCCCTCTTCAAAGGGGACCGAGCCCACACATCTGAGCAGCTCTGCCTCTGTCCCAGCAAACACGCTCGCTTCCTCCTTTCAAAGGGCGTCTGAGCCCGGGGATTAGGCCCTAATGCCGCTGGCATCCCGGGGGGTGGGCAGCGCCCAGCGCCGAGGCTGCCAGGCCTTCAAAGAGAGACGCCGGCTTTCATCCCCCTGCTCGGCGTGGTCCCCGGGCGGGAGGGCTCCCTGCTCGGGAGCTGGGGGGATGGCGCCAGGGGCCCCCAGTCCTGGGGCGTGACCGACCTCTGGATCTGACCCCTGACTGGGTCCCTGACTGGGGCAGGGGTTAGAAGCGCGGGGCTGAAGCCCGGGGGGCTGAGACAGAGTTCCGGTCTCCTGGCCACCGAGTCGCACTGGCCGAGGCGAACGTCCAAAGAACCTGAGAGGTCTTGTTCTGACGTCATTCCGAGTGGGGCGAAAGCGAAGTCCCCCCAGCCCGGGGGCGGCCCCTCCCCGGTGGTCTCAGGGAGGACTCTCCAGACCACTGACAAACTCAGAGACTCAGCCTCTGCCCGCCCCAACCCCCCACCCTCCAACACCTCCACGTGCCCAGAGGGGGGAGGACGAGCGGAGTGTCACCACCCTCCAGGACCAGACGGGACCCCGCGGCTCCACTCAGCCCTTGTGCTCCCCAGCAGCTGGGTGGTCACTGTCCTCGGAGCTGGCTTTGAGGCCCCCTCTGCCAGGAAGCCCTCCCAGACTGACAAGGAAGGGTAAGTCCCCAACCCTGGTCTAGTGAAGGGCCTCCCGGCCTCCTCCCCAACCGTCCATTTCCCGGACCAGACCCTGCCCACACCTTCGTGTTCCCTGCCCGCTCTCCTGGCTTGAGCTGTCCTGGGCGGACGCCCCTGGAGGCAGACATGAGCCTGTGAGCCGGTGCAGTGCGGGCAGAGGGAGGGAGAGAGGCTTGTGCACGGGAGAGGAGCCACTGGGCCCCGGGAAGGGACGACCTGGAGCACCTGAGGCTACGAGAGGCTGCGCGGAGTAACGGGGCCGTCCGGGGCCCGGATGCCGGTAGGGGGGCCTTCCCGGAACCGCGGTGCAGCGCCAGCACCCCTCCGGTCAGGCATCAGACACTGGACACACGCCTTCTTTCCTCTGGGACCCCCCTTCCCCGGACCCCCTGCCCTGCCTCCCAGGCACCCCTCCCCGTGGACAGTCCTCCTTCCGACTCCGCCCAAATCCGCCCCCAGATGTCCACCCTCCCATCGCACTCTGCTGCAGGAGCGGCACTGACCACGCCTGGCCCTTTCTCCCCAGAGCGCCCCACACGGAGGCAGCCCTGACTTAGATTCAAAGCGGGGAGCCCCGCGGTGGACAGGGGCCAGGGGCCGGGGCTCAGGCTGCAGGGCGGGGCCGCCTCTCCTCTGGCTCCCGGTCCAGGCGGCAGGGAGCCTGGCATTCCGGGCAGAGCGGCCCGCCCGAGCTGTAATCAGCGCGCATCTCTCAATTACGCCCCAGCCAGGCCTGCAATTAGCACGGTGCCCTAATCGCCGAGTGTTTATTAGCGGTGCCCCCCCGCCCCCAGAGCTGCTATTACCGTGCATTAATAACCAGGTAGGCGCAAGGGGTTTCCTCCTGAACACGGACCACCCAACTCCGGCGCCACCCCCCGAGCAGGCGAGGCTCAGCCTCTGTGCCCCACCTCTGGCCCAGCGGGTGCGAGCCGAGGGCCGGGGCGGCTGGCGCGGGCCCGCAGGTCCCGGAAGCACGGCAGGGTGCACCCCCCCCCCCCCCCCCCCCCCCGCAGCAGGCGGCTTCGTACTTGGGTCTGAGCCCTGGCCCCTCCCACTGGGAAGCCTGCCCCGCCCCGCCTCCGACCTGCGGCTCCCGGGGGCAGGTCAGCCTAGGACTGGCCGCCCTGAACCCCGAACTCACCGCCTAACTGCAAGGCTGCCTCTCCCACGGTGTTAAGTCCCCCCCCCCCACCCCCGCCGTGGGTCCTGCTGCCCCGGCTTCCCTCGGGGGAGGCCAAACGCCCATCTGAATGTCGCGATCACGCACCTCCTGGAGGGTCTTTTTGAGCTAAACATCTCCAGTTTCTTCAACCAACTGTCCCAGGGTGGGGCCGAGACTGAGATCCCTGGGGGGCTGCTGTCCTCACGGTGCATGGCCCGCCGATGCCCTCCCTCTGCCCACGCCCCCTCCCGGCAGGGCCTCCAAGCCTCTTCAGCAAGGGCCGACGGGAAGGGGGTGACAGCGGTCACTCACCACGCCGGCCCCCATTTGTGCCAGGGCCCGAAGGGGGTGCAGGCGGCCTGGAGTCAGGGGGTCCCCATCTACTAAAGCAGAGACTCCGCAGGGAGACACGGGGGCCTTCGATAACCTGCCGTAGGCTCCCGGCCGCACTTCCGACGTGCCCACCTCGGCCCTGAAACGCCCAGCTCCTCAGGCCCACCACCCGCCTGAAAGCCCCCTTTTCCCTCCAGCCCACGGGGCCCTGCCGTGCGCCGAGCGGCGTCTGGGGTCACGGGAGATAACCCTGCCACCTGAAGCCCACCGCCAGCCTGACACCACCGAGCAACCAAGACGCCACCGGCCACCGGCCGGCTGCTCCCACCCGCTGCTCGGCGCGGTGTGGCAGGAAGACACGGCCGACCGGCTGCCACCAAAGCTGCTGACGCCGGACTTCCGGAGAAACCCAGGGCCACCCCCTGTGTCATCTGGGGGCGCACAGGGCAGTCCACGCAGAGGGAAGTCTCTGGGGGCCGCGCGGGACACTGAGTGGGGCGGTGGACGGGAGCGTGCGGGAGGCGGGAGCCCGGGGCCCAGCTACCTCCTCCTCCTCCGCGCTGTGCAGCTGCTCGGTGTACGCGTCCGGCTTCCGGATCAGGGGGTCCACCAGCATCAGGAAGGCCAGGTACAGCAGCAGGGGCCCCCACCACCGACAGGTAGAGGATGATGGTGACCTGAGAAGACACCGGGCCCTGAGGCCTGACTGTGCGCGGCTTGCAGGGATGCTGGATGGCCGCGGGGCCCTGCTCCGAGTGTCCCCTCACTGCCCATCAGTTTCCCGCGGCCAGGGAGACAGGAGACGGTGGACCCTGTGGATCCGGATGCCCCGCGCTGCCCCTGGGTGGGGGCAGGGTGGGGACAAGGGCCCGCCAGCTGCCAAAGAGTTCCGCACGGGGCGGTGAGCGAAGAGGGGCTCCCAGGGGCGGGGCTGAGAGGGGAGCTTCGGTTCGGAAGGCACAGCACTGGGTGGAGGGGGGCGGGGAGGGTCACCCCGCAGGGAGCGGCCAGCCAGGGCCGGGCGACAGACTTGAACCTGCCGAGTCCGGAGAGCACCTCCAAGCTGGAGTGGTGTTTGTTGGGCAGGAAACGATGGCTTGGAGAGGCGTGCTTGGCATTTCTCTGTGAGGGTGCCCTGGGCACCCAGCACAGGACCCCCCAGGACACTGGGCACCCAGGTCGCTGGACCAGCACCGGCAACGGGATCGGGAGCGCAGAGACAGGCCCCGCCCCCGGAGAGCAGCAGGCGCCTGACTGGACAGCGGGGCAAAATCCTTCACCGAGGGCCAAGGCTAGAGACTGGTAGGGTGTCGCTTGCACCCGGTTTGGGGACCGCACCTCAGATGCTCCTGTTACCTTCCCGATGCCTGGCTGTCCGTCACTGGTCTCTGACCCCAGTGCGGACCTGAGCAGACTCAGACGAGGGGTGAAAGGGACAGGGGTCTCGGGACTTTCCAGCTTGCTGCCCCCTCAGTCAACACCAAGTTCAAGGGGGCCCTCTTTCCGGGACCTCCTCCTGCCTGTCTGGGGGTGGGGCAGGGGACGGAGCCTGAAGGTGTTCGGGAGGCGGTGGGTGGGGGGACTGCAGGGAAATCTCAGGGCTTAGGAAGTGTGTCTGATGAGGGCCCCGCGTCAGGGAGCTCCTCCCTGCCAAAGAGGGCGAGGCGACGCCTGGCTCAGAGCTTGACGAGCTCAGGCGGCCAGTGGCCTTGGGAGCGAGTTCGGAGATGGGGACAGGCGGCGGCAGGAGGGGCGGCAGGGCGGGAGGACGATGGCGCCGGTGAGGGCAGAGCCCAGGGGACAGGCAGCTGCTGCCACCTGAGAGGGAGGAACACAGGGCTTCCGAGGGCCACCTCCTCTCCCCAGGAGCCCGGAGGGAGGACCCAGCGAGGCGGCTACATTCCCGGGTCACTTCTGACCGACACTTGCTCTGGACTCTTGGCAGGACAAGCAGGGATGAGCGCAAATGCTGGCCCTGCGGGGCTTCGAGAAATCAGGAAGCGGGGCCGGGCTCGGCACCGTCAGAACCCCGGCTAGGGGCCCGAGGGTCTCCAGGCGGCCAGGCCCTGGGGCAGCCCGAGTGCAGGCCGAGTGTAAGGGAAGGCCCAGGGCAGAGGGCCCAGGACGGCTGGCCCCGGGGGCGGGAGTGGGTCTCTGTGCCCGGGACAGGCCTGCCGGGAAGCCGGCCCCAGAGCCACCTGGAATGTGCTGGAACGGAGGAGCCCCAGCCTGCGCGCGCTCACCTTGATGGTGGTGCTGCTGCGCTCCTCGTACTGGCACTCGCACAGCAGGCAGTAGGCCTCCGCGTCCACCGGCATGGGCTCCACCACGCGCAGGCAGTTGCTGCGGCGGACGGGCGGACGGGCAGGGCGTGGGCTCCTGGCCTCCGCCGAGGCCCCGGCGGGGCCGGGGTGACCGAGTGGGCGGGAGCGTCTGGGGCGGGCGGTCTGTGAGCTCCCCCCACCCCCTGGCACCCGGGGTCCCGGGGTGGTCCCCCAGGACGTCGCGTCCTAGGGCTTCGTGAACGAAAGTCTCTGGGGGGACGGATGGACGGGGCAGGGACTGCGGTTGACAGAACTGTGTGTTTACCGTCCCCTGGAAAGTGGCCCCGACAGAGCGGACCTCCCTGTTCTCCCCCCACACACAGGGCAACTGAGCGAGCGGACGGAGGCGCTCACCGGCCCTGCGAACCTGCATCATGGCATCCCCGGGCATCTCGAACCCGCACGGTGATGCTCGGGACTTGGACCCAATAAAGCCAGGCAAAAATCACCCCCGCAAAGGTCCAAACCCTTATCCCGGGATCCCCCCCGTCGGGGCTCAGCTCCCTGTGGGACCCCGAGCCCGCCTGCCCGCCCGCCCGCCCGGCCTTACCAGTCCTTCTGCGAGACGTTCTGGTTGTAAATGTGCCCACTGAGGTTTCTGTACGGCGGGCAGATGCACTTGCACCTGGTGTCCTCGGAGCTCTGGGGGAGACAGCGAGCCTCAGGGGTGGCCCGGGCTCCCCTCCTGGCAAGACTGCAACTCTCGGCTCCCCCTTCCCGACGGCGACCACGTGAAGGCTCTGGACCTTTCCCCGTCCCCAAGTTCCGCACAGACGGACGTTCGCAGGAAGGATGCTCCATCGCAGGGGCCTCCAGACAAGCCGTCCAGGTGGCAGGTGCTCACACAAAGCTGCCCAGGGCAGGCGGCCGGAGGGCTGGGGGCGCAGGGACCTGGTGGTCCTCCACCCTGCGCCCCCCACCTGTGGTGCACCTCTGTGCTAGTCTTTGTAGCCGGCCTCTCCTCCCACCCCACCTCCAACCTCCTAGGTTAAGACGGGGCAGAGACAGGAGCGAGGGTGGGAGAAAAAGTGGGTTGTTTCCATGGGAATGCTCTGAAGCCGTAAGAGACAAGGCCACAAGGACTTTCACCGGGGGTCAGGATCCCCCAGAAACCCTCCGTTGAAGAGAACCCCAGAGGCCCCCGAACGCTGTTCCTCGGGCCGAAAGCCCACGACTCGGAACCTGGATTGGACACCTGACCCAACTGCAGCCTCAGCCTTTCCCAGAAACACCATCTTCATCAACCAGGCTGGGGTTTTCTGGCCAAGAGCCAGGAAGGTCATGTGACACACGGTCCCTCTCCGCCCCCATAGGAAGAAGGGGCAGCCTGTGGGGGCGGAGGGGGGGGAACCTTCCCTTTCTCTTTCCCGAAGAAAAGATGCCAAAAACAACCCCTCATTTTCTCTTGTCAGAAGCTCCCTCCCCGACCCTTCTTCCTGTAGAATCCTTCCATTCTGCACACCCCCTCGGGGCCCACCTGGCTGCTGTGGGGCTGCCCCCTGGTTCATGAGTCACTTGGAAAAGCCAATCTCTGCCCTGGCTGGTGCAGCTCAGTGGATTGCGCACCGGCCTGCTAACCAAAGAGTTACCAGTTCGATTCCCAGTCAGGGCACATGCCTGGGTTGTGGACCAGGTCCCCAGTGGGGAACCTGCAAGAAGCAACCACACACTGATGTTTCTCTCTTCTTTCTCCCTCCCTTCCCCTCTCTAAAAGTAAGTAAAACCTTTTTAAAAAAACATGTGGATTCCTATTCACACTTTTTTTTAAAAAAAAGTCAGTATCTTCAGATGTGCTCTGCTGAATTTTGCCAACACCTCACTCACGCCCCTCTCGAAGCTTTGGTATGAGGCTACCCAAACCCAGGTCCTGGTCGCTTCCGCCGAAAGAGCGGCAGTGACCTTAGGAGTCCTAGCGCTGGGGTGGTAGCGCCCCACGCAGAAGCCTCTGTCTGTTGCGGACCTGACACCGAGGGAGCGCGTTGCTGCGGAACCACTGCGGTGGCCCAAGAGCCGAGGAGGGTGCGGACAGCTCAGGCAACTGCCCCAAACACGGAATCCCAGGCTGGAATGCCACCCGGAGGTCCCGCCCCCTGGGAGCCCCCCAAAGGCAGGGCCGCAGGGGAGCGAGGGCTGGTGCCCGTCTGCCTGCAGGGATGCAGGCCCTGCCCCCTCACCTTGTTGGCCTGGGCTGGGGGTGCCAGCAAACAGCCGATTGCGGCCACCACGCACAGGAGCTTCATGCTGGTCAGCCTGGGGGCCGGGAGACCCGACACCTGAGAAAGGACGCGGGGTCAAACGGGGCCAGCGGCCGCGGCCTCACCTGGGATGGGCGGGGTCTGGGCTCCGGGGTTCCAGGGCCGCCTCGACCCGGCGCCAAATGCTGCGATCCCTCCCTCTCCCCAGTCTTGGGGAGCCCGGAAGACAGCGGGGGTGTCCGGGGGCCCCGATCCCCGCTCAGGCCCCCTTGATCCCCCGCCCCGAGGCCCACAGCCCACTCTGCCCGCTGAGGCCCCCCGAGACCTGGGGCGCAGAGTCCCGGAGCTCTGACCCTACGGCCCAGCCGGCGCCGCCACACCCGAGGCCTGGGGTCACCCGGGGCCCCTCTGGGCTGTCACGATCACGCACCCCTCCCCCACTGCCGGCCTCTCACCTGCCAGCCCAGCGGTGGCCGCGCGAGACCCGGCCGGCCCCGCCCCTCCAGGCTTCCATTGGCTGCCGCCGCAGCCCCTCAGCGGATGGCGCTGTCGTCCAGGCAACAAGGCCCGCCCTTGCCTCAGTGCGGGGACTCTGCGCAAGGGACAGCGGGCATTTTCCAACCCCGAGCAGATGAGAAAAGGGAGCGTCGGCCTTCCAAACGGGTGGTAGGAGGGGTCCGGCCCGCGTGGGCCCTTCGAGAAGCAGCCCTTGGACACTCGGATTATAAAACTCCGGGTTCATGAGGGGCTGAGCCTTGCTGTTTTCCAGAAAAAGCACTTTATACAAAATAAGCCAGCACGTACGGCAATAACAAGAAAAATGGATGCGAGGGCCTTGTCCTCACAATCTGGGAGTGCTGTTTAGGGGGGTGAAGGATCCGAGCCCATCGCCGCAGGGGAGAGCGGACGCAGGGCTTTGGGGACCGTGGCCGGTGTGGCCCCAACCTTGGCTGTGCCCGGCCGCTCTCCCACGGGGATAGATTCCGCCGCGGTTGCGTCTCCGGGTTTCAGGGTCATTTCACGGTCTTGCGAGCAGACCGCTTGCCGTCCAGACTCCTGTCGCCAAGAAGGGGCAGCGTGGTGGACAAAGGTCTCCACGACATCGCATCTAAGGTCAAAAGATGCTTTAGGAAGATGGGGGTTTGTAGGTGGAGGGAGGGGCGAAGTAGGGACGACGGTGGACACGGAGGGGGGTGGACAGGTCATTGTACCTGCCTGGTCACAAGCAACACCTTGGTCAGAGCATCATTTTATATTGCTGGCTGGAGGGAGGGGATTTTCATGAGCTATCAAATGAAAAGCAAATAAGTCTGCCTTAAAGAAACCCTCTAAAGGCGGTGACTTCCCAGGGCGGGCGGGAATCCGTGCACCGTGCCACGCCCGCTGATTGAGGCGCCAGCCTCTTTCCCCTCCGACTGTCGTCACAAAATGACAGCGGCCGACCCAGCAATGGCTGCCTGGTGTGGACCAAAATTACACCTATTTTTTGTCAGACCTTCAAAAAATACCTTTTGGGTAGGCTGCAAAATTTTAGTAATTGGGGTACGAGATGCAAAACATTGACAGTCGCTGCTTTGAGGTTGTCACACAGGTTCCGAACCAGGCGAACTTGGAAAACTCGGAAGTGGGTCAATGTCATTGCCGCGAGCAGCCCACACTGCCCTCCGGTGGCTACAGGTGACATGGCACGGGCTTCCTGGCTCAGGGTTCTGTCTGCAATAGAAGATGAGGACAAACAGACATCTTGCCAGGCTTGCTGCTAGGCCGAAATGAATTCTGTGGGGGTCGGTGTTTGGGGGTGCCTTCTAGTAGAAGTCACCATCCTGCCGTTTCCCACGAGGAGCACGCAGGCCTCGTCCTGTGTCCCGCCTTTCGGGGAGTGTGTACTGAGCTTCTGAGGCAGGCCCTGGGTACCAGGGCCGGAAATGCAGATGGGGCCGCAGCACCCCCTCTCCCCCGGCCCCGAGAGGGTGGGGCAGGGGAGCCTGGGGGTGCCTCGTGTCTGCTTGAAGAAAACAGCATGCAAGACCGAAGCATAATCAATAGGAAATGATAAACATTTAAGGGAACTGGAAAACTAACCCTGCTGTCTGTCATCGACATTCAGAGGTAGAGTTATCGCAAAAATAAGATGGCCTTGCGTCCTCAGCCACTGTTCACTCGATGTGAGTACCCCCCCCCACTGTCATATCTTTGGGTCTGCGGTTTCCAGGGCAGCGTAGTACTCCTTATCAGATGTCCTGCCTGGCTGACCTGCCTCTGGGGTCCCCGCTGCTGCCCCCCTCCGCCAGCCGTACCTTCTTTATCTCTGAGAGTGGGGCTCAACTGCCGTGAGCTGCAGGCCACCCCCAAATCGAGGACTATTTCCTGACGTCAGTCCTTCCTCCGTTTCTCCTGGGGTGCGGGGGGACATCCTGTCTCATCTCCTTCTCTTGGGCAGGAGTTTCTCCAGGCCACGGGGCTGCTCGGTCGGGTCTCCGTGGGAGTCGGCACAGGGCTCGGAACCGCGAACCCTCAGCAAAGCCGTGAAAAGGTCCACAATTCTAAATGAGCCGCTCACTGCAGCGGAGATGGACTTGACCTGTCCATCAGGATCCGTAGTCGCCTCGGATGGCACGTCCCAGCCTCCCTTGCTGTCATTTCTGGGGGAACAGGTCAGAAACCGATGTGCGCCGTGGCGGACCTGGCTGGTACAACCCCCAGCATGCACTTCTCCACGTTCCGCTCCCTCGGGCGGATGGACCCCGGGGGAGGTGACAGCGTAGGGATGGAGAAGGCACGAGATAGAAGAGCTCTGGGTTCCTGAGTGGCCGCCTTACGGGTGTGTCTCTCCAACCTGCACACTCGCCCAGCACTGGGACGTGGGCACAGTGACCTGCTACAGAGACTGGGGGAGGGGGTTGCCTGGCCGTCCAGCTTAGCACACCTGGAAGGGCTAGAATCGCAGGACTAACGGACACAGTTATCGATGTGGCCCATTTACAAGGACCAGTCAGTTTGGCCCTGACAGCGGAGCTGGTCAGTGTGAAGACGGACCTTCCCAGCTGCTCACTCAGCACCTGCACCTGGGGCGCCCGCACTGCCCCGGGCTGGCGAACAGCCAACCGGGTCCCCGCCCTCCCGAGCTCCGGGTCTGCGGGGGACGTGGACAGCTCCGTGAAACCAAGGGCCTGTGGAAGGAAGGGGCGAGGGCTGGGTGGACACAGGGCAGGGGCTCCGAGGAGGCCACTGGGCGAGGCGACCTTTGTAGTCCCAGCAGCCTGACCCGGAGGAGCCAGCCCGGCACTGAGTCAGGTACGTTTAGCCTGGCGGGAGGCCAGCGCGTGGACTCTTGGGGGCGGAAGGTGTCTGGACAGGGAGGAGGCTAGAAAGGAGGTCGTGCGGCTGGAGGGCGTTTGGGAGGAGACAGGAGGGAGGCAGGACCTGAGCCGCTGCCGTACAGACGCACAGCGGTCGCTGGGTGGGACACCGTTACTCCACGCTCAGTGGCTTAACCAGCAAACACCGGTCATCTCCGGTCTGTGTGGCCGAGCGGAGGCTTCCGCCAGGACTCTCGGGTCCCCGGGGCTGCGGCCTGTCTGTCGTACACAGGACCCAGCTCGGCCGGGGTTCTGGCTGGACTCTGTGCAGACAGACGCCCTCTGTCTGCTGGTCTGACTCAGAGCAAGGCCGCTCGTCGGGAGCACGGAGCCTCGCTCCCCAGAGAGACGGAGACAGAGAGACAGAGAGAGCGCAGGTCCGAGCGGGCAGGGGGGCAGGGTCTGGCTTTCTAGAACCGAATCTCGGGAGCGACCTTGGATCCCTCTGCCGTCTTCCGTGAGGTCACGGCTGCAGGCCACGCCCAGGGCAGGGGGCACGTCGGCTGCCCACGAGAACGTGTCCACCGGGAGGCAGGGACCGTGGGAGCTGTCCAGGGGACAAAGGGAAGGCCCTGCGGAGGTCACGCCTGCCCAGAACCCCCAGCTGGTCAGAGTGCAGAGCCGGGGTGGGCCCAGCCCTGCGTCCTCGAAGCTGGGTCCCCGGCTGTGCCCGGGCGTGGGACTGTGCTGCTGCCATTGTCACAAACACGGAGACGGCCCGGGGGACAGCCAGCCTGCGGCCGCCTAGACAGCCGTGTAGCCAGTCCTTGTCCGAGGTGGAGCCTGGTGGGAGGCCCAGTGGAGGGCCCCTGTCCCCACCCCCGACGCAGGGCTGCGTCCGGAGCGAGGCGCCATTGCGGTGCCCTGAATTCCCGGGGCTCCTGCCTCCGGAAACCCCAAAGCAGGAGGTTTTCCAGACGCTGCAGGTACGCACTCAGCCCTCGTCCCCGACGTCTCTGGCCCCTTTCCAGGAGATCCTCTAGGGCAGGGCTGTCAAACTCATTGTCACCAGGGGCCACATCAGCCTCGCAGTTCCCTGCAAAGGGCCGAGTGTGATCTTAGGACTGTATAGACGCAACTGCTCCTTAACCGGGGGCAAGGAGCTTGGTCGGCGCTGCTGCCGGGTGGACACAAGGTGCCGGGCTGCACAGAACAAGGTGGAGGGCCGGGTTCGACCTGCGGGCCTTGCGTTTGCCGCCCGTGCTCCAAGGAAGCACAAGGTGGCCTCAGTGGGCCGGTCCAGGCCGGGCCGCCTCCAGACGCCCTCCCCGGGCAGCCCCACATCGGGGGGCGGGGTACAGGCCTCCAGCAGTCTCCCCCCTCTGACTAGAGGCAGGCAAAGGCAGCCAGGAGGCCCTGGCCGGCCGGGCGGTCAGGGCAGGCTGCTCTGAGGACCGTTTACCGTGACCCGGGACGGACCAAGTCACCCAGGCTGGACGCAGCCCACGGCGGAGCCCGGGGTCCTGTGAACCGGCCACAGGTGGGTTTCCCACATCCTCAGTCACGGTCACAGTCCCCCGTTCGAGGTCCAGGAGAGAGAGTCAGCCCCGTGCCCCCAACGCCCCTTGGGAAGACGGGTCAGGCTGCCCGGGTGGGGGCAGCCCAAGGTCACCCTGTGCATCAGGCCGGGGACAGCCCGGCAGAGCTCGGCAGCCAGAGGTAGGGTCCGACACGCTCCGAGGAGCGGTCCTCGCCCCGCGCCGGTCGGTCCTCCGGGGTGAGAGTCGCTGCCTCGGACGCCGATGTTTTTACTAGCAGCACGTCAGCCACTTGTCCTAAGTGCATGGTGAAAATTCCAACAGGGCCGAGAACATGACTCTGCTGGCAGCCAGACAGGCGGACGGACGGGCGAGCCGACAAACAGGCGTCAGGTGGCCACAGTGTGTCCAGCCCTGCCCGGGCCGCCGGTCATCGAGCCGGTGCAAAAATGGAAAGGGTACACGTTTGCCCCGCGATCACACGCAGAGGCCAGGCGCGGTGCGTGCGAGGGGCTGCCCCGGGTGGGCCCGGCCCGGGAGGGGGGGGGCTTGCAGGCCCGGGGCGGCCCCCCGGCCCCCTCACCTCACCCGTGGCCTCCCGCTCCCGCCCGCAGTGCCTGGCCCGCCCACTGCTCGTCCCGGTCTAGACCCTCCGGGGGAGGACAGCTCTGACCCAGGCCAGCAGCTGTCATCCGAGAAACACGGAGATTACCCCACCAGGCGACAGGCTTGTTGTAGAGAAACAGGGGCAGCTCAGATTCCCTCCTGAGGCAAAACCCCCGGGGCAGAATCGTGGCCCGTCTCCCAGGGCCCCCGCCCTCCGGCTGGCCGCCCACCCAGACAGGGCTGAGCCTGGGGGGAGAAACCTGCGGGGAGGGGGTCTCCTCGCCTCTCTGGGGAGCGGGGCTGGGAGGGACTTGGGATGGATCTCATGGGTACGTCCCGGGCCACAGGCCTTGGCCCCCTGCCCGGGCCTGGGTGAGAAGCATAAGGCCAGAGAAAGTGAGCCGGGCCACCATGCGGTGTCCTGGCCACCGGGTCCCCGGCGCCAGCTGAGCCCTGAGGTCACCGCTGGTGTCCTCGCCAGCCACCCGGGTCCTGCTGATCCCAGGAGATGTAGCAGGGCAGAAACGCTAATCCAGTTCTTACCCCGCTCGCTTCACACTTACGCAGCACGCAGCGGCCTCGCAGCCGGAGGGGCCGGTGGTTTGGGAGGCTTCACGCTTGGGGGCCTGGGCCTGAGCGACTGAGCCTCGGGGGGCCGCCGGCGGCTGACCGATCCTAGAGCCGCCAGGCCCCCTGCCCCATCCGCCGCAACCTCTCTCTGCCCCTCGGTGCTTCCACCTGGACAGTGGGTTAAACGCAGCCCGCCCGCCTCTGAAGGGCCAAGGGAAAACCCCAGAGGACCTTTGGGAGGGGGACCCGGGCCAGAGGCTGGGAGGGCCCTTCCGCCCGGGAAGTTCACACCCTCTTGGGTGCATGGCTACGCACCCAGGAGTGCAAAGCTCATTTTTTCCGTGTGTGTTTATTTATTCTTGCCCGAGGACGGTTTTTCCTTGCTCCTAGAGAGACAGGAAGGGAAGGAGACAAGCATCGATGTGAGAGAGAAACATCAATCGGTCACCTCCTTGCGCGCGTCCTGACCGGGAAGCGAACCCGGAACCTTTCAGCCATGGGGTGGGGTTCCAACCAACTGAGCCACGCCGGACAGGGCGCAAAGTTCGTTTTCCTAAAACGTCTATAATCGACTTGAAGGAAACCCGCCTGATTGCTTGGTCAGGGGGGCAGGAGGCCCGTGGGGCCGACGGGGGAGGGGGCTGTGGGGTCGTCCCAGGGAAGCGGGGCTGGGAGGAAGGCCCGGTGGCAGGGGGCGGTGACTTCTGTCCAGACGGCTGCCCGCAGAGCCCAGGTGAGTCTGCTGACCAGAGAGGGAGTCCGGGCATCACTCGGAGCTGGAGCCCTCGTGTAACGAGATGGACACGGGGGCCCCGACGGGGTCGTGGCTGCCCCCCGGGCACGCCGCTGGTGGCCGCAGTCAGCGCTGGGTCTCTCTGAGGCTCGCGGAGCCCGGTCCTGCCTCCCGCAGCCTCCACACCCCTGTGGAACCAGGACCCGGGAGGTGGGCCTTTCTCCCAGAGGCGAAGGAGCATCTCCTCCCTCCAGAGCCTGCGGCCCCCACTGGTGAAGCCTCGCTGCCTGATGGGGCACCCCCCAAGCTGGGGAGGCAGGCGTCGGGGTTCGGGAGGGCCCCTGCTGGGGGCACCCATTCTCGCTCTACCGCCCACCCTAACTGAAGGCCACTGGCACCAGCAGCTGTGGTGGGACCGTTCCCGATAAAACTTTATTCACAAAATCAAACCGCAGCCAGCGGGCCCCAGCGGGCGGAGCCCGGGGCGGGGGGTGCGCCACCCTTCCCTTCGGGGCTGGATGTCAGCGGCCAGTCAGCCCGCCGACAGCGCCAGGCCTGTGACCGCAAGCCACGCTATGGGTTACAGGCTTCCGTGCCTTCGAGGGGGTAACCTCTGAGAAATTCTCTCGGGGGGCCCCTGGAACAAGCCTGCCTGGCTGCGCGGTCAGGCCCAGGTCACAAGAAGGCCATGTGGACGGGATAGTAAAAATAGATCGCAAACAAATACATCGTTCCCTTTGCATTCCTGGCCATCTGCCTCTGGCCTCTCCTCCTGGGGCCCTTGAGGCAAGATCCCCATCGACGCCCAGGTCTCCCTGACTCCCTGCTGTGGGCAGCTGGCCGCCCTCCACGCTGGTCTCTGTCCCTCTCTTCTCACCGGCGACAGCCCCCACCGGGGAGCCGACAGAGCCGCTAACGGCCGGGCAGCTCATGAAACGCTGCAGCTGCGAGGTGCTAAGTCTTCCCCAACCCGCCAAGGGCGCCCGCCTGCAGGCCCTCCAGCGGGGCAGGCCTGCCTCCCGCTCTGACTTTGGCCGTGGTGGGCGAGGAGCTGAAGGCCGGCGCCCCCGGTTCCGAGACTGATGCCCGCCCCTATCCTGCCCACCACAGAGTCGCCCGTGAATGTGTGATGGGGGTAGGGTGCTCAGGTCTCTGTCCGCAGGATCCCACCTCCTGGCAGAACACCCAGGGGTGGGTTATTCCTGGGCAGAACCAAGGATGGGGTGCCAGGGGTAAACCAGAGGGAGACAGAGAGCGTGCTGTCCTGGGGAGCTCCCGGGGCCATGTGAGGGGCCAGGGGCCAGGGGGTGGGGGGCAGGGGCAGGGGACGAGACTCGGGCTGAGCCGTGGCAGCCTCCTTGCGTTCGTGGTGACAGGTGACGGAGGGGCTGGAGGAAGCAAGTGAGGACTTCCTGGCAGACGAGGGCCTTCGACAAGCAGTGAACAGGGTGCTCGGCCGAGAAAGGAGATGGGGTAGGTGCCCACCGCCAGGCTCAGGGACGGCCACGGAGGCCATGGACCGGACAGGCTGGAGCAAAGTTCTGGGGGGCCCACTGGGCCGGGGTAAAGCACAGCAGGAGAATGCTCTGTCCTCAGGTCAGGCCTCCGAGAGGCGCCTTGAGGCAGGAGGGAAGGGCTCCACTCCGAGGACGAGGATGGAGTTCCTGGGGCCCGGGGACCGTGGCCCTGGTGGTGGCGGCAGACGCCTCGCCTCTCCAGTGGCATCCCCCACCTGCCCTCTGCCCAAGCCCCCCAGGCTCCTAGCCTGCAGGCGGGGACGTGGCGGCGTGGCAGCCGGGCCTGCCTGACCCAGCGTCCAACCGGCCAGCATCATCATCACCCCGTGGCAGATGAGGAAACTGGTGTTTAAGAAACTGAAGACTAGGCCACAGGCCCGTGACTGGGAAACGCCACCGAATGGGCCGTCCGTGGTGGGCAGGATGCTTCGGAACCGGGGGCGCGCCGGCCTTCAGCTCCTCGCCCACCACGGCCAAAGTCAGAGCGGGAGGCAGGCCTGCCCCGCTGGAGGGCCTGCAGGCGGGCGCCCTTGGCGGGTTGGGGAAGACTTAGCACCTCGCAGCTGCAGCGTTTCATGAGCTGCCCGGCCGTTAGCGGCTCTGTCGGCTCCCCGGTGGGGGCTGTCGCGGGTGAGAAGAGAGGGACAGAGACCAGCGTGGAGGGCGGCCAGCTGCTGCCAATCGCATTCTCGATTATCTGCCTGTTTGCAAATGCCGGGACAGGCCCCCCCCCACCCGCTGCCACCAAGTCCCCCTCGATCTGTTTCTCCTCGGCCTGCGGTCTCCGTCCTCTTAGCCCACGTTCCGTTTAGACTGATCTCGGGAAGTGGCGAGTCTTCTTCCTTCCTCAGTCCTCATGCTTCCTGCGCACAAGGTCAGGGCCGTTTTCCGTCCCTGGGGTGTTTGTGGATCAGCTGAGGACAGCCCCAGCCTCCCGCAGAGAGGTGACCCGGGGCCAGGCTGCGGGGAGGTGGCCGTGACAGCACTCCTGCGCCACCCGGGGAAGCGCTGTGGGGGACAGAGGGTGACCCTGGAGAGCACGAAGGGGCCAGGGCGGCAGCTGCCCTCCAGGGCGGACGCAGACTGGCCCGGGAACGGCCCCAGGTGTCGGCGTTCCCGGTCCCCTGCAGCCACCACGCTGCAGCCCTGTCAACAGGTCCCTGATCGAGCTCCTCCAGGGCCGCCGGTCAGTCACTCGACAGCAAAGCCCTTTTCCGCCTCGGGCTTTAATGAGACCCAGCCGCCCCTGTCAATCTCCCTGGGCGTCTAACTAACGACCGGCTGACAGGTGGCCCCTGGGACCAGAGGTCTCTGGTGGAGCCGGGCCACTGCCTGCCGGGGGCATTTTCCCGAATTAACTGCAGGGAGCCGGAATGTGTGGGAGCTTCAGGGAAAGGGAAGTGGGGGCGGGGGGGCGCACACCCTGGGCCCTGAGATCTCTTGTTGATGCTGGCTGAGCCTCTGGAAGGTGTCACTGAGCTCACACACCAGCAGGGCTTGTCACCTTGCTCCGTGCCTGGTGCTAACAGAGGTTTCCTCGTGGGCTCCTCCCTCCCTCCCTCCTTCCCTCCTCCCCTCCCTCCCTCCCTCCTTCCTTCCTTCCTTCCTGCTTTCCTTCCTTCCTTTTTCTCTTTCTTCCTGTTTCTTTCTTTCGTTCCCTTTTTCTCTTCCTTCCTTCCTTCCTTCCTTTCTTCCTCTTTCTCCTCTCTCTCACTCTCTCTGTCTCTCTCTGTCCCCTTCTCAGGGGGGTCTTTCTCTCCCTTTCTCTCTCCCTTCTCCCTGGCTCTTCTGTGTCGCTGGCTTTCCAGGAGGACATTCAGTTCCCAGGGGACAGGGGACAGAGCTTCGGTCAGTCCGACAAGCCCTCTCTTGTTTTAGAAATGGGAGACACCCAGGTTCCAAGGAGCAAACCGACCCATCTCTCTGACCCCACGCCCAGCTCTGCCGCCGTCAGGGTGTCCCTGTGCCCTAACGTCCCTTCACCTGTCACCGTGCGAGGCTGCCTCTCTGCAGGACGCGGGCAGGAGCCCCGCCTCACCCCGCCGCGCCCGTGGGAGTGAAAGGGCTCTCGCGCTCCCGCCCAGCACGGGCCTGGTGCCAGGGCGGGGCTGTCAGCTATTTCGCTGGTAAAGGTCTCCACGCCCGCCTGACCGTTCATCACTCGCTGGAATCTGGCCGCTGCGCATACCTCCCGGAATGTGGAACTCAATCTTCGGAAAAGAAGTGAACATTCATGGGGAACTATGTTGGGAAATCAGGTGGGTGGGACTCCGTTGGGGAGCGAACGTTTGGGGGAGGTCACAGAAGGGACGTTCGTCTGGGACCAGAAGTCCCAGCGGGCTTGGCACCTGCACCCCGGTGGGGACACGGAGCAAACAGCTGTCACAGAGCAGGAGGAGAGGCCATTGTCCTCTTCCGCTCGACGGCGCATTCCGTGGCTGCCCTGGTGTCTGAGTCTCGAGAATACTTCATTATGGGGTGGCCCCTCACACCCTGGGGGGGCAGCGAACCCGGACTGCTCTTTCTGAGCCGAAACCAGCCGGAAGGAGTCCGTTCACCCGTCGGCCGAGGCTCGCTTTCGTCCTCAGATGTTAGCCGACTCGCTCTCCGCGAGGAGCTCGGGGACAGGCGGTCTGCGAGCCTGTTTGGTGGCCCTGTAGTTCACGCTGACTCAGGGAAACGTCCTTCTGTCTGTCCTACCCCTGGACGCTCAACCTCCCTCAAAGCCCCCGGCTTCAATGAGGAGCAGCGGCACCTCCGATGGGGGGTGGTGTGAGCTGCGCCCCAGGCCGCACCGCCCCTTCCGCTTAGTTGGGGCCTCTCCCCTCCGCCGCGTTGCGCAGAGCCGGACCGCAGTGACACAGCGGTCTCCCAAGGTGCCGGGGGTGCTGGGGGCGCTCCGTCCCGCCCCCCAGTTAGAGGAGGGGGCACAACCACTCCAGCAGGGGGTCCTCAACTCGGGGAACAAAACGGCATCTCTCTCCCCATGGGGTGCACCCTTCAAGTTGGGGACAGAACCAGCAAACGAATACGCAGATGGGACCGGGCCCCTCGGTCCCCGAGTCACGGAAGCTTCCCGCCGAGGGACCAGGAGCCGGCGAGGCAGAGGGGGGCGCCGACGCCTCCGGACAGCCCGTGGAAGCAGTGAAGGAGGCTGTCCAACGCCCCCAAGGGCCCAGCGAGCCGCCCAGGGCGGAACGCGCCCCAGTCCCCGTCCCCACTGGCCGCAGAGAGCGGGCGGTCCTCGCAAACCGCGCGGTGGCGGACACCGTTCGCCAGGGACCGGACCGTGGGCACCGCGGAGCTCTCCCTGAGGACCGGGGCTGTGCGGCTGCCGCCACCCCCGTCAGAGGAGGAGCCCGAGGGCAGGGACAGTCTCCTTTCCGGTCCCCTCGGCAGGGGCCTGTCCTTGAGCTTCTTCAACAACAGGGGACCCGCGGTCAGCTCTCCTCCCCCAGGGCTGGGCCTCCCAAGGGCAGCGCAGCGCCCGCGGCCCCCGCCCAGCCCCCGCCCAGCCCTGGGCCTGGGCTCTGCGGCGCTGCCCGCTCTGGCGGGGTGCCCGGGGCCGGGCCGGGGGCAGGGATGGGGTTTCAGCCTGATCTTTGCCACCCGCTGTGTGGGGCTGCCGGGAATCTGAGAAGCTGGTGCCACAGGGAGAAGAGCTAAGCCGGGGAAGGGGACACTCTGCCCTCACACGCGAGGCGGGGGCCGCGTCTCCCCCGGGCCCTGGTCTCCGCTGGCCACTGAGAACGAGGGGGCCCAAGAGCGAGTCCCGTCCACCTCGGGTGCTGGAGGAGGGACGGGCCCCTCTCCCTCCCGAAGGAAGCGCCTCCGAGGAGGTGTGACTGGAGGCTGTGCCGCGGGGAGAGGCGGCGAGTAAATGCCACCGCCGCGTCCAGTCTGGGCCCGGAGAGATCACTGGAGGACAGTCAGGACAGCTGTCGCGGCTCGAGTGGTAGCCTGGAGATGTCCGAAAAAGGCCGGGCACCCCCTTCCGCCGGCCCCCCCGAACCTGCTGTTTGTCCCAGGAGTGACACTGGCGTCTGACCCAGGGCCTGTCACCCAACGGGAGATGCCACCTTCGCACATGGGGCACTGTGTGTCACGGAGGGTGGACAGAGGGCAGAGGCGCGTGAGAACTGTTTGACTCATCGCAGTTCCTAGAGTCCAGAAACTTCCATCTATGGCAAAGAGCAGGACCACACTGTGGTGCGGGGCCAGGGGACAGGCACCCCCGTGCGGTCTGCCGGCCCCCCTCCAGGCTTCAGGGGAGACGCACCAGCGTCCTAGGAGCCAGCGGGGCACCTGGAGTGCCGAAGGGCCCCGTGCCGTCCTGGGGCTCAGGGTGCCCCCCGAGCCCAGCACCCCGCTGTGAGAAAGACAAGTGGGGGGCTACGGGACCGCCCTGCTGGGAGCTGCCCCTCTCCCCCACCGCCTCCGGCTCCCTTTCCACCCTGCGCTCCAGTGAGGTTTCGAAGTGCGGGCTGCGCCTGATCACCCCTCCAGCGGCCCGGCCCCCTGAGTCCTTAGCATGGAGATTTGACTTTCCAGGTGGCTTCCAAAGCTCACCTGAGCAAACGTAACTCACGCGCCTGCCCCGGCACCCTCAGCTCCCTGCTCTCTGTCCGCCCCTTGGAGCACAAGTGACATTTAGTGACTGGCCATTTGACATCCGTCCACCCCATGGGCTGTAAGCTCCAAGAGAGGCCGGGGTTTGGTCCCCTTGGCACCCCAGGGCCTGACGCAGGGCAGGTGCCGGGTCAGGTGGAACACGAGCATCTGTCACGCGGCGTCAGAAGTGCTCAGGGACACCCCCGTCCACGTGTGAGTGCGCCCGCCCCTCCCCCGTGCCCTCCCGCGCAGCTCTGTGCTCACGAGGACCCGGCCTCTGCAGGGCCCCCCTGAGGGCAATGCTGACCCCATTTTACTTCATTTGAAGCCTCCATCGAGCCTGGTGTGTGGGGGACAACGCCCAGGTCTCTGCCCTTACAGGGAGAGCAGGGGCAGACCAGGCGGCCTTGGCACCTCAGCTCCTTCTGGGCCTCATCTGGTCTTCGCGCTCATCGGGAAGATCTGTGACCAGACAGCTTGTCCGCAGTCCCTGCCTTCCTGCACACAGCCAGCCATCGGCCCACCTGGCTGGGTCACCCCCTCTGTCCCAAGAAAGCTCACCTCCTCCAGGAACTCCTCCTGGATGTGCACAGCCCCCCGGGGGCTCTTTCAGGGAATGCGCCCCGCAGCGCCTGTGGGGTCACGCCCTCTCATCTGCCTGGGACTGCCAAGCTCCCAAAATGGGCTGCCTGCCTGGGGACACTGTGGGCTGTGATTCCCGCGGGGACGGCGGTTTTCTGCCTCTGAGGGACGGGCAGTGTCCTGGGCCCCAGGGAGCCGCTCAGCTGGAGAGCCAGGGCTTTGGACAATGCGACACCTCGGCTGAGAGAGCTCATCCCCACGGCGCAGGCGTAGCGGAGCCCCATCTGGTTCCGAGCTGAAAGCTCTGCAGGACGAGGCGTCGGAGGAGCCAAATGTCACAGGACCCTTTCATCTCTGACCTCTGGGCGGCCGGGCACCAGCCCCGGGGGGGCCTGGCCCTGCCAAGCCCTGGCGAGAGGAGGAGGAGGAGGAGGAGGAGGAGGGAGGCGGGGCGAGTGGGAGGGGCAGCGGAGCCCAAAAAGGCCGCTGTGACCTACATCCGCCCCAGCGCCGCCTGTCCACCGCAGTCCCTCCGGAGGCTTGCACAGAGCAGGGCACGGCAGCTGGGGACAGGGAGGAGGGAGCAGACAGGAGGCTGGAGGCCAGCAGTGAGCCCAGGTAAGTGGGCACCGCACACCTGGCTGCCCGCCTGGGGCGGGGGCGGGGCGCAGATGGAGACACCCGAGCGCTCCGTGACTCGCCCACCCAAGAAGGGTCCGGTGGAGGATGAGATTCGCTCAGGACATCCGCTGGCGGCCAGTGATGCCCTGGGGTGCCCTGTCACCCCTGGGGACCGCTGCAGGATCTTGGAGGAGAGGGTCTCAGTGACCCGGCCAGTCCTTCTGTCCTGGCTGGGCTTTTCTGGGCCGTGCTTGGCTTAGAGTGTGTCACGGTGACCAGGCCAAACAGCTCACGAGCTGTCCGGAGCGAGGTCTTGGGCCTGGACGAGGGGCATCCCCGTGCAGCCGAGAGCAGCCCCAGCCGAGGGGAGGAAGGCAGCAGGCACCCGGATCTGTAGGATGAAGCCCTGGGGGAGGGGGGCCTCGGGGGGGCCGCCACGTCGCCGGGAGAGGCTGGCGTGAGGAGGCCGCGCTGAGAACGGTCGGGCTCCTCTCGGCAGGGAGTGGAGCCTAGGGCGTGGGTTCCTTCTGCCCCCGCACCGTCCGGTGGGCACCGCAGTCCCCGGTCTGCAGCCCAGTCTGTCATGCACTTTGCACCAACTCTGGCCCTTCCTGAAGAGAACGAGGGTCCAGCAGGTGACATGGGTTAGCCCGGGGCCCCCAGCCCCACTGGCAGGGCCGGGCGCCCCTCCCTCTCAGCGGGGCCCTGCGGGCGGGAGGCTGGCGGACAGGACTGTGTTTGAATTACCTCCCCGAGGTGACGAATGTGAGGCACTGAGCTGGTGGCGATGATGACAGGTGATGGAGGTGACAATGAGGGGACCCGTGCTGTGTGGCTGGCTGCAGGGTGGGGCTGTGGACAGGTGCCCGGCGGCTGCGCTGGTCGTGGGTGGGACGGGGGACCCTCAGCCAGCTGGGCGGCTGCCCTCGTCCTGCTGCTCCCTCGTGACTCCCTGCTGCCCAGGGCCGTGGCCGTGACCGTGACTGCTCCAGAACGCTGCTGGAGCTCCACGGCATTCCAGCGTGGCGGGGCTGTGGAAGGGACGCCACGGGGCAGGCGTGGAGGGCGGGCAGGGGGAGAGGGCGTGTATGCAACGGGGCGCTCTGTCCCGGGAGCCCACTGTGAGCGCAGGGCTGTTCGGGCGGGACGCGGGTGGCCGACACAGAGAGCCGTGGCCACGGGCCAGCCGCACCGGACGTGGGGGGGCCCGAGAGCCCTTCCGAGACATCCCCTCCCCTCCCGTCCGGGGGTCTCCTCGAGGGTCTCTCCCAGCCCAGAGCCAGCTCCCGCTCCTGGGGGCACTCCCTCTCGGCCACAATGGACGGACGCCACGAGGGCGTGGGAGACAGCGGTGGTGGCTGGAAGAGGATCGGACACACTTGTCCCCCCGACATTGTAGTTCACTGGCCTCAGAGCAGGGCAGGTGGATTCCGGGGCAAGAGCCTGAGAGCAGCCGGGGTTGGGAGGGGGTTCTTCTGCGGACCTGGTGTTCGGAAGCACCCGGCCTGGCGGAGGGAGGGAGGCCCAGGGCTGCTGGGACCTTCTGCGACACCTGGGATTCTCCCTGGGACGGCACGTCCCACACCCCGGGGGCCAGGCCGTTAGCGCCGGAATAGTCCTGGATGCGGCGGGAGCCCGATCTCCTGAGATTGGGGAGGCTGGGCCCCCTCCTGTGAGGGGCCCGGCCACAGCGCACTTTGCAGGCTCTGCCCCCCGGGTCTCTTCTCCCTGGGCAAGGGCAGCAGCAGCGCCTGGCCCCTGCTGGTCTCCGGGACATCGGTCATGCTGGGGCCAGGGAGCTGCACGACCCCCATCAGGGTCATCAGCTGGGGTTAGACAGGCCCTCAGGGGGACAGGCAGCAACTGAACCCGGGTCCCCCAGATCCTGACCGATGCTGCTAGGGAGGGACAGGGAGCGGCCGGTGGCCTCCGGGAGTGATTCCGCCTTCTGTTCTCAGGACCCACCGCACCCTCAGGAGCCCAGCGGAGCCTGACCATGGCAGGTGAGCCCCCCCTCCTCCCCCAGCTGCTCCCCGGGGGCGCTGCGGTGGGGAGTCCACCCTGGCAGGAGCTGTGAGTCTCCGCACCGCCCAGCGTGGGACAGGAGGGGCCCTTGCTCCCGGAACCGTGGGTCGCAGCTCCACTGTGCTGAGGTCGCTGTCTCCCGCCCTCCGCGTCCCCAGGGAAGCCCCTCAGGAAGCACGGGGTGACCGTGCGGCAGCTGGTGGAGGACATCCCCGCGGGGTGCAGCCTGCCGGACTTTGAGCAGAAGCCCGTCACCATGGCGCTGGCGGAGGGTGAGGCCAGGCGGGGGCGGGAGGTGCCGAGGGGACCCCGCCACTCTGCCTCCAGCACGCACAGCCCCCCCCACCCCGCCCCGTCCTCAAGTCCTCAAGTCCTCACCAGCCACACCACACGTGCCTGCCTGGGCCCCCGGAAGGGCGGAGTGGGTCCGGGGAGCGAGCCCCTGCCACGCGGGCTCTGAAAGGAGAGGCATCTGCGAGCCGGACGGGGCTGGGCGCAGGGAGGGCGGTGGTGGTGTCCTCCCGCCCGGCCTCCGGCGGGGGCTGCAGGTGTCACCCTGCCAGCCGGATTGGTTCCCTTGAGCTCCTCTGTCCAGACGCCCTCGGGCTCCCGGCTGGGCTGGGGCAGCCCTTCCCTGGGGGACCCTGGAGAGAAGTGCCCAGCGGGGTGGGGGACAGGCCGGGCTGGCCGGCGAGCCAGCTGGTGAGCTGCCCCGACCATGCGATGCACTTCAGTTTACAACCTTCTGGTATCAGAAAATGTGACACGTTATTTCCCTAAACCGGACTCCGAGTCCTCAACACCAAGGTCAGGGGAGACTCTCACCTCTGGGAGGGGCCCCGGGGGTGTATGCTGCCCCCTACAGAGCCGTTCAGGGTGGGAGGGTGGAACTGAGCAGCCCTTGGAGGGGAGCAGGTCCCGGGCTTCCAGGCCGAGCTCGGGGTCTCAGGACCAGCTCCTCTTGGCACCCAAGAGCCTGTCCTCTCTGGGGTTGTCACCCCCACGCAGAGAGTGACATGAGAGCCACAGAAGACTCATCTCCTTCCCAGCCTGGGGACAGTCCTTCAGACCCCTTATCCCCGACACTTGCTAAGAAAGGCCCATCCCTCCCAAGCCCTGCTCCCTGAGGACAGTCCCTCCCTCAAGGACAAAACCTCCCTGACGTGCAAAACCACGGGGCCACCCCTGGGTGCCGGGAGACAGGAGTGTGGGAGCCCTGGAGCCGTCAGACCGCGCCAGGTCCCCTTCCTGAAGCGGATCGTGGAGATGCCTGGGCAGTGGGGGTCACCCGCACTAGCGACTCAATAACGCACTGTCACCCTCCCCGCCGCCTCCCCCGCCCCAGGGAGAAACGCCACCTTCCGGGCGGTGGTCTGCGGGGACCCCATGCCCGAGGTGCGCTGGGAGAGCAGCAAGGGGGAGCTCAGTAACTCCAGCAAGTACCAGATCGCGTCCGCGCCTGGCAGCAAGGACCACGCTCTGCAGGTGAGAGCCCGCCGTGCCCCCTGAGGCGCCCCCCCCCGGCCCTTCTCCCCACTGCGGGGCTGCTCCCGACCTTCGGCTCTGGAGCTGGGCTGCGGGGTGGCAGTCCCGGCCCACCGACCTGCATGGAAAAGTTACCTTCTTCCCCGAGCCTCTCTTCTCTCATCGGGGAATGGGGCCAATATCGGTGTCCGGTTCAAGGTCATCGCGAGCCCCACGGGTCTGGGTAAAGCGGCGGCCAGTGCCCTGGCCTCCCGCGGGCATCCACAGGCGGCGGTCGGTATGAGTAAGACTCATAGCTGCCGATCATGAGATGCCTACTCGGTGCTGGAGCCTGGACTAGCCGCTTTCCTAGATTGTGTCTTGTGGTCCTGACCACTCACTGCCGTTTGAGGTGCTGTCATCCTCACCTGAGAAGGAAAGAAGCAAAGGTTCAGAGAGGCCAGGGAACTTGCCCAAGGTCACACAGCTTGAAATGCAGGACGGAGAGGACACTCGGCCCAGAGGTGCCTGGAAGACGGCCCCCTCTGCCTCTGGCAGAAGCTGGCGCGTCCGCGCTCCGCTGTGGTCTCGGCTCGTCCAGGGCTGTCTCTCCTGAGGAACGCCACCAGCCCTCTGGGCGCAAGGATAGGCCTCTGAGCCCCTCGCCCAGGGCCACGCCAGTGACAGGGGAGGGGAGAGGGCCGGCTCCACCCCTCTGCCCTCGGCCTCTCCGCAGATCAACAAGCTGACCGGCGAGGACACGGGCGTGTACCGCTGCTCGGCCGTGAACCTGTACGGAGAGGCCGTGTGCTCGGTCAGGCTCACCGTCATCGAAGGTGGGCTCGTCCCCTCCCTGCTCTGGCCCCCGGGGGCCCGGGAGGAGGCGGAGGCAGCGCCTGGTTGGGGAGGGGAGGGAGCACCGCTGCGGGGGGGGGGGGACATGGGGGACGGAGGGGTGGCGGTGGCTGCAGGGCCAGCCAAACAGCCCTAGGACGTGTGGGGCGGAACGGGGCAGCTGCCCCTTCAGATGTGGGTCCGCTGTGGCTACGGGGTCGCGCCCCTCCCCCTGTGGGCCACCGCGTGGGTCGTCCGAAGGGGCGGGTGTCAATGTGTACGACGGACAGGCCCTCCGCCCTACTCGTCCCTGTGGCCGGGCTGTGCCCGCCCGCGCCCTGGGGGGCAGGGAGGCTGGGGCCCTGGTGCGTCTCGTCCTCCGAGAGACGTAACGACGCCCTCCTCTCCTCTCCCCCCCGACGGCCCAGTTGGCTTCCGGAAGAAACGGAAGAGGGAGGAGCCGCAGCAGGGTAGGTGGAGGGCTGTCAGCGGTCCCCTCGGTGGCTCTGGGGCACGGGCGGCTCCTTGTCTGTGCCCCCAACTTGGCCAGGCCCGCGCAGGGGCCTCCTGGGCCCTCACTTGTCCCCAGACTACGCGGTCTCTTTCATCGCCCCCCCCCCACTTCCTAAAGGGGAGCCCTGCCTTGACCCCTCGGATGCCCGGCCTGGGTCTGGGGCCTTACTCCCCTTCCTTCCGCAGACCTCAGGCAGGAGCTGATGGGCTTACGGAGCACGCTGAGGTGGGCGTGGGCCCGGCGGGGGGGGGGGGCGGTCCAAGGTCCCCACCCCGCAGCTTTTGTTTGCATGCAGGGCTCAGCCCCTGAATCCACCCCGGGCGCAGGCAGGGGGCCGGGCCGCAGGTGCAGGTGGGAGGGGGGAGGGGGCTCTGGGCGCGGCTCGGCCCCTCCTGAGCTCCGTCCGAGTGAATCATCACTCCCCCCGGGGCCTGACTTGCTCCTTGGTGAAGCGGGGACCCCGCTAGCGCAGGGGACTTAAAACATGCTTTAAAGCAACAGGACAGTCGCCCCTAAAGACATCTCGCTCGGAAACCCACCTACACGTTGTCAGGTGCAGGGAGGCTGGAGCTGCGGTCAGCCCCAGGCCCAAGTCAGCGCACCCCTTTCCTTGAGGGCAGAGAGGGCAGCCCCCCAGGCCCCTCGGGGTGTTAGCTCCGGAGGCTCCCAGGCCCCTGACCCGCCGGCCCTACGCCCCAGGGCCCCGCCTCCCACCGCGCCGAAGGTCGTGGACCCGCAGCAGGTGTGGCAGCTGCTGCTGTCGGCGGACCGGAAGGACTACGAGAGGCTATGCATCAAGTACGGCATCGTGGACTTCCGCGGCATGCTGCGCAAGCTGGAGAAGATGCGCAAGGAGCGGGAGGAGAGGATGGCGCAGGTGCCCGCGCCCGCGCAGGGCCTCGCGGGCCGACCCCGGGGCTGGGCCTGGGGAGACCGAGCCTGGCCCCCCGTGCCGTCCGGCCAAGGACGCAGGCTGGCCATCGGCGTCCTGGCTTTGAAACCTGTCGGTGACGCTAAATCCGGGCTGCGGAAGGAGAGGGCCCTCGCTTCGTTTCCTTATTTTCAACACGGGTGTTACAGTCACACCCACCTCACGGGTGTGCAGAGAGCGTGACCGAGGGCTGGCACTCAGTAAGGGCTTCCTGTCAGCCATCACCACCGCCATCGTCACCGCCACCAACCTCACTGTCACCGCCACCGTCATCACCGTCCCCACCATCACTGCCCACCACCATCACCGTCATCATCGCCGCCATCAGTGTCCACCATCATCACCATCATCATCACCATCATCATCACCATCACCATCATCACCATCATCACCATCATCACCATCATAACCACCATCATCACCATCCCCACCATCACTGCCCACCACCATCACCATCACCCTCATCACCATCATCACCATCAGCATCATCATCATCTTCTCCATCATCACCATCATTGTCATCCCCACCATCATCACCATCATCATCATCACTGTCACCACCGTTATCATCACCATCATCATCACCATCATCATCATCATCATCACCACCACCATCACCATCATCACCGTCACCATCATCATCATCATCATCATCATCACCATCGTCACCGTCACCATCATCATCATCATCACCATCACCATCACCACCGTCATTGCCCACCCTCCTCACAGACCCTGGGGACCTGCCTTATTTCCAAAGCCTCCCCGGGAAGGGGTTTCGCGGTCCCCGTTGGCCTCCTAACTCCAGCCTCTTACAAAGTCCACAGGAAGTTCCTTCCTGTGTCGAACGGAACCACAGTCTAGCTCTAGCTTTCCTTCTGGAAACGCAGACGACCAGGTTCCAGCACCTGAAAACGGGATTTCGCTGACCCTGCCGTCCCGGCCCTGCTCCCCTTCCGCCCAGCTTTCCCGTCTGCCTCAGCACGGGCCTCAGCACGGGCCTCAGCACGGGGCCTGGCGCTCCCCACGCATTTAGGGGACGACGCAAAAAGCCTCCCTGTGTTCCCGGAGCCCCTGCACACACCTGGGTTCTTTCTTGCTTCCCCCCCTCCCCAACCTACTGTCCCCTCTTGGGGACTTTTCTGCTTCATGGGGCTGCGTGTCCCACTTCTAAACTGGGGGATGCTGGTTGGACTGAGCTTTTGGGGGGCTGGGGCTGGGGTGCCCTGGAGCAAGCTCTCCTGGGGGCTTTGTCTCCCCTAGTATGTCCACAGTGCCTCCGACATGACCCACATCGCCGTGAGCAAGGAGGGAGTCGCCTCCTTTGGAATGGAGCTGGACCTCAAGGACCCTCAGAGCAAGATCTCCCTGTGTAAGGTGAGGCTGGGGGCCAGCGAAAGGGGCGGGCTCTCACAGCGGGGGGGGGGTGCTGCAGGGGCTGGGGCAGGAACTTCGGGTGTCCTGGGTGCCCCTGCGGGGACCACGGCGTGCACAGGTGGTGGGCCCTGGGGTGGACATGCCGTGGAGGCCTCTTGCCTCTCAGGAGCAGCCGGGTTCCCCGGCCGGGACCTGCAGGTGGAAAGAGGTTCTGAGAAAGCGTGCCCCCTTCTCTGTGGGTTCCCTCCAGAGACGGGGCCATCCCTGCCCGGGCTCCAGGGGCAGCTGCCCCTCGCTGGGGCAGGTGGAAGGGGCGGCAGAGCGCAGCCCTGGTTCTGTGCTCAGACTGGTCCGGGCTCCGCCACTCCCTGGCTGTGCCTCAGTTTCCTCGTTGGTGACGGGAGGGCACTGTAGGGCCGCTCCCAAGGGGGCGTGGTGAGCGGAGGCGGACGAGCCCCCCCTCGCTCTGCCCGGGCCTCCTCCCTTTTCCTTGGCCCAGCGGCTCCCTCCACCTGCCAGCTCGTCCCTGAAACCCACAGGGCCGTTTCTGGCCCCCCTGCGTGACACTGGCCCCCAGCCCCATCTGGGCAGCCCCCGATCCGTACCCTCCTCCCTCTCCTCCCGCCGCCCCAGCTCTATCGCTTCCTAGCACGCCCTACATTACCTGCTCCGGACGTTGGACACATGTCTGTCTCCCCGGGAGCAGGGTCCTTGTCTGTCACATTCCCTGGTGTGTCTGTCCCAAGTGCCTACAGCAGAGTCCGGCGCTCGGTGGGCCTCCGAGTGCTGGGCGCTGGACTCTGCGGTCGGCGTCGTGCGCATTGCCAGAGGGTCCTTTCCCTGCAGTCTGTCCACCACGCCCCCACCCTTCTCCCGCACCCCACCTCCTCGAAGGCCCAGGGACATTGGCCGGGTGCCTGGGCCAGTGGGCGACCAGAGCTGGCCGCCGCCAGAGTGGGACAGGGGCAGGAGGTCCCGCGGGCCGGCGGAGGCCCTGAACCCCCTCTTCTCCCCTGGCCTCAGGATGGAGAGGAAGTGCCCTTCAGCTCCGACGGCCATGCCAAGCACAGCTTGAAGCAGCTGGGGAAACACTACAGCTTCCAGATCCAGGACGTGGGCCCTGAGGACGCCGGCATCTACGAGGTCAAGGTGGAGGACGTGGAGATCTTCACCACCGAGCTGGAGGCCGACGGTGAGGGGCCGCTTGTGGCGGCGGGGGCCGCGGGGCGCGGGGCTTCAGGGCCCGTGGCGGGGACAGATGAGTGTGACAATGGCAGCAGGGAGGGGAGCCCATGACTGGGGGGTTCTGCGATGACCTCTTTCCCCGAGTCTTGGCCAAGGTCGGTGGTTCTCGGCCTGGGGACTGGGCCGCGCTGGGCGGGGCTGGCTCCTTCCTGGGGCCTTCCTTCCTAGCGACCCTCGGGGTGAGCCCGCGGTGCCGGCGCCCCGGGCGGCACCCTGCCTCCCAGGCCCCCCCCCCCGCACCTGGGCACTGCCCCCCCCCCCATCTCACCCGGTCCTGTTCACACGAGCAGCGGTGCGCACACCACCGCTGAGCACCCGAGCTCCGCAGGGGCCGGCCGGCAGCAGGGGAGGCCGGGGAAGGGAGCTCAGGTGGGTGGAGGGAGAAGAAGGGGCGAGACCCCCGCAGGCCTGGGTGCGGAGCCTGGCGGGGCCTCCTCTTAGCCGGGGAGCCAGGCAGGCCCTTCGATGTCTGAAGCCCGTGCTTCCTGACCTGTAAAAGGGACAGAGCCAGGCCTGCCTCGGAGGTGACCAGGAGGACCGATAAGGTGATGTGTGCGGAACACTCGCTCGCCGCGCACCAGCATCCTCACGCACCCACCTTGCCCCCGGGTCCGCCTGGGGGTTTGGGGTTGCAGAATCCCAGGCCTGAAAAGAGTCTCCCTATTCCTCGCCTAACTGTCACCCCTCTTACCAACACGGGGGGAAGGGAGGACCCATCCACGGTGACAAGGGGGTTTGTGGCCGAGCCGGTCGGAACCGGGTTTCTGGACGGCCAGCCCCACCACGCCGGGTCACGCTGGGCCCCCCCGCCGCTGGGCCCCCCCGCTGGGCTGACCACCCGTCCCCGCTTCCCCGACAGCCATCCCGCCCAGCGTGCTGGTGCCGTTGACCGAGACCCGCTGTGAGGAGGGGGGTGACGCCGTCTTTGAGTGCGTCCTCTCCAACTCCTGTCCCGACGCCTCCTGGAAATTCCAGCACCGGCCGCTCCAGCCCAGCGACAAATACGAAGTGACTGTGTCCCCCGACGGGCAGACCCACCGGCTGGTGGTGAAGGGGGTCTGCTCCTCGGACACGGGCCCCTACTCCCTGGACACCGGGCTCCAGGCCTCCACCGCCTGGCTGGTGGTTGAAGGTGAGAGTCTCCCTGCGTCTGCCAAGGCCAGGCATCAGGCTGAGGGTGGCACTCGGGAGGTGACAGGGGCTGCCTCCGGTCATGCGTGCCCTGGACGGCGCCTCCTGCAGTGTGGGGCCTTCGCAGCCAGCCTGTCCCCCTCGGCTGCCTCTGCTCCGTGGGCCTGTGGGGTTCCTCTGGGGACAAAGGTCCAAGATGGCCCTGGGGTCCCAGTCAGGGCTTGAGGCAGGGACGCAGGCCCAGTGGATGAGAAGTCCCTGGATGAGGCCCGAGAACCCCAGGCTTGGGGGTCAAGGGGATCCCAGGAGACAAGGAGCAGCTGGCAGGGCAAGCGGGTCTTCGGAAAAACCACTCGGCCCTCGCGGCATTTTGTGGAGCACATGACGGCTCGTGTACTTTCTCCGAAAGTCCTCGGGAGCCCCCGCACGGCCCCCTGGGGGTGGGTGGGGGCAGGACTGCTTGCTTCCCTACCGGGAGACCGAGGGTCGGGGGAAGCAGTTGGGTTTGGACAAGTGACCCTCAGCCTGATTTCACCGCTCTTTTCTCTGTCTCTCCCTGGGGGCGGCGACCTGCCACCAAAGCCGGCAAGGACAAAGGCCTTCTGCCCACAGGCACCGACCACCAAGCTCAGGCACAAGCAGCCCTGACCCCAGATGAGGGAGAGTCCAGGAGCCCCAGGGGCCAGGGTGGGGAGCCCAGAGAGCAGGGCACCCTGGAGGCTGCTGGGCAGGCTTTGGGGCTCCAGCTTACCGCCGGCCTCGAGGGAGGCGGCCTCGGGGGGCATGGCCAGTCCTTGACCGGGGATGAGGGGGCAGCCTGGGCACCTGGGCGGGCAGGAAATGGCTTTCTGGAAGCAGACGGACACAGAGCCACTCTCCTCGGGGAGGACCAGCTCTGTAGGGACAGGGGCTGGGACACAAGCCTCGAGGGGAGGCCCGGTCCACGGGGAGAGGGTGCGGGGCCGGGGCCGGGCAGCCCAGATGGTCACCAGCTACAGCAGGGCAGAGACGGTGGTGGGGACCGGCCTCGTGTGGCTGGAGGACCGGGGGGCAGCGGGGAGGGACAGGGGCACAGAGGGGACCATAGGGGCCAGCTGGACAGGGACAGCCAGGGACAGCTCTGGGGGGCCCAGCTGGGCCCTGGGGCAGGAGAGGGGGCCCTGCAGGGGTGGCAGCCGGGCCCCACGGGGTCGGGGCCCGAGGGCGAGGGGGCAGGGAAGTTGCAGCAGGAGGGGCACCCGGGGCGGGCTGGGGGTGGCTCTGCGGCAGGCAGGGGCCCTGGGGCCTGGGGCTCTTGGGGACAGGGCGCTGGCCACCAGGGGGAAGCCCAGGGCTTCGGGGCCCCAGGACAGTCCGTAGGACCTACACCTGCCGGCCAGGACCTCGCGGGCCCTGCGGTACTGGGGGGCGGAAGTCTCCTGGGGCGCGGGAGTGCCGAGGGCTCAGGGCAGGAGGCAAACGGCTGGGGCACCGGGAAGCCTGTGGGTGAGGGACGGGGCCACAAAACTGGTCCTGAAGGCCCCGGAGGTCCTGGGGCCTGGACAAGCGAGGGCCAGGGGGCACTGGGGGCCTCGGGCAAGGCGGGGGAGGGCAGAGGCCTCCAGGGCTCCCCGGGCAGGACAGCAGGTCAGAAGGCAGCTGAGGGCGGCGGTCGAATGGAGGCGGGGGGCCCAGGGCCTTGGGGCGATGCAGGGTTCAGCCTCAGCCAAGCAGGGGCGCACCCCGGGCCTGGCGGGCAGGGGTCTGGGGGCGGGAGAGAGGGGGCGGCTGGCCCCCAGGCTCCCAGGCTGACAGGGTCCAGGGATGCGGGGCCTGGGCCCGATTTCTGTAACGGGTCATGGAGCTTTGGGGAAGGGGGGCCCGGAGGTGGAACGGGCTCTGAGGCAGGCTTGGTGGGACCCCGGGACGGCGGCAGCCTGGGGTGTTTCGGGGGAGCGGGCCCCCAGGGTGGGGCTGGGTACGGTGAAGGCTCTGCTCCCAGACCCGGGGCCCCTGGGGGGGCAGGGCCTGAGGAGGGGGGTGGTCGTGGGGATGGCCTTCGGGTGCCTGGGGACAGGAGGGCTGGAAACCGAGACGGCAACGGCTCTGCACCGAGCGGGACGGGGACGCCTGCTGGTCTCCAGGGGGGCCCCGAGGGAGCCAGGGTGCACCCAGAAACCTGGGACGCATCCAGAGCCCAGGGCGATGCCAGCCCTGGGGGGAGAGGGGGACTCGGGGCCACCGCAGCAGTGGGGACTTCAGGGGGGAAGCGCGCAGGGGCGGAGCCGGGGGCCTCCGGAGAAGGAGGCCCTGCGGGCCTGGGCGCCCTGAGAGCAGGGGACGGAGGGAGTGACGCCACCAAGGGACCTGGTGCCGGAGTCCCTGGAGCTGGAGCGGGTCGCTGGGAGGGGTCCGGCCACCCCGGGGCGCAGGCTCCTGACTCGCGGGTCGGTTCTGAGAGCCAGGGGCCGGGCTGCGGGCAAGGGTCGGGGATCGCAGGGCCGCAGCCTGTGGGAGGTTCTGGAGGAGAGGCGAGGGGCCCAGGGTCGGTGGGGAAGGCGGGCTTCAGAGACGGCCCAGGGAGCCTGGGGGGCGTGGGGTCTGGGAGTGAGGCGGGTCACAGAGGGGGCTCGGGGGGGTCTGCGGACAGCGGGAAGGGCCACAGGGATGGTCTGGGCGGCGGCGGGCAGACAGGCTCTCTGGCTGCAGGGGCCCATGAGGGTGGGCCTTACGGAGGCACCAGCTCTACGGGGGATCCCAAGAGGGGCGGGGGACCGGGGCTGGTGGACGGGGCCGGTCCCGGGGTGGGCTCTGGGGTGCCCGGAGGGACAGGCGCTGCAGCTGGGCAGGGCTCCAGGGTCGGCCCTGGAGGCAGGGGGACTCCCACTGGGGAGGGTGGGTCTGCAGGCCAGGCAGGGGGTGTGGGGGCTTCTGGGTCTCTCGATGGTCGGGGGGCAGTAGAAGGGGATGCCTGGGCAGGGACTGCTGCTCTGGGACCCAGACCCCAAGGGGCCTCGGGGACAGCAGGCGGGCGTGGAGGGGCTGGCCAGGGAGGCCCGGGGCCTCAGGGGCTGGAGGGCTCGCTGGGAGGCGGGAAGGTGGCGGAAGCATCGGGGACGAGCACAGGCCAGGGCCTGGACGGCGGCCAGGCGCCCAGGGAGAGGGGCCGATCCGTGTCGGACGCTTCAACTGGGCCGGGGCTGAAGCACGCTCGGGGCACAGGCAGGAAGGAGCAAAGGTCGGAAGGAGAGCGTGCGGGGGCTGGGGCCCTGCCGCCCGGCTCCAGGGGTCAGGCAGGGGCTGCAGGCCCAGGAGAGGCTGGTGGGGGGCAAGGCCCGGGGTTCCTGGACAGCAAAGCTTCGGCCCCTGGAAGGGACAGGTCTGCTGGCCCGAGGGACTTGGATGGAGCCCGGAATGGCCTAGAAGGTCCTTTGGGTGGCAAAGACTCTGGAGACAGACCCAGGGACATTGGGGGTCTGGGCTCCCCGCTTGCCAGAGGACAGAGAGGAGACAGGGGCCCCCCGGGGAAGCGGACATCCCTGGAGGCCGAGAATGACAAGAGCCACGGCCCAGGGGCCCTGAGGGAGGACACGGGACGGGGAGCGGTTGAGTCTGGAGGGTCAGATGGGCCTGGCCCACTTGGGGGCAGGTCCCGAATACAGCGGGGCGCCAAGGTCGGGGCCACAGAGGGGCAGGCAGCGGATGAGGCCAGAGGCAAGGGACAGCGGCCGGGCGCAGGGGACTCGGAGTCTCCCCCGAGTGAAGACTCGAGCTGGGAGCCCTCGCGTCACCTGGGTGGCAGCAGAGGTCGCAGAGAGGGCAGGCTGGACATCGATGGTCAAGAGGAGGGTGCCACCCGGAGTCCCCGATCCAGACGCAAGCCCGGCGCTGGTGGTCTCTTCGAGGAAGCCCAAGGTGGGTGCTCTCGTCCGGCCGGGGCCCCGCATGCACACTGGGGAGCCTGGCCTGGTCCCGGTTCTGCCTCCAGCCCCACACGGTTTTCCCTGCCAGTGCCCCCCCCAGTTTGGGGAGATGCTTCCCCCAGTCCAGGAAGCAGCCCTCTCCTCCTTGCTCTGGTGGGACCCCAGCCAAGGGGCTGGGAGTCGTCTGGGCGTCTGTCCAGACAGACAAAATCCAAGTGCAGAGTCGTCCTGCTGACTCGGTGGGTCACCCTGACACCCATCTCTGAGGCTCAGGGGCCCGGCACCCCCATGCACCCCAGGTCTCTGCGCTGGCTAGGCCCTGCTGAGAAGAATGGGGGGCTGCCTGATGCCCCTGCCAGAGTGTACCTCGAAGGAGCTGGTGGCTTTCCCGGGAGCCACGTGGGCCATGGCCTGGGAGGCTGGGCCTTGGGGGCCTGAGTGACCGTCCCCAGCCCCTGTCTGTGTCTCTCCAGGCCCCCGCGGCCACTTCTCCCAGGGCCTGGTCGACACGGAGGCCAAGCTGGGGGAGGCGGCCGTGCTGTCCTGCATCCTCAGCCGGGACCTGGGACCTGGCGCCTGGTTTAAGGATGGAGTCAAGGTACCACCCCCCTCACCTCCACCAGCCAGCTGGGGGCAGGGGCAGAGGGCGGCGGAGGGGGCACATTCGTCCTTCGTTGTCCCAGTGCCTCTGGGAATTTAAGAGCCAGCAACTCGGTGTTTACAACACCGAGGATTTCAGACTGTGTCCCGGTCACCGCCCCCCCCACCCCGCGCTCTCCGCTGCCCCAAATGCCTCTTCTGCTCCAACACCTGTTGCCTTCTGAGCGCCCTTCAAGGCCACACACAAAGGCCACCCTGTCAGCCTCACCAGGCGAGATCCCCTGGCCCTGGGACAGCCATCTGTCCTCCAGTCTGGCTGTCATCTCGGGCGGGCACACGTCACAGCGCTTCAGAGCTCGGGCTTCCGGTGCCACTTGTGTGGCCTCCAGTTCCACCCACGACTCGGGCCACGAACCGCCCCCCGCTGCCCGAGGGTGCGGTGGCCACTCGGCGAGGCCTCGGAGCAGAGCGCCCCCGCGTGGCTGGCCCGCAGTCCTGCACGGGTCCCCCCTGGTTGCCGGGCCTGGAGGAGCCCTGAGCTGGGGCTGACCGGCCCTGCTGTGGCCTGTCCCCAGCTCAGCACCCAGGACGGACTCGTGGTGGAGCAGGACTCGCTGGTGCACCGGCTCCTCATCGCCCACGTGCAGGAGACCCACTCGGGGACGTACACCTTCGAGGCCGGCGGCCAGAAGAGCGAGGCCACCCTGACCGTCCGAGGTGAGGCCCGGCCCGCCCTGCCCCACCTGGCCATCTGCCCCAGGTGATACTCGGACATCCGGGTGTGTGGATGGGCTGCGTCCAGTTTGGAGGGGACGATTTTAGAATTCCTTGTCAGGGGGTCCTTCCTGCTGGAGATGAGATCCCCCATTAGCCCTCAAGAGGTGGAGGTTGGGGCTCCTGCCTCTCGGCTCAGACTCTGGTCTCTGGGCCCCTCCTTGCGAGCCCCAGGTGCCGGAGCCCTGGCCCCTTTGACCCCTGGCCCTGTGCTCTCCCTAGATCCCCCCGTCTTCGCGCCGGACGTGGTCGAGCGGCTGAAGGAGCCGATGGTGGTGAAGGCCGGGAAGCCGCTGACCGTGAAGGTCGCCTTCCAGAGCCGCCTGCCGGTCCAGGCTTCCTGGACGAAGGGCGGGGCCGAGGTGGACGGCTCTGGCGGCAGGCGGGCCCAGGTGTCCCTGGGTGACGACTTCACCCGGCTGTGCCTCCCCAGCGTCAGCAGGAAGGACGGCGGCTGTTACAGCGTGACGCTGAGGAGCAAGGGAGGCTCCGCACAGGCCAACGTCACAGTGCAAGTCATAGGTGCCTGCCCGCCTCCCACGGGGGACAGGGCCCCGGGGCTCCAGGCGCCCCCTGCTGGCTGTTCAGCGCCCGGCCTGCAGCTGCTGGGCGGGAAGAAGCCGCCCTGACCGTGGGTGGAGGGCTGGCTGTGCTGACCCAGGCCCGGCCCTGGGAGCCTCGCTGGGTGGGATGGGGCCCCGGCAGGATGGCGCCCGCAAGGTGGGCAGGAGGGCAGAGGGGGGCGGCCGGCCGGGGCTGGTGCTCCCCATGGGGCTGTCCTGGCGTGCGTGTGTGAGTGTGTGTGTGAGTGTGTTTGTGTGTGCAAGTCCCCAGGGCAGGCTTCTCTGCGGACAGGGGCCCAGCCGGCTCCGCGGCAGCCCCTCTGACGCCCTCCCTTCCTCTGCTCTCCTGGCTCCCAGACAAGCCCCAGCCGCCCCAGGGCCCCCTGGAGGTGCAGCACTGCCGGGGGTCCGGGGTCTGCCTGCGCTGGCGTCCCCCGCGGGACGACGGGGGCCGGGCGGTGGACCGCTACGTGGTGGAGAGGCAGCAGGCGGGCCGCAGCACGTGGCTGAAGGTGGGCGAGCCCCCGGCGGACAGCACCAGCTTCACGGATGCCCAGGTGGAGCAGGGCAAGAAGTACACCTTCCGAGTGCGGGCCGTGACCTCAGAGGGGCCCGGGGAGGCCCTGGAGTCGGAGGAGGTGCTGGTGGCTCCCGAGGGTGAGAGGACCGGCCGGGGCCCGGACCGGGGCCAGGGGACCGTGCTGGGCAGGGAAGGGTCTCCGGCCCTTGGAGGGCACCGTGGGGTCCGGGAGCCAGGTTGATGGGGTCCCTCCCAGCTGCGGCTCTCCAAGCGGAAGGGACGGACATGCAGTGGCCGCTCTCAGGACCCTGGGTGGGCTGGCGCCATGCTCTACGGGTGCCCGGTCTGGAGCCTCGTTCCGGGGCCTGGGGGCCCACCGTGCCCGGGGCTGCCGAGCTTGTCTGCTCCCGTCACTCCCCGGGGAGCCAGAACAGTGTCCCCGAGCCCTGGGCTCAGCCCCCAGCACTCCCCAGGAAGGGACAGAGTGTGCCCCCCGAGATGCCCCGCTCCGCCCCCGGGGCGCTTCCCCAGCCTCTGGCTGACCGCTCCCTCTGCCCCCAGCACTCCCCGGGCCCCCCTCGGCCCCAGCCGTGCTGTCGGCCTCCAGCGAGAGCATCACTCTGACCTGGACAGCGCCTCGCGGCCCGGGCAGCGCCCACCTCCTGGGCTACCTGATTGAAAAGCGCAAGAAAGGAAGCAGCACGTGGACAGCCGTGGCCGACCAGCCCGTGCCCGGTAAGCAGCTGGCGCGTGGCCTCCCCACTGCCCTGAGGTGGCCTTCAGCCCCGGGTCCTGGCGTGCCCTCTCTCCAGACCTAGGGCCCTGGGTGCCCCTGGGCGGCTCTGCTCCTGGGGACATCAGGCAATGCCTGGCCATTCCGAATTGTCGCCACTGAAGTGGGGCAGTGACACCCGGTGTGAACAGGCCAGAGATGCCACTGAACACGCGGTGACAGACAGGACAGCCCCCCCCCCCGCACCTCCCCAGCAAAGACTCACATGGCTAAATGTCCACAGTGCCGGGGGCGGGGAAGGCCCTGGGTTAGCGGGCGTCTCAGGAAGGAAGCCGGCGATGGGGCGGTCGCCCTGTCCGTGCACCTGCCCCGGGCCGCTCACCCTCTTGCCCCGACCTCGGCTCCCACACCTGCGCGGTGAGAGGTCGAGCACGTGCCCACGACCACGGGCACGTCCAAGGCGGGGACGCAGGCCCGATACCCGGGGCAGCACCCTCCCCTTTGGAGAGGCCTGGACCCCCACCGCCCCCCCCCCCGGCGGAGGGTTGGGTCAGGGCTGGTCTTCCCCAGGCAGCACCTGCAGCCCGGTGGCGGGTCCGTCTGGCCGCACTGACATGGCACTAACGTGGCCTCCACAGAGCGCAAGTGGACCGTGACTGACCTGAGGCCTGACTGCCAGTACGAGTTCCGGGTCACGGCTGTGGCTCCCTCTGGCCCCGGGCAGCCTGGGCCGCCGTCCGATGCCGTCTTTGCTCGGGACCCCATGAGTAAGCGGGGCAGCGACCCAGAGTAAGGGTATCGGGGTGAGCTGGGGGTGGCCCTGGAGCCAGCGGGACAGGACAGGTGGCCACAGTCAAGGACAGTCCCAGGGAATGGCCAGGAGGGCTGGAAGATCAAGGTCGAAGGCCTCACGGTGAGGTGTAGCTTAGGGGTTGGGGGCAGGCTCAGGCCCCACACTGAGACCACGTAGGCCTGGGGCCAGGCGGCCAGGTCACATCCCTCCGTCCTCACCTGGGCAGATGCGCCCCCAGCTGGCCCGCCTGTCTTGGGCTCACCTGAAGGAGGGGCCCTCGTCCCTGCGGGCTGGGCAGGGTCACGGAGGCGCCCTATCCAGCCGCTGCCGGCTGCTCACCCGAGGGACTGGCCTGTGGGGGAACGGGGCTCCCAACAGCGCCGCCTGCCCTGGAGGAGCCCCCGGTCTAGAACTGCGCCTCCCTGTGCTCAGACCCGGGAACAGCAGGGCCCCCCGAGGGGCCGCAGACACCAAGAATGCCAGCCACGGCCAGGGGTCCGTGACCAAAGGTGTTTGGCGTGGAGCCAGGAAATCCCCTGTCCTACAGGAAGGAGGCCGGCCCGCTCCGTTTGACCCAAATTTCCCAAGTCTAAGCGGAGAACACCTCTTCCACCAAACACCTTCCAAACCCTCCCGGGGAGGCTCGCAGCCCGGGGAAGGCGGCTCTGGACCCTCCGTGGGGGGCGGTGGGGACCAGCAGCTTAGAGCTTGGGCGGACAGGTGCAGGGTGCTAGTCTCCGGGGTCTCGGAGCCTGAGGTGCCGCCCGCAGCAACGCCAGGGGTCAGGAGCCGCAGGGGGATGGTTCGGGGAAGGGGCGGGCAGGGGTCGGACACGTGGAATGCGTCTGGGGGGCCGCCCGGGGGAGGCGCCGTTCCTGACGCCCCGCGGCGCTCGGCCAGGACCGCCAGGGCCGGTGCGGGACCTCCAGGTCACAGGCACGTCGCACAGCAGCATCAGCCTGCGCTGGGCCCCGCCGGACACGGAGGACGGGGACGGAGCGCAGGGCTACCTGGTGGAGCTGTGCCCCTCGGACGGCCTGGAGTGGGCCCCCTGCCACGCGGGCACCGTGCTCGCCACCACCTACACGGCCAAGGGGCTCCGGCCCCGGGAGGGCTACTTCGTGCGGGTCGTCGCGGTGAACGAGGGGGGCCGCGGCCCGCCCACGGCGCTGGACTTGTTGGTGCACGCCGCACCCGCGTCCGGTGAGTGTCACAGAGCTGCGACCCCCTCCCCCCACTCAATCACGTGGCACTTATTGGGCACCTACTGGGTGCCAGGCAGGCTCTTTCTCAGAAGTGCTTCCTCGTGACAACTCGTAAAAACCCTGCGAGGTTGGTGTTTGTAACTCCCGCTCCCAGACGAGGTCCTTCGCCCTGGGTCTCGGGCCGGCTGGGGCGGAGACCGGATTTGAGGCTGGCCGCCAACTCCAGAGGCCAGCCCGTCCCCAGCTCCCCGAGCCCAGCCCGGAAGTCGCAGGCGCTGCCCAGCACACTCCGCCCAGGGTCCAGGAGGCCCAGCCTCCTGCTGTCCACAGGTGGCCGGCCTCGCTCCCCAGGCCGTGGAAGCAGCCGACCCGTCTCCAGCTCAGGCTGACCCCGGGCCATCCCAGCGTCCCCTGGTGTCGCTGTGACAAGAAGGAAGACGTACCCAGAGAGCAGACACCACACCCGAGTCCAGAGTCCCGGGGCCTCGTCCGGGCCCTGCCCTGTCCCTGGGGGCTGAGTCAGGGCACCCCCTGCCACAGACCCGCAGCGGCCTGGCCTGCGGAAGGGGGCAGTCGGCTAGCTTCCTCCAAGTCCCCCTCTGCCCCGGCCGCGCCTGACCCTCCCTGCCCAGCTGCCTCTCAGCCGGGAGCAGACACCCGTCCTGCAGGGTCTCCGCACCAGCGAGCCTGGCCCCGCCAGCGGGCCCAGGGGCCCCTGCAGAGGGCGGTGACAGCCCGTCTCATGCGTTGCAGTCTGCCCCAAGTTCCTCGTGGACCCCAGCATGAAGGACTCGCTGATGGTCAGAGTCGGGGACACCGTCCGCGTGCCTGTCCCCTTTGAGGTGAGTGTGCCTGCCTTGCGGGCATGGAGAGGGGGCGGTCGTGGCCGAGGGAGCCAGGCGCAGCCCTGTGGTCCCCTCTGGCCCCCGGCCAGTGCCTGGGGCTTGTGCCGGCGGCGGTCAGGCCGGAGCGCGGAAGGCGGGAGGAGCCACCCCGGAAGGCCCGGGCCCCTCCTCGGGCCCGCTCCTTGGCACATCCCCGCCGGCCCAGGGTTCAAGGCCGCCACGGCTTTCCCTCCTCGGCCCCCAGGCTGCCCCCATGCCGGAGGTGACCTGGCTGAAGGACGGCCTGCTGCTGCCCAGGAGGTACGTGACCTCCACGGAGGACGGCCTCACGCAGCTCCTGGTGCCCGTGGCCAGCCTGGCGGACAGCGGCACCTACACCGTGGTGCTGAGGGGCCCGCAGGGCGAGGAGGCCACCTACACCTTCGTCCTCAAGGTGGCAGGTGAGGCGGCCCAGGCCAGGGGGCTGGTCTCCGCTGTCCTGCCTCCCGGGCTGGGCTACGCAGAGACCCCACCCCAGCCCCCTCAGTGCTGAGGACTGACGGGGGGGGGGGGGGGGGGGGCGGGGCCGGTGAGTCGGGAGGTTCACCGTGTTCCTGCCCAAGAGCTCAGGGACAGGGACCCCCCATCTGGACTTCGGTTAGTCGTCCCTTTGGGTCTCAGAGGACAGCCAGTCAGCCCCCAACATCCCTTAAAGGCCCGGGCAGACCTGTCTGTGGTCCTCGCAGGAGGTGCGGCCACTGTCCCCACAGCCGGCCAGGGAGGGGGTCCCCGGAAGGCAGGAGCAAACGACTAGTGGGGCTCTGTCACCCGGCGGAGGGAGCCCCACCGTCCCTGTCCTGGGTCAGGTCACTTACAGACCCCAGGGAGGCGCCTGCCCTGCAGAGAGCGCCCTCTGGTGGCAGCTGCCGGCCCAGCAAGAACGTGCCCCCGCCCCCAAGAGGCCGGGACCCAGGGAGGGTCCCGCAGACGCGCCCTTCTGGGTCCCCCAAACCCGGCTCCTCTGGCCTCTGCCCCGCAGTGAAGCCGATGGCGCCCGGGCCCATCATCCTGAAGGAGAACGTGCCCGGGACCGTGACGGCCGAGTGGGAGCCGTCCCCCAGCGAGGCCAAGGGCGTGCCGCTGCACTACGCCGTGCTCACGCGCTGCTCGGGGAGCGGCCCCTGGCGCGAGGCGGCCGGCCGCGTCTACACCAACCGCTTCACCCTCCTGGGCGTCCTCCCCGGCCGCGAGTACCACTTCCGAGTGGTGGCCAAGAACGAGCTGGGGGCCAGCGAGCCCTCTGACACCAGCCAGCCCTGGTGCCTGCCGCGGCAGCGAGGTGAGCCCCGGGGGGCGGGGGGGGGGGGGTGGCGAACTTGCAGGGGGGAGGTGCCTGCGGCCCCGCTGACCCCAGCCAGCCTGTCCCCCGCTGACCCTCCTGTCTGACCCCGGCTCCCCCACAGACACGGTCACGGTGAAGGCCCCCAGCCACCGGGAGCCCAGCCGGAGCCAGAAGCCCTGGTTCGCCGTGGGCCTGCGCTCCCACCTGCTGCCGGCCGGCTGCGAGTGCCGCATGAGCTGCGCCGTGCGAGGCTGGCCCCCGCCCCGCGTCACCTGGTTCAGGAACGGCGAGAACCTGGACGGAAGCCCCGCGGTGTACAGCACCGACACGCTGGGCGTGTGCTCCCTGGTCATAGCCAGCGTCTCCCTGGAGGACAGCGGCCTGTACAAGGCCGTGGCCGAGAACGCGCTGGGCCAGGCCATCAGCACGGCCACCCTCCTCGTCACAGGTAAGGCGCCGCCCCGGTGACGGCCGGGCCGGGGAAGGGGGGAGTCAGAGGAGGGACCCCCTGCTTGCCTCCCGGGGACCCGCAGGGGGCCTGCCCTCTCTGGAGTGACGGGCCAGGATGCTGGGGCTCTCCGAGCAGCTGCCCGGGGACTCTGTCCTAGAACCGGGCCGTCGCTGGCCCCCACTGGCCCTCCTGGGGCCCTGACTGGCTGTCCCCTCATGGGCTGTTTGCGCCGTGTCATCGATGAGCCGCTCTTGGCTCAGGGGCCCTGCGTCACCCACCTCGGCTGCCCCAGGGGGGGCTCCTGACCCCTTTCAATGGGGAGAGAGGGAGGGGCTGCGTCTGTGCTGTGCCTTCGTGAATACACCCACATCTGAGCCTTTAGCACCCCCGAAGCCACGCTGGTCCTCTCGTTGGTAAACCTCCCAGCAAAGCAAATGACGCATGTTGAGAAGAAGGCATTCCCCCGCAGACTGAGACGTCTTCTAGTCGGAGCAGCCGAACAAAGCGATAGATGAGCAACAGCCTGGGACACCGCAATTCATTATCGAGAACTGTCCTCTGTGCCGCTCTGGCCCAGGGCTCCCTCCCACTCCTGGACCCCGAGCTCTCTGTGCCCAGCACTCAGGGAGGTTCCCGAAGGTCCGGCCAGGGCAGGCACCAGTGTCCAGGCAGTTCAGTCTGCCTGGGGGGCTGGGGAGGGCTCTGCCTGAGCTCGGAGAGCTCCTGGTGGATCAGGACTGGAACCCCGGCCCCCAGTGGCAGAGCCCCCAGGCCTGAACCCCCTGCTGTGCGACCTTCACAGCAACAGGTCGGGGGGATGGGCCGCTGCTCCTCCGGAACCGGAGTCAACACCGGCGCTCTGTGTCTTCCAGACTCCAGCTCCTAGCCTGGGGCGCCCTGGGGTGGCCCTGCCCGGCCACACGGCCCTGGATGGGGAAGCCTGCGACCTGACTCCCACGCCGGCCCGGCGAGGAGGGCACTGCCTGGAGCCCTGGGGAGGCCAGAGGGAGGGGCCTCTCGGAGAGCCCACCAAGAAAGCGTGGAGTCCTCGGGGAAGAAAAGGAAGAATCCGGGACAGTCGGCCTCCCGGCTCCCTCCGCTGAGCGGCCTGACGGGGAACCTCCCGCCCTGTGGGGTGGGGCTTCTGTCCTGTCTCCAGCCCCGGAGAGGGGGAGAACCCACCTGCCGGGCGGAGCGGAGATGGGGTCCCGGAGCGGGCCGGCTGTAGCCCAGGGCGGGAGCAGCAAGGGGCCGGAGGAGCTGGGTGGGGACGGGGCCGAGGGCACGCGGGTGCGAGGGAAGGGGTGCTGCGCTCTGTACTTCTCATTAAAGCACCGGAGGCTGATGCAGGAAACCCGTGTCGAATGGGCTGGAGGTTGGGGCGCGGGAGAGGCATGGGGTGGCGGGGGGGGGCAGGGCCTTCAGACTGGGCTCCAGTGCGGGGGGGGGCGGGGGAGGGAACGCTGCAGAAAGAATCGGGTCAGAATCTGGTGACAGCTAGGCCAGCACAGTCCACTGGGGGTGGGGGGGAGGGGGGAGGGGTGGGCGCCCCACTCCTAGACCGAGTCCGAGGCCCTGCTGGGCCTGGGCCTCCCCCACGTTTCACACGAGCGAATCCCCCAGCTGCGGGCTCTCTGTCCCAGCACGACCATGGCTGGGGCTATGGGGGCCAGCAGCTCAGGCTGCAGGCGGCCGCCTCTCCTGTCTCCTGGGGGGCCTGCGGGCCAAGGGTAGGGAACCGCGGCCTCCTCAGCGTCCCCAGGTCAAGCGGCCTGCCATTCCTGACTTGACCACCAGGGGGTGCCATAGGCCCTGCCATGGCTGGGAAGGTGGCCCAAGGGGAAACCGGGAGCCCACAGTGGGAGGCCAGTGTTTGGAGGGGGCAGGGGCACAGGGAAGGGGACGGAGGGTGGGCTGGGGCTGGCAGGGGCACCGGGAGGCCTCTCTGGGGGGCTTTCTTCTGGGCACAGGAGGGCAGCTCCACAGAGCAGAGCCCCTCCTCCCTGGGTCCAAAGCTGGGGCCCCCCGGAGGTCGAGGAATGTTGCGGAAGGCACAGCCAGAGCAGAGCCCCTCACGGCCGGCCGGCCGGGGCGCAGCTGGCCCGGACCCTCTGAAGCGTCCCGCCGAGGACGCCACGCAGCTGCGGCCGAGGAGGAGTGGGCAGGGCTGGTGGCAGGGGACGCTGAGGCCGGATCTGGCCCGGGGTCCGGCCCCGCGCCAGGGGCGGCTGGGTGCGCGGTGCGCGGCCCCGTCCTCCACGCTCGCCTCCGTCAGCCGGAGGCCGGCCAGGAGGGAGGGCCTCGGGGTGCGCCCGGCTGCTGACAGACGGCGGCGTCCCGGGACATCGTGTCCTGGGTGAGGTGCCCGGGATGTGGGGCACGGGCTGGGCCCGGGCTCCGGAGGGCGGGACCCCGCGGGCAGGGGCAGGGGCTCCTCCAGCACGTGCCCGCAGCCGCAGCGGGAGCGGCGGGCGGGGGCTGCCCCAGCCCCCGCGGAGGCCCCCCCAGCGCAGCCACCAGGCCGTGGGCCCTGGGCTGCGCCTGCAGGGTGGCCTTCCGCTGCCCCCGGAGGCCCGGACCCTGACAGTCTTCGCAGGAGCTCCGCTCCCGTGGGCCCCAGAAACTCGGCCCTGCCCCTCTGTCCCCTTCAGCCCCTCTTGCCAGCCCCCACGACCGGCCCCCACCCAGGGGCCTGTTAACCAGGCCAGGGTCTCCCGGGCGCCCTCTCGGCTCGGCCTGGGCCACGGAGAAAACGCACAGGTGCCCCTGAGGCGGGAGCCCACCCGCACCCCACCTGCCCCGAGCTGTCCCGGCTCAGAGGCCCACGGGGACCACGGCCGCCCCCGGACTCCATGGGGCGGTGGACCTGGTGGCCCGCTGCCCTCTGCTGGGCTGTCCACGCGTGTGGGCAGCCTCGCCGGGACGGCCTGCCCCGCGTCCGAAGGTCGGAGCAGGTGCATGTGGGGGACCACCTGTGTGGGGGACCACCCGTGTGGGGGACCACCTGTATGCGGGATCACTTGTGTTTGGGACCACTCGTGTGCGGAACCACCCGTGTGCGAACCACCCGTGGGGCCCAGGGCCCTGGACTGGGCGGAGGGCCCTGCAGGCTCAGGCGGGTCCCTCCCTCTGCCTCTCAGTTTTGGGGGGTGGGGTCCCAGTTCTGCTGAGCCTACCAGTTCTGCTCCGCTTCCTGAGAGGTTTTTTTGTTTTTTTAATGGCGAGGGAGCTGGTCCCTGTCGGCTCCTCCTGGAGGCCCCGCCACGCCCTGCGGTGGCCCTCCTGGGGCCCTCTGCCCGCCCTGGCGGGCGGGTGCTGGCTGGCCTCGCTCGTGCTGCTGCGGCAGCCGGGTCTGCCGCGTTAGCAGAAGGCGGGCCGGCGGACGTGCCGCCATGCTGCACACAGGAGGTCGGGACCGGCAGGAGACGGGTGGGGCCGGGTGGAGGGGCGGCAGGCTCTCGCCGGCTGCAGGTGACAGCACGGTGGCCGTGCTGCTCCCTGGAGGCCCGGCCCACCCAGGGAGCTGCCACCAGGGAGCCCTCCTGCCGTGGGGCCGGGCCGGGCGGTTTGTCCCTGCGGAGGCCCCACCTGGCTGGGGGGTCTGCATGCCTCGGACAGGACCCTGGGTCCCTGGGGTGCTCACGTGGGGTTTCCCCTCCTCTAGGCCTGGGGAGGCTGCGGGGTGGGGAGGGGACTGTTGGGCGCACCTGCCCCCGTCCCCCGCCCCGGCTGCGTCAGGGGAGCTGTCTGCACTTGTTCTGGCTTCCCAAGCGATGACACAGCTCCCCGTGCGCCGCCCCGCGCCTTGGGCAGCTCACGCCCTGTCCTCCAGGGCTCCCCAGAGACCCCTGCGCCAGTGGCCCCTGGGAGTCGGGGTGCCAGGCCCTGGGCTCAGGGGAAGATGAGGAAGGCCCAGGCTGCGTGCGCTCTGTAAGGGGCTGTCCGAAAAGTCCGGCCGGTTGGCCAAAAAGTCTGCTCGCTTTCCTGCACGACGGCTCTAGCAGCGTTAACTGTCTTCAGCTCCACTGGAAACAATTTTGTTTGATTATAATGTGGCAGCTGTGACATCCACGTGCATTTTAAATGAGAACTTATCAGAGCTGGTGAGTGTTTGCGTAGCCATTTCAATAGCGAAGAAGGAAGAAAATAAGCAACATTTTCAACATACTTTTACTTTATTATTTCAGGAAGGGAAAAATGCAACTGAGAGACAAAAAAAGGCGGGGGGAGACGTGTGCCGTGTGTGGGGGAGGTGCCGTGACCGATCGAACGGGCCGAGCGCGGTTTGCGAAGTCTCGGGCCGGAGATGCCCCGCGGGACGATGCTCCTCCTCGTCGAGTAGACTGGTTGGAGTTGACAGCAGTCAAATCGAGACATTAACTGAGGACCATCAATGTCACACCACACAGGAGACAGCTGACATACTCAAAATGCCCAAATCACCAAAGTTATTGGTGAAAATTTAAAAAAAAAAGGTGTCTTTTATTTTACAGAAAAAACTAAGTGGACTTTTTGGCCAACCCCATAGAAGCGGTTGCCGAGAAGGGAGGGGTTTGGAGGGCACAAAATAGGTGAAGATCGGCGGGTCTGAGACTAATTAATATTACTGCGGTAGAGGGCCGAAGAATTGAAACCAAAATGATATCCAGGGCATACCAGGAAAAACAAAATAAAACAAAACAAAAAACAGAATGCTCGACCCCAAAGCATGGCCTAAGTTACTGAACGTCAACGCATTTGGGATTTTCCGGGTGCCCAGGAAGGGAAAAGCAGGCCATCACAAGAGGAAAAGCTCAGGTTGGTCTCTCATGTCCCCGCCTTCAGTGCCAGAAGACCATGAAGTGATGTCCACAAGATTCAGAGGGACAGAGTGTGGACCCACAGAGGTGTCCTCAGGCCCAGGGACCTGCCTTGAAAGAACCGTGTGACCGTCGGAGGCAGAAAACCATGAATGATCGAAGCGGAGGAACTCAGGGAAAGAGAACCCAGGGTCCAGAGTGGTGGGAACATAGTATCATTTAAGCGTAGAGCTGTTACAGCGCAGCAGACAAACATTTAAAACTCCCAACAAAATAGATAGGTGTCAGCACCGAACCTCAGGCCTGGGGAGAAGGGGAGGGCCGAGTGCAGGGTGCTAACCACCTGCCCGTCACAGTCGGGAGTCAGCCGTACGGAGTCAGCCATACGGTCAGCGACGAAAACATAGTTTAAAAAAAATCAATGACTGCAACATTTGAAAAGGATTTTGCAAAATAATTCATTGTCTTATCTTCAGAGGGATCTTACAGGAACAAATGTCTGTTGTGATTAAGACACATTTTTTCAAGATAGAATCATGCCTTCGGCTTCCTTCTTTCTTTCTGTTACGACTTTGTTATAAATTAACTTAACGCTTCCCTATTCCAAAAGCACACACCACCAGACCCAGTTCCTATAGATCCTTTCTGTCTGTCACGGCCCTTCCGTTCGCCCGTGTGGATGCTCAGAGACAGTCAGGAGACATCTTCCCGGAACATCGGTGTTGGCTCCTCCCCGGGGACTGGGCTCTGGATTACTTTCTATTTGTAGATTCAGTGCAGCTTGAGTTCTTATAATTAGCACGTGTCATTTTGACAAAAATCGTCAAACTCACTGCACAGGGAAAGCTTCCCGTAGGTGAGTCCTGGGCAGCGGGGTGTCTGGCCTGGCGTTTCCAAGATAAACTTTCTCGACCCTCCTATGTCCGTGGAGTGTGTCATACCCTGTCCGTGTCACAGATGAGGACACCGAGGCCAGAGAGAGAAAGCAAGGGCAGGCGGCAGAGAACACAGGGCCCGGGGCAGCCGGGGGGGCCAAGCAGCAGAGCCGGGCCTGCCCCCGGCCCAGGGGGGGTGGGAGCTGACGGAACTCCGAGGGGCAGTGTGCTCCTGGCAGAGCGAGGGGGACATCGAGACTGGGTGCCACACTCAGGCACTGCCCTCGGACCTAGGGTGTGAGGGCGAGGAGGCTGGGCTGCGGAGCGAGCAGCGATTGGCGCTGGGGCCAGCCCCCCACCCCCCCGCCCCCACAGTGGGCAGTACCTGGTCCAGCCGCAGGTCCCCGCCCGAGACCCCGGGCCCACTAGAAGAGAGGCCAGGAGAACAGAGGCCTCGGAGCGACCCAGGTGGCGACCCCACCCACGGAGCCTGAGGGCACAGAGCTCAGTGCTGCCCCGGGCCACACCCCCAGAAGTGACTCCTTGGGCCCCCGAAACGCATCAAGTCATTCATTAATGGGTGGCCAAAAAGTCCCCTCCCCTCGGTTCAGGTACGGAGTTGGCCAAACAGCGCGTTCGCTTCTTCTGCGAGATGGCGGATCGATCCTTTCTCAGAAGGTGGGTCCCTTCCCTCCTCCTGCCGTGGCCTTGCCCGCAGTCGACTTTGTCCGAAACTGCTGTGGTCATTCCCGCTTCCCTCCCCTCGGTTCTGCCTGGTAATTGTTTCCCCTCCTTCTGCGGCCCCTGCCTGTGTGGTTACAGTGTATCCGTGCCTCTGTTCATCCCGCTGATTGCACTGGTTTCGAGCCTTCGTGCCCTTCCATTTTTAGCCTTCGTTGTTGTTTTTCAGCCTCTCTTTATTTTTTTTATTATTTTTTAAAGATTTTTATTTATTTATCTTCAGAGGGGAAGGGTAGGAGATGGGGAGAGGGAGAGAAACATCACTGTATGGTTGCCTCTTGTGTGTCCCATGCTGGGAACTGGCCCGCAACCCAGGCATGTGCCCTGACTGGGAATCGAACCGCGATCCTTTGCTTCGCAGGCCCGCGCTCAATCCACTGAGCTACACCAGCCAGGGCTCAGCCTCTCTTTAGATAAGCGATTGTGTTTGGTTCTCGGTTTTGTTTTCTGAAGCTGCAGTCTCTCTGCGCCTCGCGCAGTGTAAGTGTGGCCTCGTCTGAACGCTCGCTGCGTTAGCGAGCTCTCTGACCTGTGGGCGTGGGCGAGGAATTTGTTTCTGGTTGTAGTTTTTTTGCTCCCTTTTTCTCCCCCGGCCCGCCTCTGCCCAGGGTTCCCGCGGCCCCTCCCACCTCCGGGCCACCGTGGGTCTGCTCCTCGCTGCTGTGCGCTTCCTTTTTCACGTGCTTACGGGAACGTGGAAGCGTGTCCACACCCTCCGCGAGCTCGGAGGCAAAGCAGGCGAGTCACGTTTGGCCTCTATTGTTCCCGGGACTGCCTCCGGCGCGTAAGTCCTGCCCTCCCGCTTCAGCCCTTGTTCCCTGGCACCGCCTCGGACCCAGCCCTCACTCGTCCACCCCACGGTGGCCTTCAGGAGTGGGGCTGGGCCGAGAAGAGGCACGGGTGGGGCCGGGGAGACAGAAATCCAGGGGCTGTCCCAGGTTCGGGGAGCAAGTGGCAGAGTTGGAAGTGAGAGACGGGCTGGGTGGGACCCAGCAGCGTCGGGCGCGGGGACTCGCACGGAGGTCTGCCACCCCCACTCACGGCCCCCAAACGGCGGCGGCAGCCCAAGCGTCCCCCGCCCCCCGCGCGTACACGGGCAGACGCAGGGAGGTCTGCGCGGAGACAGAACATCGCTCAGCCGTGAAAAGGAAGGGGATGCTGAGACAGGCCACAGGCCGCGTGCCGCCGGCAGGCACGAGGCCCGGTGGAAGAAGCCGGTCACCGCAGGACACGCGCACGCACACGCGCTGCGTGGCCCAACTGCTGTGTCCTGGACGAGTCCAGCTCAGGGAACCGGCACAGCCGAGGGCGGTGCCCGGGGTGGGGACCTCGCCCCCTGGCTGTTTCAGTGGGGCCTGGAGTCTCTGTTCGGGACGATGAGAAAGTCCTGGCAGCGGCGGTGGTGGCAGTGACTGCACGGTGCCCGGAGAAACGGTGACGGTGGTGAATTTAGGGTTGTGTTCTACCGCAACGCTGAAAACGCACCAGCATAGCGAGGTCTGGAGAGCCCTCTGAACTGGCAACTGCTAGGCTCCCCGACCCCAGCCCAGGCGGGTTCCTAACATGGGCCTTCGAGAAGAGCTTCCCGATGGCCTCCTGCTGCCCCGTGGCCCTCCTGTGGCCGGGCCCCAGGGCCGACTGGCTGTCCGCACCGGCTCGTCCACGGGGAAGTTTCTGCGGAAGTGTCTGGGGGAGGGCGGACGCTGGCCGGCGGCCAGCAGGGCCGTGCCGGGTCACGGGAGCCGGGGCACGTGGCAATGCCAGGCGCCCAGGAGCTGCCTCCGTCACTGTGTTCGTCCCCGGGCCGCTGCCCTGCCCTGCCCGGCTCCACGCGGTCCGTCCTCAGTCGCCGAGGGTCCCCATCCTGGGGACGTTGCTCGCGTCCCTCCGGTCCGTGGCTCTCTCTGGGCACTGCGTCCCTGCTGGTCAGTCCACAGGGCTCCGGAGCGGGGCCCCAGCACCCAGGCCGGCTCCCCTGTGGGTCCCGCACTCGGGCTACATGCCAGGTGACCATCACACGGCCACAAACCTAACCCTGGGGACCAAGCCAGACACCCGAGGCCCGGAGCAGGTGTGGCTCCAGCCCGGACGGGACGGGACTGGGCACTGGGGGCCCTCCCAGCCCCCTGTCCAGTGTCCTGGGCTCTGGGCGGCCCAGGGGCTCCCCGGACCTGCTGAGGCAGAATCTGCAAGATTCCCTGGTGAGTCCTGTGCATTAAGATTTGAGAGGGGCCAAGGCGGAGTGTCCACCCCAACCCCTCGTTTTACAAGGGGGGAAGCAGAAACCCAGCGAGGGCAGACAACGCATCCGCAGCCACACCGCAGGGCGGCAGCTAAGCCGGGCCGGAAGCCGGCCTTGCACCAGGAGGCACGGAGGACGCCCGAGCCCCGCATTCTCCCTCGTGACCCACCTGCCTCCCTCGGCCCCTGCAGCAGGGCTGAGCCCCACGCTGACCATCCCGAGGAAGGTGCTGCAAACCCTGCAGACTTTTCCGGAGGCAGCTAAGCCTCCCGAGGAAGCCTAGCAGACCCGGAGGATGGGGGAGCCCGATGGGCCTTCAGAACCACGTCCTTGGCCTGAAGACTGACTGACACCCGGCCCGAGGCCTGTTCCGGTCCTCCTCCCAGACCGTCCCTCAGTTTACGCATCTCGGAAGGGAGAACAGGCCCCCGGCCCGGGCTCCCCACGGTGCCCAGCTCTCAGGATGAAAGGCCCGGGGAAAGACAGAGTCCCTTTGTGTCCTTGTCTCATTGCCACCTCGAGGCACTGGTGGCCGAGAGCCACCCATTCGCTGAGAAAGAACGGAGGAAGCACAGCTGGGCGCCGGAGGTACCTGGCTTCCTACACCCCCCACTTGGGGGAGGCGGTGGCCCGTGGGAGTGTCACCTCTTCTGTGTGAGAGGCTGGCTGTCTGCGGCTGGCGGGGGTCGGCGGGCTCTGGCCTGGCACCCTTTCTGAGGGCTGCGTCCTTCTGCTGTGTCCCCTGGGGCCGGTCCTGGGCCCCACCCCCTGGAGCCCAGTGCGGAGCAAGTTTGCTGAGAGAGGCCGACCGCTCACACCAGGGGCCTGAGACGGCTTCGGGTTCATGACTCTTTCTGGGCTGGCCCCCCCGTCGCAGTTTCCGGGGGACTGGGGCCTTTGAGAGAGGACCGCGCTCCTCCAGCCCCTGGAGCAGCTCCGGGCCCTGCCTCTGTCCCCAGTGGCTTCTCCTCACTGGCCCGGGTCTCCCCGCTCTCTCTCTCCGCAGGACACTTGCCTTTGGATTTGGGGCCGACCCTAAATCCGGGGTGATCTCATCTTGAGATCCTTACGGCTGCAAGGACCTTTTCCCAAGTATGGCCAGGCTCACAGGGTCTGGGGCTGCTCCTTGGGCGGAGCCACCATTCGACCTGCCTCAGGGCCCCCCCCACCCCAGGACCCTGCGCTGCAGCAGCTCGCTGCACCCCCGAGATGCCGTGTGGTGTGCGTGCGCTGTGGCGTGTGCGGCGTGTGCGGCGTGTGCGGCGTGTGTGGTGTGCGTGCTGGAGAAGCACGTGACTAGTGGCCGAAAAAGGAACCTGACCATGACCAGTGTGTGGCCAGTGGAGGGTTAAGCCCAGAGATGGCCGGAGGGTCAGAGTGCCGTGGAGCCCACCCCCACCCCCAGTCCCCCCAGGTTTCTTGGTCAGAATGGGCCCGGGCCTAGCCCCAACCCAGCAGGGCCCGAACTCAGGGCCTCAGGTCGGAAAGGGGCCTGCGAAGAGGGTGCAGGGGGAGGGGGCGGGAAGGGGCCGGGCGTCTGTCCTGCACGGCGAGCGTTGGTGGCCAGGACAAGCTCTCAGGGAGCGACGCTCAGGGCGCGGGGCAGGCCCGCCGGCGATGCCGAGGGCTTTCCGTGTGCTGGGGGCACCAGCTTTGGGTGGGGCACAGGAGGTGCAGAGTGCTCTGAGGGGGAGGGAGGGAGAGGCGGGCCCACCCAGCGCAATTCGTCTGGGGGCCTGTGCGGGGCAGGGCAGGCAGGGACCAAGCAGCTTCCTGCCGGGACCTGACTGGGCCACTACGAACCCTCAGGAGCAGCCCGAAGCCAGCCCCACGGAGCGCAGATCTGGGAGGAGGCGGCGAGGCCCAGGATTGGTGCTCCCCGTGGGAAGGCACCTGGGCCGGGCTGCCCACCGGAGGCCTGGCCCTGGCCGGGGATGGGGCAACACGGACGGGAGGCGGCCCTGCCACTCAGCAGCTTGGTAGCCCGGCCCAGGGCCCGGAGCGTCTTGGCTCCCCGTCGGTGCCCCTCCGCAGCCTGGCAGGCTGCCGGCTCAGCAGCTCGGAGCAGAAACACCGTCCAGGATGCCAGCTGCCCTGGGTGTGGCCGCCCGATCTGCAGGCGCGGGTGGGTGACTCATCAAATTACCAGGAGGCCGTGCCGGGCTGGGGCTGGGGCTGGGCTGGGCAGGTGACTGAGACGGAGGGCGAGAGCGCAGGGCTGGTGCACACACCCGGTGCCCCCGCCAGCTCTGCAGCTCCCACGGCCTCTCCCGGGGCCCTGCTCCACCTCCCAGCGCCCGGCAGCAGGAGCGGCACCTCCCAGAAGCCCTCTGGGATGCCTCCCTGCCTGCCTGGCTGCCCTTCAAGCCTCCAGCCTGTTGCCAGGTTCCCTCCCTCATTCTCCCCCAAGGGAGAGGGGCCCTCTGCCCCCAAGGAGGGGGGGCAGGGCCAGGCGCCCAGGCTCTCTCACAAGACCACCTCCTCTCAGCACTCAGTACATCTTCTGACAGATCAAAGGCTAGGCCAGGTTTTGTGAGGCCCCTCCCCCTCGGAGGGTCTGAAGCTCCCACACAAGGACGAGTGGGCCACTCGGGAGCCCAGGATGCGGGCCGGCCAGGAGGAGAGGCCCTGGGGCACGGGGCCCCAGGAGACAGTGGAGTCCAGCTGGGAGGGCAGTTAGAAGGCCAGGCGGTGCGGCTGGAGGGAGGAAGTTCTGCTCATTAGTAAGCTCCTGCAGTATGTCAAGCACGCTGCTAGGCCGTTTATGTATTTTTAAATATACATTTCTGGTCACGGGATCCCCGAGAGGTACCACTAGTCCCGTGTTCACAAACGAGGAAACTGAGGCACCGAGAGGCTGCGTGGCTTGTTCCAGGTCACCCAGCCAGCAGTGGGAAAGCTGGGCACACACCTGTCTCGCTTCCAGGCCACCTGCCTGGGCGGGCCCTGGGGCCTGTGCCGGAGTGCTGTTTGGTCCTGGGAAGAGCTAGAGGCCCCTCGGACCCCGAGGCCGGGGCTCAGGCCTGGAGCCCCTGTGGACCCCGGGGAGGGGCCGGCAGAAAGGCGGCCCCAGGTGCGCTGGCTTTGGGAGGACAGGACTGGAATTTTCGGTTGGCAGAGGGGCGGCGCGCAGAGCCGGCCTAGTGCTGACGGCAGCCGGTTGGGACGGGGCTGGGTCGCTGCCCTGTTATTCATCGCCGTGCTGGCCGCCGCCCCACCCCGCTCACCTGGAGAGACCAGAATGGCGGCTTGAAGGGAGTGCGGGCGTGTCGGAGGCCCAGGGGCACGCCCCGGCCTCGCCCCTCTGCTGGGCTGCGCCGGCCGACCTCCGAGGGTAGGCCAGGCAGCTGGCCCTGACACCCCCCATCCCTCTGCTGGGGGCAGCCCCTGCCCCCGGGAGGGCAGCCTTCGGGTCCCTCCCACCCATCCCTCCAACCCCTCCGTATCGGCCATCAGTCCCCCGGCGGCCTCACCCACAGCCCTTGACCGGCTCATCCCCAAGCTCCTGCTCCCCAGAGGCCCCCAGTGGACGTCAGCATCCCCTCGTCTAGCTTCAGGAAGCCAGCTAGTGACACCCATGAGCCGGAACCCCAGTGGCCCGAGTTCATGCCCTGAGAGCGGACTGGGTGCTGTGGGTGCTGGTCCGTGGAAAACGGCCAGGTGTCGGGGCCTGGCCCAGGATCCAGGCTGCCCTCGCTGGACCTGTCTCTGCCGCTGGGCAGCAGGGCGACCTCCCCGAGCCTCCATCTCCTCGTCGGAGAAAGGCAGGTGGGGGCACGGGTTCGCGGGTGCCCAGCCACGGCCAGCTCCTGGTGTCAGCCTGTCACAGCGGTGTCACTGTCCAGGCAGAGGAGCACCAGCAAGAAACGCCGAACTCCGTGCCCGGACACAATTTCAAATCGCAAAGACCGTGTGCGCCGGCAGCGTCTGGCGTGTGGCCTTGGACAGCAGTGCGGGTCGGTCCAGTTGCCTCCTCGGGGCCCTGTGACATCCTAAAGGCAGCAAAATTATCATTCTTTACAGGCGTAATTAGCGTGGATTGTGGCCGGCTTATGAGGGTTTAGAGAGGTCAAGCGTGTGACACAGCGCACCTGCATGTCGGTGTGCTGCCACCTGTACTTTGTCCCCCTTCGGGGCTCCTGTGTGACCGTGAGCAAGGGACTTTAATGCCCACTTTATGGGACTTTTATAAGGGCGGCCGGGGATGTAGAGGAAGACAGTGGCCTGGGGGTCGCCAGGCCCGATTAGAAGGGAGGCTTGGCCTGTGTTAGCTGGTGACCGCGGGCAAGCCACCTGTGCTCCCCTGGGAACGACCAGGCTGGTCCCCCGGGCTTCACCCGTCAGCCCTGGGGGTCGAGGGCTAGAAGCAGAGTCTTAACATTTGAAGTGGTGACAGGGGCCCCCAGGTGTTGGACGTTGGTTCCCATGACGCATCACTGGTCACATCCCTGGGTGACACTCGGCTCTCAGGCACACGGCCCTCAATTAGGGAACTATTTCTATTGGTGCTTTACTGCTCCTATAATGTGCTTTACAACAGTCTGCTCGGCACGTGGCGAGCGGGAAGGCCTTCGGGGGGTGGGCGGGCGGGAAGCCCAGGCTCCCGGCGTGGAACACCCACCTCCCAGGAAGTGGCCCCCGAGACCGTCCCTCGGGCCTCGCCCCCCTTCCTCGACATCAGGTGCCCGACAAGCGCAGACGCTGAGGCTCCCTTCCTCTGTGGACTAGAAGGGACCCCTACAGGGCCGGCGTGAGGGCTGCGGGCGCAGCCCCGGACCCTCGGGGGCTGGCAGCCGGACGAGCCCTTCAGGGGCCCCGAGGCGCACCGTGGGAACGCCGAGTCAGCAGGGAGGGTGCGAGCTGTGCTCAGGGTCTTGTGCTGCGGGAGAGGGCGCAGGGCGGAGCGCCGTTTCTGGGGATTTCCGACGACGTCGTTAAAAAAATGCTCAGCCCATCATTCACCCAGTGGCCCGACATGGGCTCCCGGCGCCCGAGGGCGATGCTGGGAGAAGGGAGGGGCGCCCCGCCCAGGTCCCCAGGGATGAGCAGGGGGCGAGGCTCACGGGTGTCCTGGAATCCGAAGCCCATCCTCGGGACGTGGTGTGGGCGAGGCAGCCTTGGGGGGTTTCGGGAGGGATCTGGGTGGGGTCCCCGCTGGACTCACTTCACCTCACGTTCGCCTCCATCCGTTCAGAAGGGTGTTTGTTTGTTTGTTTTAACTGAGCCTCTCATATGTGCCAGGCACCATGTTAGGGGCTGAGCCTAGAGTTTCAGGAGGATGCCCTGTCCACAGGGGGCTCTCCCAGGGATCCACGCAGGCAGGGGACTGCTCCGTGGACTCACATTCCAGGTCTGGGCCCTGGTCCCTCTCGGTGTCCCCACGCCACTCTCTGCAGGCTGGAGGCTGGCTGCCTTCAGAAGGGACTGTCCCCAGAAGATGGAGGACTCCCTTTGGGCAGGGCCTGTACTTCTGCCACCAGACCGGGGACCCCACGTGCGAGACTCTCCACGACCTCGGGACAGAGGGGGATGGGCATGCGGCTGTCCCGGGTTCCTCGGAAAGACTCCTTTCTGGAGAGACGCCTCCCCGAGTTCCCCAGCCGAGGACATAGTTTCTCCATGAGCAGAGAGGTACAGGACGAAGGGGCGGGACCTCCCCCGCCCCCTCCCCCCGCCTGTGGGGGAGGGAGGGAGAGGATGGCAGAGACAGCAGCCCCACGCTCGGGAGCAGAGCGGGTGGGGTGGGTGGTGTGGGCAGGGGCGGTATATCCAGTCTGACGGAGGGCGGGTCCCGCCAGTGCCCGGGGAGAGACGAGCCCGGGCGGAGGCCCAGGAGCAGTGCGGAGACTCGCTCTATGGGCACGGGGAGCCGCTGAGCGAGAAGAGCCTCCGCCGCCCCAGCGCCTCGCGCCTGCCTGCCGCTCGCCAGGCCCGGCCGCGCCGCCGCCGCCGCCGCCATGAACCACTCGCCGCTGAAGACCGCGCTGGCCTACGAATGCTTCCAGAGCCAGGACAACTCGACGCTGGCGCTGCCCTCGGACCAGAAGATGAAGATGGGCGCGTCGGGCAGCCAGCGCGTGCAGCAGCAGGTGCTGATGACGGCCAGGCGCCACAAGTCCAAGTCCTCGCAGTCGTCCACCCTGAGCCACTCCAACCGAGGTACCGTCTGGGCGCATGCGCGGCGCGCAGGGTCCGTGCGCCCGCGGCGGAGGCCCCACCGGGCACACAGCGGCCCGGGCGGCGGGGGCGAGGGAGTGAGGCTGAGGCCAGGGCCGGGCGGGGTGCGAACTCAGAGCCCCCTGGCCTGTCCCGATGGGGCAGAGCTGCCGCCACAGCCCACCGGGTGGCCGGCTCCCGGAGTGAGCACGCCCCGGTGCCCTCCAGGGCGGCTCCTGTGCCATGGGCAGGAGGTCTCTCCACGCGCGGTTCGCATTTCTCTCTCTTTCCCAGTCCCGCTCGTTTTCTGCCCTGGTTCCCCTACGGGCCGTGGCCCCAGGGCTCGCCCTCGCCAGCGCCGTCCTTCCCGAGCGTCGAGTTCTAGCGCCTTCAGCCGGCAGCCACCGGCCACCGCCCAGGCAGGCAGGATCCCGGTCCAGCTGGGGCGATGCGTGGCTGCCAGACAGTGACTGTGTCATCAGACCCGAATGGGGGACAGGAGAGGCGCTGCTGGGGTGGACAAGCTGTTGCCGCCTCTGCAACATTTTAGCGGGTGCCCCCCTCCTGGGAGAGGCCACCCCAGGGCTGGCGTGCTCCCTGGAGACTGGCAGGGGGCCTGGGGATGGCTTCTTTCCCTGATGGCCAGCGCGGAAGCTCCCTGCCCCATGGATTCTGCCTACCGCACTCAGCGCACTGGGGACACTGTCTTGGGGAAGAGTAGGGACTGAGGTCAGTGAGTGAGTGACCAACTCTGCCCCTGGCTGAGCTCTCACAGGGAGACACTTGTCCAATCTGGGGGCTCGTCTGACCAGACAGCCCTCCCAAGACCCCCACAAAGTGCCCCCACCGTGTGAGGTGAAGAGGGAAGGGTTGGGGCCCCCGCACCTCGGGGAGGGAGGCGCAGCATCTGGTGGGCCCGGGCAGAGTTTGTAGACCCGATGCTTTAACACAAACAGCTCGCGGTGAGAATGGCACGCAGATTCGAGAATCGTTTATTTCTTTAGCTGAATTTAGTCGAATGCTAGCGAAGACTGAGACTGCAGACCAGCGGAGGTCAACCAGGGTTTGTGTCTGGGGTCAGGCCCTGGTGACAGAGATGGGTGGGGGGGACAGGGGAAGGCGAGGAAGGGGACAGACCCCAGACCGAGCAGCCCCGGCCACGGGCTCTGCGGCTCTGCGGCTCTGCATTCTTCCCTGGCCCTGGGCTGGGCCCCTGGCATCTCTCCCACTGCCTCCATGCGGAGCCTGGACCTCCTGCTTCATGTGGGGCCTCGGTAGCTGCTTCCCAGCCATTTCTAGAAGCAGGTTTGGGAAAGCCAAGTGCCCTGTTTCTGGCCCCAGCCCCGTCGTAGCTGAAGGCAACCCACTGTCCTCCACACGAGACTCACCTGTCCTGTGCCCACCCCCACTCGGTCTCTGGCCTGCACTCCCAGCCCACAGCTCCGAAGCCCACTGCACTCCCAGCCCACCACTGGCGGTGTCCCAAACCAGTGCCCAGACACCGCCACCCTGAGGTCCTCCGGGGCCTTCAGCCAGGCAAGGGGTGACTCCCGTGGCCTGCGCATGCGTCCGCAGGCCCGGGGCTCTGCCAGTCCTGCCTCCGCAGGTGTGTCCCTGCCCCTCCAGCTATGCCGAGGATCCCCCAGGGCCAGCTCCCCGGCGGCATCAGAGCCGGCGCGTCTGGTTTAGCTGGCTCCTTCCACCAGACTCCTCCTCCGCGCCTGGGCACCCAGAGCGCCCTGCGTGGCCACCTGCTCCTCTCCCCCATCCCAGGCACCCACCCTGGTTCCCGGGAGGGGTCTCGGTGGCTCTGGAAGGGCCACACCCCAGGCTGTTTCCCTCGCCCTGCAGGACAGGCTCGAACTCTGCTTCTGTCCCATCTGCGAGAGGAGCAGGTCCCTCTGGGGCCTTCGCTTCTCCTGGGCCCCTGATTCCGTCCAGGGCCCTTCTAGCGGAACTGCAGCCCTGGGGAGGCTCGGCCACGCTGCACTCCTGGGGCCCCATGGAGGACAGTCGGGCGAACTCGTGGGTTCTCTCCTGTCTTGTCTGCGAGCGGGAGCTGAGTGGCCAGGGCTGGAGAAGGAGCTCCAGGGACAGCGCCAAGGCCGGTGTGCCGGTCCCTGCTGAAACAGGCCCTTGAGACAGACCCTTCACCCTGGTTGGGCAGCTGGGGGGAGCAGTGAGGGCCTCTGGGACCTGGAGGACCCCCCCCCCCACCCAAAGGAGGCTGCTCTGAGTCTGCCTGCCTGTGAGGCTCTTTTCTCCAGCCCCCAAATAACCAGAGGGTCCCGTGAGCACAGGGCGTCTTCCAGGCTGTGTGGGAAGCAGGGGTGTGGCTGCCCAGAGAGCTCTCTGCGGGGCGCTTGGCTGCCTGGGCTGGGAGTCCCTGCAGGGAGGGGTCGGCCCCGGGTAAAGGAGACACTTTCCCACGCTCGGGTTCTTTGTAACTGTGCCGGAATCTCTTCTTAAAGCTTAACCCAAATCTCACTTGACTGCCCCCTTGCCCGCCCCACCCCCGCACAGCGATACCACCCACAGGGTTTGACGGAATCTACTTTTTTCCCTCTCCCCTCTCAGTCGGGAAGCCCTAACTCTTAGCTGGGATTCGTCAGCCTTGGGCCTGGCATCTCGCTTCTCAGAAGCATCATTTCCATCTCAAATGGCCAAACCTGTATTTCTCCCTGGTCAGAGGCGGGGGTGGGGGACACTGGGCGGGGCGGGACCTGTCTCCCGGTCCCTCACAGGGCAGAGGTACTTGAGGCTCTGTTTTCGGGGCCAAAGCCGAGATGGGGGATGGCAAAAAGTATGTGTGCCGTAGCTTGTTCCGGCAGCGAACCACTAATTAAACTTCAAATGAACCAATTTTTGCTTCTTTACAATGCATCTTGGCTGGAAGCTGAGGTTTGAACCTGAACTTCCGTTGGCCTGTTCTGACACGTGAAAAAATGTAGGGTATTCTGGGGTGTTTCCTAGCAAATGCTGTTTCCCTGGATCCTGCTCCTTGGCTCAGCTCATTGGCAGATTAAGAAAACAACCAACAAAACACATAATTCTCTCCCCACACAGCGAACTGTCAATGTCCATTGGCCACTGTTCGCTTAGAAATCTGGGCTCTACTTCGGCGACGGGGCACGGCGCCCAGAGGGTATGTGATGTCTGAACAAAACAGAACCAAAGGAAATTAGACGTCCTCGTGTGGCCTTCTTAGTGGGCACATCGCGGTGCGCGCGCGCGCGCGCACCTCCGCCCAGGCCGTGCACGTGCGCCCAGGGGCGCGCATGCGCACACACCGCAGCGGTGGCTGGCGCGGCTGCTGGGACCCGCCCGGTGTCAGGAGACCTGGGCGCTGTCCGGCTCCCTTCCTGGCGGATCTGGGCCAGTCGCCGCCTCCCCCGAGTGTCTGCACCTGGGACTGGCAGGATTAGATCATCTCCCAAGCACCTGGTGCTCCTGACGCTCCTGGGAAAGATACTGCATAGTTCCCCACCTCTGTACCCAGCCCCCCCGGCCCGCCCACGGCGGACCTGCGGGGTGGCGCCCCCTCGAGGCGGATCGCTCGCCCGTTTTTCTCTAGTAAACATTCGAAAATGCGCACAGGGGATCCCCTGGGACTTTTTTTAAACGTGCCAGCGCCGGGCCGTGCCCCAGAGGCCCTGGTGTAGTTCGTCCTGGAGACGTGCAGCCAAGCTCGAGAGTCCTGTTCCCGTGCCTTCCCTCCCTCCCTCGCACGCAGACCTGCAGGGGCCCCCGTGACATGCGCCATCACTCGCTGGCACGCACCCGCACGCACACTCAGCAGGTGCAGGGGCTACACTGCTCGGGTGGACAGAGTGCTGAGGAGAGTCGGCTGCAGGGCGGGCAGCGCCCGGAGCTGGGCGGGCCACCTCCAGGGCTTTGTGCGCGGCTTCGAGTGCAGGGAGAGGGTTGGGGTGACACGGGAAAGCTGTATGGGTGGGGCGGGAGCTTGGGGTGGGGGGAGGAGTCATCTCCTCAAAGGTCCCTCTGTCCACGTCCTGCCCCCCCCACCGCCCTCGTGAAAGAGAACCTCATGTGCCCTAACAAGGGAGCTGCCTGCGTTTTCCAAGCGTCTGTGGGTGAGAAAGCTTAGGGGCGTCAGAGGGAAGCCGGCTCCAGGGATGAGCCACCTGGGAGGCAGGTCCTGAGATGGCGTGACCAGAGAGAGTGCTGACAGGAGGACAGGGGCGGTGTCGCTGGCGTCCTGGGAAAGCAGCACCTCCCTGAGACAGCTGCTGTAGGAACTTGGGGTTCTGCGGGGGTGGGAGGCAGAGGCCCCCTGGGGCCAGGAATCCTCCTCGAGGGGGCTGCTCTCTTGTCCCGGTTTCCCCCGCCCACCTGGAGGGGCCTGGCTGAGCTGGTCCAAGGGCCCTGATCCCGTGGCCGGGCAGGGGCGCCCCGCTCACCCTGTACTGAGAAGACAGTCGGCCCAGGGGAGGCGATCAGGGCCAGTGAGGCAGCAAGGGCTTCTGAGAAGTTGGGGACCAGGTGGAGAGGTGAAAGCTGTCACACCTGGCCCTGTTACTCTCGTGGAGAGGCCCCTGTCCTGGCTGCGGAACTTGATTTCCAGAGGGTGGTGCCTACTGGCCCCACCCCCAGGGCCCAGAGAGGGGAATGTGCTTCTGTTTCGGGAACAGCTCTCTCCCAAAGAGAGGTCCCATCCCACCCACGCCCTCGAGCCATGAGGCTGACTGCAAGGGGTGACTTCAGGTGTGTAATGTCTCTGGACGCCATCCCCCCACAGCCCGGGGCCCAAGCACAGCCCTCTCGGCCAGAGAAGCCGTGATGGCTGGTGTGATGGCAGCCTCGTTCCCACAAGGAAGCCAAGCAGAGCAGCTTAAGGTGGGGGTCTGGCGGTCTGAGTCCCGGTTTTACAGGGGACATAGGGGGGCCATGGGGGGCTCCCAGGAAAGGCCTGGAGGCCTTGGCCCCACTGGGAGTGGGTTATATCCCACACCTGTCACCACCCACTTCACCCCTGGGACATGGGACTGGCATTCCAGAGGTGGCCCTGCTCCCCTCCACGGCGGGGAACGCCCCACCAGCCCCACCCGGGGAATGTGGAAGCAGAGGCAGGCTGGGGTGGGGGAGGTGGTCCCTGGTGGCCGAGAGGGGGCGTGACTGTGCTGCTGACACGTCCGTCTGCAGGGAGGCGGGGCCCTGGTTGCGCCCCGTCTGTCCGTCGCCGCCCCGGATTTTCCGTCCCAAGCCGCTGGCTGACCCGCACCTGCCCTTTGGTGAGAACTCCCTGCTCGTGGGCAAGAGCCAGGTGGACACAGGCCTGCCAAGTCCTGCAGCGGGGAGGGAGGCGGGCAGCTGGGCTGTGCATCCGGTGCAGCCCCCTCCCAGGGCGGCTGCGCCCCGACCTTGCCTCCCGTCTCCTCCTGGCAGAGGCCGCCTTTTCAGGGGGGCAGCTCACTCAGTGAGGAGCATGGGTTCCGTCCGAGGCTCACAGGCATGTCCTCTGGGGAGCCGGGGCCCAGCCGGGCCTGGAGGCCCCCCGGCAGTCGGCGGGGGGCCGAGGCGGCTCTGCTGTCCGCGCTTCTTCCTCATAAGGACCCTGGACCCTGGAGAAGGGCAGCCGGGCTCCTCCTGCGTCACTGTCATTCCTCAGCCAGGGGACCCTGGGGCCGCATGGGGCATCCGGGCACACAGAGGCCACCCCTTCTTTACACGAAAGAGGAGGCTGAGGCTGCGGGGAGCACCCGACCTGCCCATGCGCCAGAGCACCACCGACGTGAACACCTCTAGGCTCCCAGGGCCCCATCTGACGGTGCTGAAGGCCGATTGGTCCTCTGTGGCTGGGGGACAGGGGTCAGGAGCAGAGCCCTGGCCTCTGAGCTCTGGGGGGCCATATGACACTGCACAGAGGAGGTGGCACCAGACAGGGACCCCAGTCCCCCCGCCCTAAGGGTTTGAAGGTCTAAGCAGGTGGGGCAGGTGAGGGAGGGGCTCCCTTACCAGGTAAGCAGCCCCCACCTCCCGAGTCAGGGCCTCCACCGCTGCACCCCGGCCATCACCTCAGGAAGAGGGGGTGGTCTCCCCCCAGGAGGCTCTCATGGCCCCACGGAGGCCGTCGTTCTACCAGAGTGTGGGCCAGCCCTGCTCTGGTGTCCCGCTCAGAGGTGTCCCTCGATGGCAGGCGGTGTTGGGGATGGAGCCCCGGCCGGGCGGGACCTGGGCACAGTCAGCAGGACGGCAGCGAGCAGGGCTGGTTGAGAAAGGCCTCCCAGAGGGTGGGGTGTTGGGCTCGCCTGGAAACGTGGGCGAGGTGGGTGGTGGAGGCCGAGGAGAAACCGCCGACGCAGCAGGCCAGGTCATGGCCTGTCACTGGCAGCCCTGTCCGAGGACGGTAGGGACTGTCCTGTAGGACCCCCGCCATCTGGTGAAGGGGGGAGCAGGGGGGTGGCTCCCCCAGGAGCCCAAGTCCAGTCTGACTTCTGGGAGGCAAAGCCACTTTGCCACTAATGCCCCTAATGACACTCTGTCCCCCTGCAGAGCCTGTCATTTGTGGGTCGCCAAGCACTCCAAAAACATTAATTAACCCTCACCGGGGCCTCTGAGGGCGAGGGCCACCCCCCTCACCAGCTGGAGCAGCTGAGAGATGCAGGAAGGGGCGGGAAGGCCCCTCGTCGCTGGGAGGGGGGGACGGGCTGAGGCTGGAGCCAGAGTCCCGCCCTGAAGTGGCCTCCAGCCAGCCATCGCTGCTCTGTGGCCCTGACCTTGAGGCTCCAAACCTGGCATGTCCAGGTCCTGCCTGTCTTCCTCGAGTGGGAAGCTTATCTTTGTTGGATGTGGGGTCGGGATTCCCTCGAAGGGCACGGCGGTGCCCCGAGGGCTCCTGACAGGCCGGTGTCAACCTTCGCCAGGAACAGGGGGCCCTGGGGTCCCCAGGAGGGGGCGGTCCCTGTGCTTGTAGCGACTGCCCTGGGCCCTGCCGGTGGAGGGGCTGGAGACAGGAGACGGGACTTGAAGCCCGGGCCCAGCCCCTCCTCCTCCAGCTCCGACCTGGACTCCTCCAGGGGGCGGGGGGCCCCGGGTGGGAGCGGTTGGCGGGCCAGGGCCTCGGCTGCGGGTGCCCAGCGCGGCCAGCCCGCCCTAACCCTGCCTCTGCCCCCAGGCTCCATGTACGACGGCCTGGCCGACAGCTACAACAACTACAACAACTATGGGACCACGCGGAGCAGCTACTACTCCAAGCTCCAGATGGGGAACGGCGGCTCCTGGGGCTACCCGGTAAGAGCTGCGGCCGCTCCGGGGCCCCCAGGGCGTTGGCGGGCGGGCGGGGTCCACGCTGCGGAGAGTGGCACTGTGGCCAAGGCGGGCGGCAGGGAGGGGTCCCAGGAGATGAGACCCCGACTCTGACCAGGTCCCTCGGTGTGGCCAGTGTCTCGTGAGGCTTGTCATGCACGCCCTGTGTGGGCTGATGGGACATTTCAGGATGTCTCGGAGCGATTCGTACAAAGCCCCGAGAGAAGGACGTTGGCAAAGTCCCTTTCGCCACATCTGATGCCATCACACCACAGACGTGAATTCCTAAGGCCCATCTGTGGGTTAAATAAGACCTTTCCAGGAAAGTCCTGGGGGGTCTGCGTCTTCAGCCTGTGCTGAAGACACAGGAGGGGGCCCTAGAGGGGGCCCCGAGGCCAGAGGACTCGGCCAGCTGGACTGATTGGCAGGGAGTCTGGCTTGAGGCTGTAAGTCGGCCACACTGGCCTCCAGGCCCAGCTCTGCAGCTCGACCGAGCGCAGCGGCCAGAAGGGGCCCTGCCACCCCCGGGCCTCGCACGGTGGACACAGCAGAGGCTGCCCCCGGGGGTCATTGTCCGGACTAGACGAGCTGGCACGTGTGCCAACCCGATTTCATCTGTCTTAAGGTTTTTTTCTTTAATTAACATGGGGAGAGATGATTCTAGACCCTTCCGTCCCGGCCCCTCGCTGTTCTTCTGTGCGGCCCCCACAGTTTCTGCCCGCCCCCCCCCCCGTCCTACAGCTATCATTTATTTTGTGATTCCAACATGAGCCCAGGCCGTGGTCGGAAACTCTTTGACGAGGCCCTGGAAGCATCGAGCAGGTGGGGGTGGAGGCCGCTTCCCTGTCTGCGGGGCTGCGGGGCTCCGGGCCCTCGGCCGAGTTCCTTGAAGATGCCCCTGACCGCTGGGGTCCTGGGCAGGGGACAGCGGGCGGTTTATGAGGCAGCGTTCTTTGGTTGTTGGTGCGGTTCCTCCCTCACCAGGCCGTCCTTGGGGCCGATTGTGGAGGGCTTGTGTTTCTCATCGGGCAGCGGTCAGGGGCTGAAGGGAAAGTGCCCCAGGCTGCTGAAAAGGTACTTCGCTCCGTTTTGTTTTCGATTCTTAATGTCAGCTGAGAGCGCTGGCTCGGCGTGAGCACGGGAGACTGAGGCAGGTGCGGGTGTGAGCCAGGGCCCTGCTCACGCGGCGGGGGTGGGGGGTGGGTCAGGCAGGGAGGGACCTGCGCTGGTGACGCGTCGCACTGACGATGCAGATGGCCCGAGAAGGCTCGGTCCTGGCGCCGCGACTCCAGGGACGCCCCTGAGCTCCGCCGGGCGCCAGGGTCCTGGTCCCCGAAGCGGGAACGTGCGGCCTGGGTGTGTGCCGCACTCACGGGTCGATACCGTGTCGCCTCGACGCCAGCGTGTTGCCAGCGTGGTCACAAACTTGAAAGTGAGCACGGCCACCGGGCCCATGGCGAGCGTTTCTTCTGCTTCGTTCACTCAGACTCACCGGCTCTCGGGGTTCCCAGCTGCCCCCGCCCCCCCCACCTGTTTTCTGACCACCAGGGACACCCCCTTCCCTTTCCCACACCCAAGGGCCCGCCCTCCGCGCCCCTCCTTCGCTGGCAGGACCTCAGACATGACTCACCTCGGGGCAGCTGCCAGGGCACGTCCCGTCTCCGCTCGGCCCAGGGGCGGCTCTGGGAACGGCGCGGCGCTGAGCACACACGGGCTTTGGCCCAGGGAGGCCCGAGGAGGAGGGGATGGCATCACGGCATGGGAGCCAGAACCACAGTCAGACAGGGAGTGGGCAGGCCACTGGGGCCGGGACCCGGGCACAGGGAGAGCGGGGCAAGCGGGGCGGAGGCCGGGACCGAGAGAGGCCGCAGCCTGCGGGGTGTGCTGGACCGCGGGCGTAAGGCTGCGTGCTCCCCGCCACGCCAAGACCTGTGCGGCCCGGAAGGCGGCCCGGGGGGCGGGGGGGGCGAGGCCCCGGGGGAGCGGGCACAGCCCCCGAACCCGCTGCTCCCTGCCAGCGGGCCCCGAGCAGCTGGGCGGGCACGGGCGTGAGGACGGCCTTCCCCCTCCGTGAGCCGCGGTCCAGCTGGGAGAAGGCCCCAGACAGACGGGGTAAGTCGGCTGCTGTCCCAGACGGGCACGCCGATGCTGCCACCGCCCTGGGTCCCTCTAGACCCACTCACGTTTCTAATCAGTTGTCACCGTGTCACCTCAGGAGCCAGGACGGTGATGTTTTTCCTTCCTGGACTCAGGCTGGAGGGCTCAGCCGTAAGCCCTGGAGCGGGTCAGCGTCGCGTGTCCAGATAAAGCACCGTATTTGGGACACACTCTGCTGGAGAGTGCTCGGTGGTTCCCTGAAACCCAAACGGAACTAGACGCTTGGCGTCCGTATTTGCACCCACAGCCCTAGGTCAGGATACCTTCCCGCTCATTCCCTGCGACAGGAGCAAGGCCCGTTCACAGCCTCTCTCAGGGGGGCACCCGGCTGAGTGACTTCAGGCCGCAGGTGTTACTGGGGAGAATCAGAGGGGGTTCGACCCGTCAGGGCCCCTCATCATGGCCCTGGGCGCCTTCCCCGGTCGCTGAGACCAGGAGGAGCTGGCGGTGCTGGCGGGCACAGTCCGTCCTCCAAAGCTGAAAGCAGACTTCCGTCGCACGTTCCCAGGGAAGCTGAAGCAAGCAGCCGGTTCTCATTTCCAGGGAAGGACCCGGGGGAAGACGGCAGCCTCCCTCTCCGGCAGCTGCAGCCCCGACGGGTTCTCCTGTTTACAAGCTCAGGAGCACCGCATCCTGGGGTCACCCGTCCAGCGGTGTGGGCAGTGAAGGGTTGCATGCGCCTACCCCACCTGGGAGCTGCTCTGTGGTCGGCCAGGGGCTCTGGGCCAGGGCTCAGCGTGGGCCATTGCCCGCCCAGCTCAGCCGCAGCCAGTCGGTGGCCCGGAGGGACACAGTCCCCAGGTCCGGGCCTCAGTCCTGGCTTTGTCCTGTTCCCTGACCTCGTCGCTCCACGTGAAGCCAGGACTCACTAGCCGTCTTTCTTCCTGGCCCTTCTCTGTTGTACTTGACAAAGAGACACGACGGCGTTGCGTGATCTGCCATGAACGGGCCCGGATGGGACCAGGGCCACCTGGGGGGCCTCCCGTCCAGGCATGAGGCTGGGTCACAGCAGATCCCACAGGGGCGGGGAGACCCAAACTCAGGGCGCCCCAGTTAGGCCCAGACATGGAGTGTCCACAGGCGGGGCCCTGGGTCGGGGGCTCAGAGCAAAGCGAGAGGCAGAGAAGGAGACCAGCCCTCGGTCAGCGCGCTCGGGTCCCTGCTGTGGAGGGACCGGCCCTGGGCTGTGGCCAGAAACGTTGGGTCCGAACTCGACTCTGCCCCTCGACCAGCTGTCTGGCCCCGGATGCTGAGCGTCCGCAGCTCGCCACCTCCGAAGTGGGTGGAGCCCCCATCGCAAGGGGCAGCGAGGGCTGCGGGTGCGACACTCAGGGCCCCTGTGGGAGGCCAGGGCTCTCGGCTCTGCTGGGCGGCCTGCACCTCTCCAGACCTTGGCTTTCTGTCCACGGGGCCAAGCTGGACCAGACCTAGCAGGGTTCTGACGAAGGGGCGGCAGGGACCTGTAGCCCAGGGCCCACGGCCCAGGGCACCGGCAGGCCCTCCCACGGAGAGGACCCCCCGGCCACACTTCCTCCCTGACCTCAGGGACCAGCTGAGCAGCAGCGGCTTAACCCGCCGGCCGCGGCTCCGAGAGCAAGCCATGGACGCGTCTGCCAACCCCGTGTCCCCGTGCCAGTGCATGACTCACCGCCACCCGGCCGGGGAGACAGGAGGCCCCAGGCTCTCGCCCAACAAGAAGAGACAGTGATCCCACTTGCCGAGGGACAGAATGTGCCCGAGAGTCGGGGAGCTGGCAGGGAGGCTGCTGCCCGCCCCCTTCGCCCCGAAAGCAGCAGCCTGATCTCGGCGTGTTTTCACAGACTCCTTGCTGAGGCCGGGACACTCCCTGTGCTTAGGCCGTGGCAGAAGCCAGGGGCAGACGCCCATGTCTGCAGTGCCCCCTGGGGATGAGTCCCCTCCGTCAGCCACTGTCCACTGGGGGGGTCGGGGTGCCTGTGAGTGAGAAGCTCCCGCTGCCCAGGGGCGGGGGGGGCGGCACGCTGAGTGGGGGGAGCCGTCTTTTGCGCTCCGGTCCCTGAGTCTCAGGCCCACAGTCCCTCCTCCTGGCTGAGGTCTGGGCGACGCCTGGGCCCAGGGTACTTCCCTTACTGCCCAGGGGACCTGCTGGCCACAGGTGTATTGTTAGTTGCTCAGCCCAGCCCCATGTGACCTTGACACCCTGTATCCTGTGTCCTTGCTCAGAGAAGTCAGAAAATGTGTCCCCCGTCAGCACCGTGGGCTCGCCATGTGGGGGCGGGGGCATGCCTCCAGCAAAGACGCGCAAGTGCTGCCCAGAGGCCGGCCGAGGCGCGGGAGAGCAGACAGGCTCCTGGCGTGGGGGCCGCCTCGGCGCAGAGGAGGGGCCGGGGGCACAGGAGAAAGGCCCCCCGGGGCCGGGGCTGGGCTGCACAGTAGCCCTGGCACCTCCCTTCGGATGGACCACCAAGGAGGGCAGCTGGGTGCCCGTGGCCGGCTTCCGGACCCCCTGCGACCATTCCCTGGGGGCGCAGAACCCACCAGGCCCCTCGGGCGGGGCGAGCATGCTGGCCACCCTTTCCTCCTGCCCCGGTGAGGAGCGCCAGCCTCGGGAGAAGGTGGACTCTCACCTGTCCCTGTCCTGAACGGGCCTGGGGAGCGGAGGCCTGGCAACTTGGTCTGAGCATTCAGGGAGTGAGGCCACCGCCAGGGGACTCGGCGTGACGGCCGCCTAGCTGACGGAGGCACGGGCTGGGGCAGCCCCGGACACAGTGTGCAGTGGGGGGTGGGGGGCCACGCTCCGAGAGGGAGACACGGCCTGACCGACGTGTGAGGTCCGAGCGGGTGGCCGTGAGTGCCCGGCCCGCGTCCTCACACTCAGACCCAAAGCAGAGCCTCTGGCACTTCGGAGGGGCCCTTTGCCCCCCCCCCCCGTCCGGACAAGGACTCAGCTCCTCAGCCCCCGAGTCTTCACGTCCTTGGGTGGCGGGGACGTCGACAACCGAAGCAGCGGAATAAGAGGCGCTGCGGTTAAATGGCGGAGCTGCGGCGCAGCCCGCTCCCATCGGCCCCGGGTCCTCGTCTGCAGGGGGCGGGGGGCCCAGGGGCCTCCAGCCTCGCCCAGCCCCGGCCCCATGTCCTGGAGACTGGGGGGTGAGCCCCCGGGTTCTGGGCTAGCAGGGGAGTGTCGGCCTGCAGGGTCGCCCGGCCCCGCCCCCATCTCCAGTGGCCCTCACTTGGGGTTCTCCAGTCTGCGGCCCCCCCGTTTAATAATCCTGGAGGGGGTGCCGCATTTTGGACGCACGCAAAGTGTTTTGATCCCCTCCCCCACTTGCTCTTTCGGTCTTCGTGAGGCTGGCAAGTGAGCCGGAGCTGGTGGCCGGGCCTGATGGCCGGGGAAGTCCCGCTACAGAGGAGGGTGGGCTCACCCGGTCCCTCCCAGGTGGACAGGGCAAAGGCGAGTCCGCAGCCCGGTGGGCTTTGTGTGGGGGAGGGGCACCAGGGCCCCGAGAGGCGTGACTCGGGGCCTCTCTCCCGCCAGGCAAGGGCGGGTGCCCCAAGGCCAGCAGCAGGGACGTGAGGACGGACAGACCGCCAGGCTGGAGGGTCTTCCGGTGCCTGTTGGCTGGTTCAGGTTTTCCTTGGGTCTCCGGGCTCCGGGAGAGCCGTCCCCGCCCTGTGAAGGGGGAGGCTCAGCCTCCCTCGGGGCCGGCGTGTCTCTGCAGAGGCCTTCCTGCCGGAGGGGTGCTAGCTCAGCTGGAAACGGAATCGGGCGGTGGGGGTGGGGGTTGAGAGACAGCTGGGGAGGGAGAGAAGCAGCTTTGGCTCCTGGGGGCCCTCCCCCCACCCCACCCCCACCCGCACCCCCGAGGACAGAGGCGGCTGGTGGGCCCTGCGCCCCGGCACCGAGCCGGGCTGACGTTTGGGCAGTGTGGAGTCGCGCCCCCAGCCGGAAGCTGCACCCCTCCTGTCCCCAGGACCCCTGTTTGTGATCCCTGGGGGGCATCGTGGTGGGGGCGTTTCCTGCAGGGCACCGGGCCTGGGGAGGCTCTTAGCCATTCAGACCTGACTGACGTCACCAGACTCGGTGGCCCAGTGGCCGGAGGACGGGGCCGCCCCGTCCCCGCTGGGTGGCCTTGGCGCAGGCCTGCGTTCTCCGGGCTTCCTGCGCTCACAGAGACGGTGGGGAGGCAGGGGGATGGGGCCCTGCGCGGCTCCCACGAGACAGTGGGCGGGGGAGCCCATGCCTGTCTGGGTGGTGTCAGGGTGGATGTGCTCGGGGACGTCCCTGCCGGAGCCGGCGCCCGTGTCCGCAGGCGGGCGTGCACACGGGGCTGTGCGTGTGCGTGTGCGTGCTCGCCCTGCACTCCCAGCAGGCCTCGGGACCGCCGAGCGGGGGGGCTCGTGTGTCCTCCACACTCTACACAAAGGGAAAGAGCGCAGGGCCCCCCGCGGTGGGACTGCTGATCCTGGCCACAGTGGGGGCTGCTCAGGAGGAGACGGGGACCAGCATACCCTCCCGCCTGAGCCCCACCTCTGGCGACCCAGGCCCAGTGGCTCCCCACGGCCTCGCCCTGCAAAGCTAGCAGCACCCCCTGCCCCCGCTCGGAGCTCCCGGCCCTGGGCCCAGAGCCCCCCTCCCAGGCAGTGCTTGCCGAGAGCAGAGAGAATCTGTACTCTCCAGACCCCCGGGGAGGGCGGAGCAGAGCAGCCAGCCACGTGCCGACTCCCCCAGGCCTCTCCGTGACTGGCCGGCTCTGCCCGGACCTGGCCTGAATCCCAGGGGCACTGAGCAGGGAGCCCCAGGATGATGGGTCCTGTCCCTAGTCCCCCCGTCCCCCGGGCAAGGCCCTCCCCAGGACGGAAAGGCAGGAGGACCGGAGACACTGTGTGCTTGCTGTCCTGAGGAGGGCTCTCTGCTGGGCCTGTGAGTGGGCAGGGAGGGGCAGGGCGTGCCCCTGGGAAGCCGGTTTGGCAGCCCCGCCTCGCTGGCAGAAGCTGGTTCCACCCGGGCTGACGGCTGGGCACCAGACAGCCCTTTCATCTGGGCCTGCCCTGCACAGCCCTGGAGCCCAGCAGCCTCCTCCTGGTCAGCCAGGGCTGGACGCAGCTCTCTGGGCTCGGCCGGCCAGCCGCTGCCCCCCGGGTCAAGGGGCCCAGGGAGGGCCTCACCGGCCTGGTCCCGTGCTGGGCTTCCCCTCCGCTTCCTGAAAGCCCCGGGGGGCCAAGGTGCCCCACCGCCCGTAGCCCGAGTCCCCAGCTCCCGCACAGACGCCCCTCTGCTGAGCACGCGAGCCCAGCCCTGTTCTGAGCACAGTAAGGGGCCTCCGTGTGGAGAGTTCGGGTGATGACAGAGACTGACAGTTGCAGAGCGGGAGCACCCAGGGCCCCGGGGGGCTGGGTGTGAGAGTTACCGGAGATGCCTGGGCCGCAGCAGGGAGGCCTGGGCTGGCCGATGTCACGGGGCTGCGTGAGCAGTGGGCTGGGAGGGGCCCGGCCAGGACCTTCGTCCTGTCCCTAGCCGACAGACACGGCCGGCTCCCCCGCAGACCAGGGCTAATGACGGCTCTGTCTGAGGGAGGTCAGGGAGCCGGCCCCACCAGGCGGGCGCCGGCCCGCAGGCTGGGTGGGGGTGACGGGAGGCGCTGCCGGTAGCTGTCCAGTGGAGAGCCGAGGAGAGCCGCCAGGCTGGGTCTGGGCCCAGGAGGGGAAGGGGGGACAGAAGAAGCCTCCCCTTCCTGCCCATTCAGTCCTCGGTCGCAGTCCCACCCGATGACCCCAGGCTCTGTCAGCGGGGGCCTCTGCGCACCGAATGGGCTGCGCTCAGCTCCTTGAGACCCTGGACCTGACGCTAAGCCCGTTTTACTCTGGTCTGGTCACGTTCAGGGCTGTCCCCTTGCCCACAAAATGAGGGGGTTGGCCTGGGAGGGCTTCCCGGCTTGGAGGGAGCAGGAAGAGAAGGTCCTGGGCAGGGGAGCTCTCAAGAGGGGGTGCAGTCCACACACCCGAGAAGGGGGGGGACGGGGCAGCAAGCTGGGTGGGTCACAAGGGCCAGGTCATTAGCAGAGGGCCCAGCCGGGGGAGGCAGGGCCAAGGGTCGGCCCCCCTGAAGAGCCCCGCTGGTCTCCCGGGGGAGACGCACCCCAGGCCCCCTCGCTGTCCAGCCCAGGCTGCTCTGTGATGCAGGGGTCAGCTTCTCCCCTCTGGAATGTTCTGGTCTGTGGCTCCTCCCAGCTGAGGCTGAAGTTTCCCAGGAGAGCCTGAGACAGGCAGACAAGAGGGGGGGTGCGTGTCTCACTGTCCTTTGTACTCACAGCGGGCGGGCTGCCAGCCGATCGTTATCAGCGTGGGGGGGGGGCGGGTGCCGGCCTCGGCCTCGCGGGGCAGAGCTCTCCTGGCTGCCCGGCTGCCGCAGCTCCGGGCCTGGGGGCAGGGTTTGGAAGGGAGGGGGCTTTCGCCTCGGTCACTGTGGCCTCGGAGTGAGGACCTGTCCTCCCCGAAGGCTGGCCTCCCTGTGTGTTGTCTGGGTGGACCACCAGCCTCTGGTTCTCTGAAACCAGCAGGTCCTCATCGGTGGCCCCAGGGGGGAAGACCACCTGTGCGGACGCTGTCCTGGCTTCGGGGTTCACCCCCCTCCTGTACCAACCCGGCAGCCCCTCTGGGTGGGGCTTCGGCTGCAAACCTGTCAGCCGGGTCCCAGAGGCAGGCAGCCCGCCCGCCTGCCCGTCCAGTCTGAGTGTCAGCGGGACACAGAGGTGCCTCGTGACCGCCTGTTCAATTACTATAGCAGCTTGACCGAGGGAGATGCTGAGGCCCACCTGGTCCAAGTAACTGGCCCAAGGCTGCCCCCACCCCCGACACATGGCTCAGCCAGAGCCGACCCCAGTGGGTCGGGCCCCAGAGTCGTGTTTGACTCCGGGGCTTTCTCTGCTGCGGGCATCTCAGCCCAGGGAGCCCCCACGGTGCCACCTCAGCCTGATAGAAAAAGGGGAAGGGTCGCTGACTTCAGCCAGGACGCAGGCCATTTGTGCGGGGAGGGCTGGGCGGCAGCCGCCCCCAGCCACCCCCAGCCACCCCCAGACAGTGCAGCCTGCCAGCGGCAGGGAGACCGGGGCTGGGCTGGGGTTCCTGGAATAGGGCAGGCTGCTGGCATGTGGCTGGTGGGGGGCTGGGAAGTGCAGGCCACAGGGGTGTCCCTACCTGCCCTGCCGCACCCACCCCCCACCCCCGCGGGCCGCTCCCAGTGGGCAGGGTGGCCCTGCTCCTTCCGCAGCCAGCAGAGCGAGGCCCCGAAGCCTCCAGGAGCTTATTCAGCAGGATCGCGCGGCAGCGCTGGGCTGGGGCCAGGATGAGGCTCTGGGAGCCGGGCAGGCGGCGGAGATGACAGATGACGACAGGGAGTGTCATTCCCCGAGAACAAGGGCGCTCCTGTCCTGTTGCATTTCCTTTTAAGGCCTCGCCCGCTGTCCTGCTAGGGAGTCCTTCGCTTCCCCCCCCCTCCCCCCTGGAGCGCCATGGTCCCCTCCCCCGCCCGGGAGAATGGAGGCGAGGGGGCGGGGCCTGACTGCATATTTTGTGCGTTATCTGCGAGGTGTGCATTCCTGGTCCAAAGGCTCCCAGAACTGCCCCCTCTCCTCCCCTCTGCCTGCTCCTGCCCCTTCACCCCTCCCCGCACCCACACGCCCGCCTCCTCGAGGGAGGTCGGTGAGACCCAGCTCGGGGAAGGAGGCTGCCTGCCGGTGCCCAGCTGGGTGTGCGGGCAGCATCCAGGTGTGCACATCCAGGTGTGTGGGCAGCATCCAGGTGTGGGCAGCATCCAGGTGTGCGCCGTGACCCAGGCTGGCGGTCGGGGCCTCCCGCGCCCGGGGGCCTGACAGGGAGCTGGGCCCGTGGGTGGGTTCCTGCTCTCTGAGGCTCTTCCTCTGTGAGCCCGTGTGATCTGGTGTGGAAGGGAGTCACCCCGTGGCCTGACTTCCCCTGCACACTCACACACACGTGCACACACATGCACGCACACACACGCACACTCACTCACAGGTGGGGCAGGAAGGCTCCAGGCCGCGGCCCAGGTGAGTCCCCAGGCAGCACCTGTGCGGAGCCGTCTCGGCAGGCTCCGTGCTGATCCTCCGGTCTCTGAACAAGTCAGCGCAGGCAGAGCCCCGGCCGCGCTCTGGGAAAGTCCTCTGCGGGCGGCTCTGTTCCCAGCTCAGTCTCGGGCCTGGCAGGCTCCGCCTCGGGGCGCGAGCTCCCGGCTGGGCTCCCCTAGCCCCAGGGCCCTCGCCGTTCTGTGTTTTTCTGTTGGGTCCAGTTTCTGCCCAGCCTCTCGCCGTGAGCCTGGCCGAAAAGCCCAGGGGCCCCCAGCAGCCCAGGCCGCTGCCCCCACCCCATGTGCGCAGGTGTCCCCCAGAACAGACGGCCCTGGGGCAGGTGGCTATTCCCCCTTCGGCCTTTGACGGGGACCCCCCAGAGGGCCTGCTCCACTTGGCTTCTTGCCCTGCAGAGGGGCGTCTGGCAGAAAGACGACAGCGGGACGAAAACCGTGGTGGCCGCAGCGGCAGACAGTTCCCCGTGCCGCGCCCAGTGGCCAAGGAAGGCCTGCGCCAGAGCCACCGGCGTCTGGGGCTGGCGTGGGGCAGCAGAGCGAGGGCTTGGGGACACGGGCTCGGGTCCCACAGCGGCCCTTCCCTCTGTGAGCCACTGTCGGGGCAGGGGGTCCTCTCCTCTCTGGGCCTCAGGCCGCCCTCCCGTGTGGGGCCACATGCAGCCCACGGAGAGCCACAGGTTTTGCAGGGCCACAGGCGCCGCGGCGTCAGGTAGCCCAGTGCGCGCTGGTCCAGTCTGTCCTTCGAAACGATGGTTTCGGTCTGCTGAGGGGGCTTCAGAATGCCTAAGGGGTCACGGCCTGCCGTTCGACAAATGACACATCCGGAGGTTCCTTGTCCCCCGAACCTTCTGGGGTCCCTCAAGCGTTGCCGTGGGGCCCGGGGGCCTCCACTGAGCCTTTGTCCCTCCCTCCGGCCAGATCTACAATGGGACCCTCAAGCGGGAAGCTGACAACCGGCGCTTCAGCTCCTACAGCCAGATGGAGAACTGGGGCCGCCACCACCCCCGGAGCGGCTGTCACGCGGGCAGCGACATCTGCTTCATGCAGAAGATCAAGGCCAGCCGCAGCGAGCCCGACCTCTGCTGCGACCCCCGGGGCACCCTGCGCAAGGGCACGCTGGGCGGCAAGGGCCACAAGACCGCCCAGAACCGCTACAGCTTCTACAGCACCTGCAGCGGGCAGAAGGCCACCAAGAAGTGCCCCGGGCGCCCGGCCTCCTGCATCTCCAAGCAGGAGCCGGTGTGCGTCCCGACCACCTCCTGCAACAAGGACATGTCCTTCAGCCACTCAAGGGCCAGCTCCAAGTGAGTGCTGCAGGGTGGGGGCGGGGCCGTGGGGCGGGGCCTGGGCTGGGGGCGGGGAGAGTGCAGGGTGAGGAGACCTCTGCCTGGTGCACTGCAGGGAGCTCCCCAGAAGGGAAAGACCCAGCCTCTGTCCCCAGGGAGTTCCAGGTTCCTCCCCAGGGCGTTCCAAGCGTGAAGGGGCCGCAAACACTAACACAGGCGTGCTGAGCACGTGGGCTCTGAAGGAGTCACCGGGCGGCCAGCTCGAGCAGGGGAGCTAGGCTAGTCGATGGCGATGTGCGCTCCTGCACCAGCGGGAGCTGAGATCCTGGGAACTTGGAAGACAGGCTCATTCTCGGGGGGGCCCCCAGACCTGCCGGCTCAGCCCTGGGAGAGCGGCTGGCAGTCAGCGCTGCCACACGCCCTGCAGGGACGCCACTCGTCCACAGCTTGGTGCCTCCAACCTCGGGCATCTCGATCCGTTTCCGAGAGCGGGTAGGGGTGTGCCCGGGTGGGGAAGGGGCACCAAGAGGACCGGTCTCACAGGAGCAGACCCCGGGAGGGCCTGGCACGGCAGAGCCTGGGGATTAGGTTAAAAATAGAAAATTGCGCCCTGGCTGGTGTAGCTCAGTGGATTGAGCGCAGGCCTGCGAACCGAAGGATCGCGGTTCGATTCCCAGTCAGGGCACATGCCTGGGTTGCCAGGCCAGTTCCCGCAGGGGACATACAAGAGGCAACCGCACATTGATGTTTCTCTCCCTCTCTCCTTCCCTTCCCCTCTAAAGATAAGTAAATAAAATCCAAAAGGAAAAAAAATTCTTTAAAAAAATAGAAAATTGCTGGGTTTGCGGCTCAGGAAAGGGTGGCTGTCGGCCGTTCCATACAGTCCCACCGAGCAGCCACCCTTGGGCAGCAGTCCCAGTTGTTCGCCCTGACCCCGTGGCGCAGAGGGGACACGGATGGGATGACACAGTCAACCAGGCGTAGGATGGCTGGGCGGGGCCCCGGGCGTCAGGTGGGGGGGGGGACGCGGAGGGGAGAGCCGGCTGCGGGGCCTCTTACTGCAGTCTCCGTGAGAGTGGTCAGGGTGGGAAGGGGGGCGGCGGGCGGCCCTGGGGGTGGGAAGGAGTAGGAGTGAGGGGTTTCGTGTAAGAAGAAGTAGCTAGACTTGGGAATGGAAGGAAGGAGAGGTGGGTGGATGGACGGACGGATGGATGAAGGGAAGATGGATGGACGGATGGATGGACGGAGGGAAGATGGATGGATGATGATGGACAGATGGATGGAAAAAAGATGGATGGGTGGACAGATGGATGGATGGATGGAGGATGATGGACGGAGGGACAGAAGGAGGGGAGACCGATGGACGGATGGGTGGGCAGGCTCGCAGCCATTCCCTTCCATGGCCCGGGACCAGGCACAGGTGAGCTCAGTGGCAGAGCAGGTGGGAGCTTGCCTCGAGAGCAGGCAGAGGTCCCTTACCTGTTCAATCATTGACCCTCAGCCGGGGCCCCGGCCCAGTGAGTGCTCGCTACGGGGTGCACCTCTCCCTCCCCCCGGGGGGCAGTCCCAATGCTGTCCCCAGATGGGCCTGGCTGCCTTGTCCTGGCTCCCGGGAGAGCAGATGAGGCTGTGACAGCTTGGGTGTGCAAGGGGGCCTCCCGAGTCCCTGCACCAGCGCCCCTGTGACCCACGCCCGTCACCGTCCCCTGCAGGATCTGCAGCGAGGACATCGAGTGCAGTGGGCTGACCATCCCCAAGGCTGTGCAGTACCTGAGCTCCCAGGACGAGAAGTACCAGGCCATCGGGGCCTATTACATCCAGCACACCTGCTTCCAGGATGAGTCGGCCAAGCAGCAGGTACCTGGCGGCCGGGGGGGGCCTGGGGCAGCAGTCGGGCTCTGCACGTGCAGACGAGGGGGGGCGCTTGCCATGGGCGTCTGCTCGCCCTGCCCAGCTGCCCAGGGCGAGCGGCGTGCTCGGCATCGCCCCGGGTCAGGGCCGGACAGCTGCCCCTTCAGGCAGAGCGGAGCCCTCTGGCCGAACGGACATTCCTCCAGCGTCCCCCCCACCTCAGTCACTGTCCCTTCAGGGGCAGCTATGGGACCCCCGACGAACGCGATGCCTTCCCACCCCTCAACCCCGCCGTCACCCACTCCCTTCCCATCTGTCTGTCTGTGTGTCCCTCCAAATCGTCTGTGGTGGAGGGCGGGGCTTGCCTGTGCCTCCCAAGCTTGTCCGGCGGGGAGACACCCCCGGGGCTCTGCTCTCGGCCCGGGGAGGCCGTGGCGCATGTTTCCCGGAGAGCCCAGGACGCACGCGTCCGCCCCGCAGCTCCCAGGGTAGAGAAGGCTTCTGCGGGAGGGTCCCCCTCAGGTCTGTCCTGCTTCAGGGGCGCGAGGTGCGTTCCCGCCCGCTTTCTCCTCCGGTCCGCACCCCGGGCTCCAGAGGAGGAGCGTGGGGCGTCCGGGCCCGAGTCCCCCTCCTGGCTCCTGGCTGGGGCCTTTAGGGCAAGCGGGGTCACACCGCTTGCTCCTGGGGCTGGCGTGGGTGTTTCCGAGGGCGTGTGCCCTGACCGGTGCTGGGTGCCCCGTCCCCCAGGTCTATCAGCTGGGCGGCATCTGCAAGCTGGTGGACCTCCTGCGCAGCCCCAACCAGAACGTGCAGCAGGCCGCGGCCGGCGCGCTGCGCAACCTGGTCTTCCGGAGCGGCCCCAACAAGCTGGAGACCCGGAGGCAGGGGGGCATCCGGGAGGCTGTCAGCCTCCTGAGGAGGACCGGGAGCGCGGAGATCCAGAAGCAGCTGACCGGTAGGGAGCCCGGCCTTGCGGGCGGGACTGCCTCGAGGGCGGGGCCGAGCCCAGGCTCATATCCCGGGCACCCCCCGCCCCCGCACCAGCCCGCGGGGGTGGGGGGGGCGTACGGGCAGGTTGACCCCGGCACATCGTGCGAAGTCACAAGGGGTCGGTTGACCCCGGCACATCGTGCGAAGTCACAAGGGGTCGAGGTCTTTCGGAGGATAGTGGGCAAGGGGTGGAGGCTGGTGTCCAGCTGCAGTGCATCCTGAGCAGAGCTTGGGGCCTGCAGGGGAAGGGGACGGGGCCCACAGGTCTTCCGCGCTCACCCGGCGTCCAAAACCACACCGACCCCGAGAGGGGGGCCCGGAAACAGGCACTCGGCAGCCCTGGACCGGACGGGGGGGCACCTGAGACCGGGGGCCGAGCGCCTGTGGCCAGCAGGCCTGGGACGTTAGGAGGTCCCGCACGTGACGGTCCCTGCTGTGCTCTTGACCGCCTTCCGTGGGCATCACTTTGACCCACACGGAAAGCTCTAGAAGGCCCCCTGGAGCAGTGGGACAGGAGATGGGGGCGCCCCAGGAGGCTCACTGGCCGGAGTGCCCTGGGGCGGCCCCCGGGCCCCGGGCGTGCTCCTGAGCCCAGCCTGAGCCGGCCCCACGGCCCCCGACCCCACCCGCAGGGCTGCTCTGGAACCTGTCTTCCACGGACGAGCTGAAGGAGGAGCTCATCTCGGACGCCCTGCCTGTCCTGGCCGACTGCGTCATCATCCCCTTCTCCGGCTGGTGCGCCGGCAGCAGCAACGTGGCCCGGGAGGCGGTGGACCCTGAGGTCTTCTTCAACGCCACCGGCTGCCTGAGGTGAGGGAGGAGGGCGGGCCTCGGGGCCTCTGTGCACAGCCTTGGCCGTCCCCCCCGCAGCCCCCTCTCAGCCGGGACTGGGCCGGCTCAGCACCCCCCGCCCCGGCCCTCAGGGGCCAGCGCCAACATGACTCCCCGACTTCCCACCACTCCTTCGAGGGGCCCAGCAGCCTCTGGTCCCAGAAGGCCCGAGCCAGACCACCCAAAGGGGCACCGTTCTCCCTCCCCCACCCACGAAACCGGGCCTTTCTTGTGCTGGGAGCGTCTCGGCCTGAAGAGTGTGCCTTCAGACAGAAGTCGACTCCGCTGGCTGAGTCACTTCCAGGCCACGGGGCCAAAACCCTGTGCACATCCATCGGTGTGAGGCTGGCACTTCTTTGCCCAAAGTGCCCTGAGTTCCTCCCCAGGGTGGGGCAGGGCGCCCAGGGGTGGGGGCGGAGGGCCCTGGGTGCGCTCCTTTTGGGACAGGTTTCCAAGCCGAGAGTGGGTGCTGGTCGTGGGTGGAGCAAGTGCTTTGGGGTCACACCTGCCCGAAGGGGAGCCCCGTGCTGGACGGGTGCAGTGGGCAGGGGCCCCGTGTCTCGGGTTGCATCCCTCCCCTCCTCCCGCAGCCTCCACGGCAGCCTCCGGGAGCAGGGCTGGGTGAGGAAGGGGCAGGGGGCTTCGAGGGGCTGCCCCAGGCCCGTGGGCCCGGGGTGTGGGGGAGCGAGTCCGCTGCAGGGGGTGGAGCGCAGCTCCTGGGGAGGCAGGGGGGCCCCTAGCACCAACCCCAGGCCGCCCCCACGCCCCACGGAAAGAGGCAGGGCAGGTGGGAGCCCCAGCCCCTGTCCCACAGGATCCTGGGGTCACACCCGCACCCCTGATGCTTGTGGGCGCTGGGCTGGTGGACCAAGCGGGCAGATAAAAAGATGGAGAGAGCGGAGCTCCAGCTGGACGCGCCCCCAGCCTCGGCCAGGGCGGCCAGGGCTGGCCACCTCCTCCTCCTTTCCTCCCTCCCTCTGCCCCGTGTCCCCCTTCAGTCCCGTCTGCTGCCGCCCCTCCCAAACCTGCCCGCCCGCGTGCCCTCTGCCCCTGCTCCCCCCGCGTGCCGCCCGCCCACCGCTGGCTCCTCCCTCCCTCAGGAACCTGAGCTCGGCCGACGCCGGCCGCCAGACCATGCGGAACTACACGGGGCTCATCGACGCCCTCCTGGCCTACGTGCAGAACTGCGTGGCAGCCAGCCGCTGTGACGACAAGGTGAGGGCGCGTCCCCAAGGTGGCACCTCCGCTGGGGGACGGAGCCGGTCCCCTGGCTGCTCAGCCAGGCCCCAGCGGGCAGCTCGCCTCTCTGCTCTGGGGGAGCAGCCCACGCAGCCGGGTCCCCCGGGTTCCCTGGGTCCCGGAAGCAGACCCCAGCAGGGCCACACGCCCCGGGGAGAATGGCAGGCCTCTGGGGACAGGGGTGTGCAGTGAGCGTCGGGCCTCCCGTCGGTGAGGACGGGCCAGCACTGTGATGTTGGGGGCTGGAGACCAGCCAAAAGAGAGGGACCCGTGGGGACATGGGGCTTGGTGGCTTTGAACCCCCACAGGCCAGGGCTGCTCCTGAAGGCGCCCTCCCAGGACCCCCCCGCCCACCCTGTCTGCCATCCTGCCGGGGGCCAGGCCCCCGATTGGCACTTTCTGAGCGCATCCTTCCCAGGGCCCAGCAGCAGTAACTTCAGCCCCGTCTACAGCCAGGACGGGGATGTGGGGTGGCGGCGGCGGGGGGGGGGAGGCGGGGGGCCTGAGGCTCCGAACAGCGAGGCCGGTCCCTCAGCTCACACAGGCAGGCACCAGGGGACTAGCACAAGGCCAGCCCCCGGGGCCCTGGGGGCAGCGGCCGGAGGGACAGCAGCCAGAGGGGTGGGTGTGATGTGAGCCGGGGGCCCTGGGGGCCCCACGGCGGCTCAGGCGCATGCGCTCCGGCCCGCAGTCGGTGGAGAACTGCATGTGTGTGCTGCACAACCTGTCCTACCGCCTGGACGCCGAGGTGCCCACCCGCTACCGGCAGCTGGAGTACAGCAACCGCAACGCGTACACGGACAAGTCCTCCACCGGCTGCTTCAGCAACAGGAGCGACAAGATGATGGTGAGCGCGGCCCGCCCCGCCCCCTTCCCCTCTTCCCGCCGCAGCCCGCGGGCCCCCGAGAGCGCGATGGTGGCGGGAGGGGGGGTCCCTGCAGATGGGGGTCTGAGTGTGGGGACAGAAGGCGCTCAGACCACCCCAGGTCACAAGCTCCAGACCGCTTCGGCCTCCAAGTCTGCCCATTGTCTCCGGGAGCCCTGAGGTTCGGGGTAACCAGGGCTCTAACCCCTGTCCAGACTGGTTCCCCCGAGTCTCCCTGGGTGCCCCCAGGGGACAGGCTTCCTCCACGGGGCCACCTGCCCCTGTGGGCCCAGGGAGGGTCAGGCTCGAACTCCGTGAGGGTGGGAAGCGTCTCGGAGCAGGGACCCGAAAGCAGACTCGCCCGGGAGGCCGGGAGGTTCAGGCGGAGGCCAGCCCCACTGCCCAAGGGACTGAGAGGCTCTCTGTCCTCGGCCCCGGCCCGGAAGACCACGGCTGGCCCCTCCCCCCTTCTCTCAGTGACAGCAGTGAGGGAGGGGCCGTGGGCACCTGCCCCCTTGGTTCCCGAGGCAGGATCCGGCCTCCGAAGCAGGGAGGGCAGCGTCCGTGGGTCCACGGGTTCGGGCCCCGGGGAGGCTGCCTGCTGACCTGTCTGCTGTCCTCAGAACAACAACTACGACTGCCCCCTCCCCGAGGAAGAGACTAACCCCAAGGGGAGCGGCTGGCTGTACCACTCGGACGCCATCCGCACCTACCTGAACCTCATGGGCAAGAGCAAGAAGGACGCCACGCTGGAGGCCTGCGCGGGGGCCCTGCAGAACCTGACGGCCAGCAAGGGGCTGGTGAGGGCCCCTCCCGCCCTCGGCACCCCCGCCTCTGCCCCTGTCTTGGGTCCCCCGTTCAGGGCAGGCTGCCCTCTGCCAACGCCAGCCCCTCCTGCGTCGTGTCAGACACGCGGGGGCTGGGAGCCTCGCTCTGCAAACTGGAAGGCAGGGTCTGCCGAGTGCCCGGCTCAGGGAGAGGACGGGGGACCAGAGGTGGCCCTCCGGGGAGGGGCAGGTGCCTGGTGAGCGCACGGTCACCCACCTGCGGTTGTGTGGCCGGCGGGAAGGAGGGGGCGTGCCAGGTCTCTCTGCGGGGTCGCCTGCCCCCCTTCTCTTCCACGGGGCCGGGGCAGCCGCGGGCTGGGGGCTCACACGGCCCTTCCGTGCAGATGTCCAGCGGCATGAGCCAGCTGATCGGGCTGAAGGAGAAGGGCCTGCCGCAGATCGCACGTCTGCTGCAGTCCGGCAACTCGGACGTGGTGCGCTCCGGGGCCTCCCTCCTGAGCAACATGTCCCGTCACCAGCCGCTGCACAGCTTGATGGGTGAGGCCCCCCGCCCTGGCCACCCCTCCCCGGTAGCATCGGCAGACCCCCCTTTCCAGAGGCGGCCGGGGGAGGTCTCCCTCTAACTGCTCCCTGGTGTGCGCCCTCGGGGGGTGGGGAAGAGCAGGTCACCCAGGACAGCCTGCGGGTGGGCGCCCCCCGTCCCACCTGGGTCCTGAGCCCCCAGGGTGCTGCAAGGGAGCCTCGGGGCCTGCTCCCCGCAGCCCCCTGACCCCAGGCCCGCCCCGCCCTCCCTCCCAGGGAACCAGGTCCTCCCCGAGGTGGCCCGGCTCCTCACCAGCCACACCGGCAACACCAGCAACTCGGAGGACATCCTGACCTCGGCCTGCTACACTGTGCGAAACCTGATGGCCTCCCAGCCACAGATGGCCAAGCGGTTCTTCTCCAGCAGCATGGTCAACAACATCGTCAACCTGTGTCGTAGCAGGTGGGCGGGCCGCGGCGCCCCTCCCCCGCTCCCCCGCTCAGCCCGGAGCCCCGCAAAGCACAGGTCCCCAAGTGGGGTGGGGGTGGCTCCGGTGCAGAAGCCCAGAGCACCTTGGACCTGTGGGTCCAGCAGCAGCCAGGCCTCAGGGTAGCGCCCGTCTCGGCCAGGGGTCCCCAGGGGGCTCTGAGTCCTCAGAGGGCCGGCAGGAGCCCGGAGCAGCAGACCCAGCCCTGTGGGGGCTTCATCCTGCTCCAGGGGGCGCTCTCCTCCCAGGACACGGGCGTGGGGTTCTGCCTGCCGTACAGAGAGGCTGGCCGGAGGTGGGATGCGGTTCCTCCGTCAGGCACCCCCAAGGCCCCCGAGTCTCCAAGGCCTGGCCGTGGGGGCAGGAGGGAGGAGGGCCTGTCTGCACGTGTCACGAGCCGTCACCCACAAATGAACCTCCCTCCCGCCCGCCAGCGTCTCACCCAAGGCCGCAGAAGCTGCCCGGCTCCTCCTGTCCGATATGTGGTCCATCAAGGATATTCAGAACATCCTCAGACAGGTGAGCCCCCCCACACCCCCCACTGGCCAGGAGCACCCGCCCTGTCCCTGGGTGAGCCGAGTCCCCTGGACGGAGGCGAGTGGGAGAGGGGATGGGGGTGAGCGAGTCTCCAGGGAACTCGTGACCTCGGGGACCCAAACGGTCTCGGTCTGTCCCCTTCCAGCAAGGGTTCGACAGGAACATGCTGGGGACCTTGGCCGGGGCCAACAGCCTCAGGAACTTCACCTCCCGCTTCTAAGAGAGGGCTGCCTGAGCGGGATCAGCTTGCAGGTGAGACTCGGCACCCCCAGGGCGGAGGGTGGGGGGCAGGGTTCCAGGCCCGGCAGCCTCAGCCGGTCTCGGACGCAGGGGCCGGCCCCAAGCTCCCCAGGGACCCAGATGCAGCCCTCGGTCCGGCTGACCAAGGGGACAGCTGTGTGGGCCTCTTGGCCAGGGTGCCGTGGCTGTCCCAGCCTGGACGTCAGGGGCATGTGATGTCCTGGCAGCATCCGCAGGCCGAGACCTGGGCCAAGCCGTGGGGTAGTGGGGAGCCCCACCCAGGGGTGCCGTCCACGGGTCTTCAGGGGGAGGGCCTGCAGACAGGACACATCTCTCTGGGTTAGAGCAGCCGCCGCTCGGGCCCCTGCCTTCTGTAGTCCACTCCCACCCTCTGCGCGTCCCCAGGGCCCATGACAGAGGCTCGCAGCCCTAGCTTGTGTGAGGACCACCCAGGAGCTTGCCCAAACAAACGCACGCCCTGGCCCGGCCTCAACCTCTGCAGCTCTGGAGTGCGTTTGCAGACAAGCAGACCACGTGTGTCCGGCACGGGGCGGCCGGGGCCGCACACAGACTCGCCCGCAGACACTGGTGGGCCGCCGGAGGCAGCCCGGATGAGGAGCCTCTGCGGAGAGCCAGGGGCGAGGACAGGGGGCTCCAGAGCTCGGCCCCCCAGCACTTCGGGGGGCCCCGGTGGGGAGCAGCAGCCTGAGGGTGGAGAAGGGGAGGGACCGAAAGCCACAGACTTCACAGGCGCGGCCGGGGTGCCCGGGCAGTGCTGGCGCCGTGCGGGCGGGACGGGTGGGCGCGGCGGGAGGACAGGGTCGACACTGTCTGCAGGAGCCGCCCCCCGCCCCCACCCTGTGACTGTGAGGCCCGCATTCGCACCCTCGCGGTGGTGGGAGGGGCCTCTCGGTCTCCCCAGGGTGCTGGCCGGGGCGCCGGTCACCGCCCGCACTCACGGGAGGCCCCTCCTTTTGCAGACGCCGCACGACCCCGAGGAGGGGCCTCGGGCCTGGCTGGAGGGTGGCTCTGGCCACCTGTGCAGTATTTGGAAACGTTCAAAGCAATGAGAACAAACCTGGAAGCTGCCAAAGATGAAACTATTTTTAGATTCTTTTTTTTTTCCCTTGGGAGAACTTGCAAGCACTGGGGGGTGGGCGGGGTGGGGGCTGTTCTTGAGTTAGACGGGCTTTTTCTGATGTCAGTACTTCTTTTGCTCAGAGCTGGTACTATGTATGTTGTATCGTGTGCGTGTGCAGCACACGCGTGTGTATGTGACTGCCTGCCGGCGTGACCTCCGACGGCAGAGGTTTCGTCGGGCTGTCCAATTGCAGGTCCGAGGCGGTAAAAGTCTCATGTTTCTCACTCACAGTCAAGGGCTTCAGCTGAGGTGGTTGCCACGGGTACGGTCCCCCGGGGGTGGCTTTGCAGGGGGGGAGGCTGGCTGGCGGGGCGAGGCTCACGGTCTCCTGGGAAAGTCTGGTTGTCCGACGTGGCCCCCGTCCTGCGGTGCCACAGCACCGGGCTGGGCTCAGGACCTCAGTGAGGCTGGCCCCGGGGGGCGGTTGGCCGTGCGCCTCGGAGCAGACTCAGCCTGTTAAGTGTGACCACATTCTCCAGGGGGCTGGACACCCACCTGTCGCAGGAGAAGAAGGCAGAAATGGTGCTGAGAGCCAAAGAGTTGTCGAGGCAGTGGCCGGCGGGGCGGGCACAGGCTGCGGCTCGACAGGGGCCATTTAGAAATTCACCAGGGGGCACATCCCCCACGCTCGGGCACCTGGGCACCTCAGTGAGGGAGGGCTTGGGGCTCAGGACCATTGGAGGAAGGGAAGGATAGTTCCCCAGAGCGACTGCCCTGTCCGGCCACCACCAAGCCCACGCCCCAGCCGGAGGCCCCCACCTTTCCCGGAGCCCCGGCGAGGTCCATCCAAGCCACCAGCTGTCCCTGAGAGCCCAGCCTCCTGTGCATTTCAGGTGGGAAGTGGCAGGGCCCCCCCTCCCCCGGGGAAAAGCTTGCTGTAAATAGGCCTTAATGTGACAGTAGGTGGGGCGGAGCGCGGGGGCCTGGGACGTTCCTGCCCCAGCCCCCAGGCATGGGCTGGGGGCCTACGGCCTGGCCCATGTCCTCCACTTACACAGTGAGAGGGGCCCCCTGCTCGCCCCGCCCCCCGACACTGTCCCTGTCCGACCAGCAGCGGGGATGGAAAACGCCCTTCCGGGCTGAGGGTGCGCCCTGTCAGAGACCAGACACCTGGCACAGACTGCGGGGACGGCCGTGTGACCCACCAGGTGTCCTCGGTGCTGGGGGTCCCACGGGGGGTCCCGGCTCACCCCCTTCTGGGGCACACGGATGAGCCTTGTCCAAGAGGCGTCCTGGAAGGGGTTCGGGCATGACACCCTCCCGGCCCATTTTGGGGCCCAGGGGAATGCCTTCCTGTAAAAATCAGGACACACGTGGACAGAACTTGTCCTCACGAGTGGGCGCTGTCCTGGATGAAAGAGGAGGCGGGGGTCCTGCCATTAGGGGTGCTCAGGGCGACAGGACTGTCCCGTCCAGGCGAAGGTGCCCCGTGAGGCCAGGCCTGATTTTGGCAGCCTCCCTTGTGCCAGCCAGCTGGCCTGTCCCCTGTCACTTCGGGAGAGGCAAGGGGGAGGAGGGGTTGACACCCAGAGGGAGGACATGGAACAGCCAGGCCCCAGGACCTCCTGTGCGCAAGACACACCCCGTCCCCAGCCAGCAGCCCCGCCCAGCGGGGACCAGGTGGGCAGTGCGGCCCCCACACCCATCCGGGTGCTCAGCAGCAGTGACACGCGCTCACTCACCTTGGAGCCTGGTGCGGGGGGACGGCTGGGGTGACAGTGGCCAGCCTGCGGGGTGGGCAAGGCAATGGAGAGGGGTCGAGCGCCCCTCGTCCCCCGCCCCACGTCTGTGCGACAGCTCTGTGCCGGCCGGACCCCGGCCGCCTGTGAGATACGCTGTATATTTGCTTTTTTGGAAATAGAGGAGATCAATAAATTGCTGGCATTTCTGTGGACTGGTGAAGCAGTGGATTATTTGGGGTGCTGTGGAAGGGGGAAGCGCTGCTGGCTGACCCTGAACCAGGAGCCACCCGTGGGGACCGGGGTGCCCCCAGCCAGGCACCTGCTCCGTGTCAGTTCTGGGAGGTGTGCTGGGTCCTGCGTGGCCCTGCGGGTGACGCGGAAGTTCTGGCCCACAGAGCTCGGCCAGCACCGGTGACAGCGAGGACCCCAGGGTGAGGCTGGCTGGTTCGGTCGGTTAAAATACGGGACCAGGCCCACAAGGCAAAGAAATGGGTCCGTGACCCCAGCAGGCACCCCCGACCCTGGCCGGTCACCCTGCACCTGCTGTTGGGTCAGAGAACAGGGACGTCACCAAGGGGCATGTCGCCCCCCAGGGAGGCACGAGAAAGCCGTTGACCCACTGGGGCAGGGGACCGGGTGGCAGACACGCCCCAGCTGGGCAGGGCTCCACACCCTCGGTGCGCCCCTCACAGCGCCGACGGTGAGGGGGGCGAGCACCCAGCATGTGCCTTCCGCCACGAGCCCCTGGGGGTCCTCGGTCCCCTCCAGCCCACAGCCCCGCACCCTGCAGCCCGAAGGCCTCCCGCAGGGCAGCTGAGCCGGGCTCAGGGTCAGGCCTAGACGGGAGTGACCGCCTGTCACAGGGCCACAGCTGATGCCCTGGAACCCTTCGGCCGGTGATGCCACAAAGCAGCTGTGACCCTTCGAGTTTCCCGAGATGGGGGGCGTGAAAAGGGAGGCAGGGGGAGGCTCAGGGGCTTTGCTGGAAAGCCAGGGCCCTGTGTTTGCTTCTGCTGCTGCTGCTCTGCTCATTCGGGAGAAACTGAGGCAGCAGGAGGAGGGGCTTCCGAGCTGCTTCCCAGCCCCGCCCCGGCACCCCCCCACCCCCGCTCCCTGGGGCCTCCCCGTCCTTGCCGGGGGATCCAGGAGTTTAAAACCAGACACCTCAGTTTCTTTGCGTCTAAGAGACGAGACAGAGGCCGAGGCGATCCCCACCCGCCCGGTCACCCGAGCAAGAAACCCGCCTTCAGCGCGTGCTTCCCCGCCGGGCGCCGAGTCCCGACCTCCCCGCAGGGTCCCCTGCTCTCCACACCCATGGCCACTGCCCCAGCCCCGGCTGCCGCCAGAGCCTTCCCAGAAACGGCTCGGGTTACACGCTTTCCTGCCTCCAAACATCGACCTGCCCCCAGTTCTCCGCAGCCAGCGCGCTGAGGCTGTGCCCCGCGCCCGGGCCGGCCCCGCACACCCTGCCCTCTGCCGCCTCCTCTGCCCGCCGCCCGCTGACACCTGCCTCCACCCACGCTGGACACGTCCCAGCTGCACGCTCCCTGGAACCCCACTGTCCACGCGGTCTCTCCTGCCCGTGGGCCTGGCCCTGTCTGCCCTCGAGGGGACCGTTCGATGGCACTCCCCCGTGGGACCCGGGAGCTCGCAGCCGTGCAGAGGCCCCGGTCGGGCCCGGACTTCTGAGCGTGTCTGTCTTGCTGTCTGTGTGACGTGCAGTTCCCACACGCCACGCTGTGTCGTGGGAATCCCAGGGTCCCACGTGGGACTGGCCTGAGAGCCTCCCAGGCCTCCCTCCCGCCGACGAGCCTGGAGGCCCACGGTCACCACAGCCTCCCAGGTGGCGGAGCAGCTGCCTGAAGCGACCCTGCCCCTACACGCAGCCACATCCGCAGCAGATGGACAGGGACGTTCCTGGGTTTTGCACCGGACCGTCAGCAGCTATTCAAGTATCCGTTGGCTAAAGGACAGTTGCAGTGTCTTTGAAATGTGCTTTTGCCCTGGCTGGCATGGCTCAGTGGATTGAGTGCCGGTCTGTGAACCAAAGGGTCGCCAGTTCGACTCCCAGTCAGGGCACAGGCCTGGGTTGCAAGCCAGGTCCCCAGTAGGAGGCGTGAGAGAGGCAACCGATCTCTCGGTCATCGATGTTTCCCTCCCTTTCTCCCTCCCTCCCCCCTCTCTCTCTAAAAAAATAAAATAAAATCTTTTCTTAAAAAAGAACGTGCTTTTCCTTGTTTCTATCAGCCACCCGACTGAATTTGGTAGAGTGTGCCATGCAAATAAACAAATAAAACTTAGAACAGGCAAAGCTCGGAGGTCGCCACCTGCCTGGGAGCCTCAGTCCGCTCGTGTGTCGAATGGGGCCATTCACGCAGTAACCCTGCAGCGTCGGCAGATAGGAGGTCAGAGGGGGTGGGGTCCCCGTGTCAAGTTGAGAGGGAAAAGCTCCGTTTGCCCTTCACCCCCACGCAGCAGTGAAGTGACCTCCTGCCTGCGTGCATCCTGGCGGCCGTCTCCCTTGGGGCACGGGCAGAGTAGGGGCGGGTGGGGACAGGACAGGGGTGAGGCCCCTCATGCTCAGCAGGTCACCCTGTCCCCCGGTAGCACTGCATCAGCCCCGGCTCAGCCCCGGCTCAGCCCGGAAGGTGCTGGGAACGAACCGCCTCCCACCGGCCCTCCCTCCCTGTTCCTTAAGAGCGGCCCCGCCCCACCGCCTCGTTGGGCTCTGCACCGCCCGGGCCTGATTTCCGGGATCCTGTTTTGGGGTTGGGGTGTGCGGAGGGTGTGGCTGCTGTGGCCTGAGAACCGGGGCCGGTGGCAGGCAGGGCGCCCCTGGGGCCTGAGGCCTGGGCGACCCGTGCCAGGGTGAAGACAGCGTCCCCAGAGTCTGCAGCGGACAGCACTTTTCATTCTGGTAGCTGCTGGGGCGGGGCTGAGAACCTGGGGTGAGCCGGTGGGTGGGACCGGGACAGGAGGGCGGGCGGCACCCAGACCTGGTTTCTGTGAGTCAGGAGCCCAGAGAAAATGGGCCTTCTGTGTGGGTCCTCCAGGCAGCATGAGGGGCGTTGCCCGTGGAAGCCACCGCACGCAGGAGGGCCCCCCCAAAGACTTCTTGGAAAATCGGGGACGTGAGCAGGCCCTCAGGGATGAGAGGGGCTGGGCAGGCAGAGAGGCGGGGCGTTCTCGGGGAGGGGAGAGCAGGGCCAGGGCTCCGGCCTGCCCTGCCCTCTGCCTGTCCCCACCCTGGCCTGGGACATCGGAGAGCCTGGCACTGGGACTGTCCCTGAGAGAGGACCCACCCTTTCCAGAAACCAGCAGCAGAGTCGGGTGGAGCCCCCTGGGAGGGGGCTCTGCACCTCCCTCCTGCCTGGGCGCAGACTGGGCCAGCTGCCGGGCGGGGCGGTCAGCAGCAGCAGGCTCTCGACTCCCCTCCTCCCTGTCCGGCGTGGTGCGGACCCTCTCTCCTGCAGAGGCCCCCCTGCCACGGGGACTCGGGCCCTCGTGTCTGGCAGAGGAGGGGCCCGGTGGGACCGGGGTCTCGCCTCGGTTTCTCTCCCTCTGAAGGGGAAGTGACAGAAACGCCATGTGCTGTGCGGTGCCTTTATTAAGGGCATGGTGTGGATACGGGGGGGGGGGGGGGGGCAGCTGTGCAGGGCGGCTCCAGACGGCCCGTCCTGGAGTCCAAACAGGAGCTGCCCCTGTGCGGCGGGGGGGACTGGGGGCATGCAGGGCGCAGGTGCAGCGAGGAGCCGGTCTGGGCTTTACTTCCAGCGCCCAGTAACCTTGGCCTTCCCGCGGGTCTTGGAGCTGAAGCAGAAGCAGGACTCCATCAGAGGGGACGCCGGGCAGGGTGGGGGCTGAGGGTGGACGGGGGCAGCCTGCAGTGGGCAGTGGCTAAGGAGGAGGGACAGGGAGGCCCCGAAGGGGCCCCAGGGAGGCGTGAGGTCAGGAGCGGGGTGGGCTGGGGCAGGAAAGGCCCCGTGCGGACACTCACACTTTCTGGTTGTCATTGATTCTGTTCCGGAGGACATTGATCTGTAAGCAAAGTGGTCGAGACGGGGTCATGCGGAGCCCCTGCAGCTCAGGCCCCAGGTGGCCTGGGGTGGGGGCAGGGGGGAGGGCATCCCTGTTGCCCTCACAGCAGCCCTGCCAGGAGGCAGGCGTGTCACCCCGTCGAGGGGCAGAGCCCGAGACCTGACACTGGCAGAGGCCTCCCTGTCACCAGGGGAAGTGCGTGGGGGCAGGAGACCCCGCGTCGCAGGCCTGAGCTATGGTGGGGGTGCAGCAAAGTGGACCCCGAGAGGGAGGCCTGCTCTGGGGGACAGTGGGGCGCATGCGGGCTGGTGCTGGCTGGGCTCTGGCTGCTGTCTGTCCCCCGGGGGCCCCCCCAGGCTGTGGGCTTGGGGCTCAGCCCAGCACTTTCCCGCTGGGCACCGAGAAGTGAGTGAGTCTCTGGTGAGGCCTCCTTTCCCGCCCCCTCCCCCCAGGGCTAACCCCTGCGTCCTTGTCCCCAGCCTGGCTCAGTGTGTCTGGCTGCTGCCTCTCAGCCTTCAGGGCTGACCCCTGCCCGGTGACAGGGAGGGACACCCAGGCCTGGAACCCCAGGACGGTGCTCTCAGCTCCAGCAAAGCCTCGGAGCTGTCCAGCCACGGCAGCTCAGCGGGCGTCACCGACACGGGCGGGGACGAGGCACCGGGCAGGTGCATGACTTGGGAGGGTGACTGGTGATGGGGGGGGGGGGAATGGGCGTGGCCCTGCCGGAGGAGTGGGCTGGGAAGGGGGCGCTGGGCTGGCTCACCTCGTATTTCTGCTGCTTGAACTTCTCCTGCAGGTCGAACTTCTCAGCCTCCAGGTTGTAGATGGTCTGCCACAGCTCCTTGGCCTTCTCCCTGCGGCCCGAGTGGGGGGGGGGGGCGGGCACTGAGGACAGTGCATCTTCCAGCTCATCCTGACCCAGCCCCCAGGGGCTCAGACCGCCTGCCCACCTGCCCGCCGGCTCAGCGCGGGACCCAGAGGGCAGGCGCCCAGGGCTGGGGACCAGTACCGTGGGGGGGGGGGCGGGGGGCGGGCAAGGACAGTCGAGACAGGTAACCTGTGGCACCTGCGGACACCAGTCTCGCCAAGCGCGCCCTGGCGGGATGTGTGGGGTGGCTGCGCCCCCTGGTGGTCGCGGCGAGAACGCGCCCTCGACGACACCCTCCCAGTGCGCATGCTCACGGCCGGGCGACCGGGCCCCACCTGAGCTGGTCTTCATTCAGGTGGTCGATAGCCAGCACCTTCCTCCTCTCTGCCAGAATCTTCTTCTTCTTTTCCCGCTCCGTCTGCCTTTTCCCACTTCTCCGCTCCGTCTGGCAAGCGGGGGGCGGGGCGTCAGCTAGAGGACGTCCCTCCTACTCCCCAGCCCCCCAGAACCCAGCGGGCAGGGCTGCAGAGGGGCCAGGTGCTCATCCTCTTCCTACAACGCCTGCCCCGTCCCTGGCCGGATCCCCGGGGCAACTGAGGCACGGGCAAGGAGAGTCATTTCAGCCGACTCCCTCCCTCGGCCACACCAGGATCTGTCCCCTCCCCCGCCCTGCCCCTCACTGCCGGGATCCCCCGTCCAGGGAGTCCCCAACACCAAGAGGAGGTGTTCGTTGTACCCACCTGTGCCTGCTAAACCAGCGCGCCATGAGAGAAAGCCCCCGAGAGAAAGGCGGAGGAGACGACAGAGACAGAGAGAGCGCAGGCCCAAGGCAGAGAGACAGGGGGATGAGGAGAAGGTGGCTCAGACGCGTCCAGGGGGCGACCTCGGTCACCAGGACACCGGGAGGAGAGGCTGGGGCGGGGCAGGGCTGCCCCCGAGCAGGGCCAGGCCAAGGGTTTGGGGCCGAGGCAGGGAGGCTGGCCCGGTTCCGAGCTGGGGCCTTCCGAAAGTCACAGGCACCCCCGTACCCCACCCCGTCCTGTGAGAGCGCATGTCCTGCGGGCTGGGCATGGAAGTCAGGAGTGGACAGCGAGTCCCCAGGAGTAAGCCACCTCCCCCAGGTGCTTCCGGACGGGCAGATCATGTCGATCTCGCTTTGCAAGTGAGCAAACGGAGGCCCCCATGGCTGTCCCCAGCCAGAGTCCCCTCCTGACGGAGCAGCAGAGGCCAGGGGTGGGGGGCGGCAGGGGCGTCCAGGCCTTGCCTGCAGCCCCACCCCAGCAGGCCCCTCTCGTGAAACCACAGTCAGGCCCGGCGCCAAGGGGCTGGGGGCTGCTGTGCGGAGGCCCCGCAGTCTCAGCCCCAGGAGCTGCGCAGCTCCCCTCTGGACCCCTGGTCCCCCAGGACCGCCGCCCCCGCCCACCTTCTGGATGTAGCCTCCAAAGTGCATCATGTTGGACAGGGCCTTCTTCTTGCGGGCCTCGTCCTCCGCCCGCCGCCGGCTCTCCTCCTCCTCCCGCCTGGCCCGCTCCTCCTGGTGGCAGGGGCAGCAGGTCAGGGCAGGGCCGGGGTCTGGGCTCTGTGCACGGGTGAACTGTGCTTCCTCTCCCCTGGGCTGGAAACTTCTGGGGGTCCCTGCACAGGCTGCACCCTTGGGGCTGTGCAGCCTTTGATTGCCGGGTGAAGCGTGGATGCACCATCAGGCCCTGACTCCTGAGCTGGGCCCATCGCCCTGGGCCTGGGAAGAGGGCGGGGGCCCTGAGCGCACTCAGCCTGTGATCAGCCTTACTCCCGTGTGCGATCAGAGTCCACGCGTGCCCGGCGGTCCCGACCCGCTTGCTGCCTCTCGACCGGATCCGTGTCTGAACAGACAGGAGCTGGGGCATGGGGGTGCCCTGGGCGGAGGGTCACTCACCGCCAGGCGGGTCTGCCGCTCCTTCTCCCGCTCGCTGCGGATGCGCTGCTGCTCGGCCCGCTCGGCCCGCCGCTTCTCCTGCGGAGAGAGGCCAAGCCCGCGAAGTGCGCAGTGCGTGCGTGCGTGGGGAGTCCTGCCTCACTAAGGCCGGGCCACGCCCAACGCCTGCGCACGGCCCCACCGAACGCCACTCACTGGGGGGCTGGCCTCTGAGATTGGAGCGAGACCCCTGCCCCGCCCCCCGGCCTCCGCCCTGTGCTGGGAATCCCACCTCGCCTTCCCTTCACAGTGGGACAGCTGTGCCCGGAGGCGGGAGGCAGGAGCGGAGCAACAGGCGCTGACCAGTCACCCCACAGCAGGGACCTGGCTGCCCTCAGCTCCGGCCCTCGGGGGAGCATCCAGGCTGCTGGGGGGCGGGCGGGGCTCCCGAGGAACAGCCTGTGCCAGCAGGGTTAGGGGCTTCAGGGAAGGCTGCCTGGAGGAGGTGAGGCCTGAGGATGGAGGGGGGAGGGCAGACAGGGGCCTCGGGAGTCCCTGGTGGGGAGGCGGGACACCTACAATCCGGTCCTTGAGGGACAGGAGCTCCTCCTCCTCCTTCTTCCGGTTCTCGAAGTGCGCCTCGATCAGCGTCTGCAGCTCATTCAGGTCCTTCTCCATGCGCTTGCGGTGGATGTCCTGTGGGGGGCGCCGGAGCTCCAGGGGAGGGTGGCAGGCCACGCCCCCTCATCTTCCCCTGGCCAGGATAACCTCCAACCCGCCTTCCCGGACACCCTCCCCTGCCATCTTCTCCCAGCCCGCAGGTCATAAGGTCCCGCTTGCCCATCAGGGGCCCTGGCGACTGCCCCAGCCAGGCCTGCCCTCCCCCCACCCCGCAGCCCCCGCTCACATCGAAGTCCACTCTCTCTCCGTCGGGGATCTTGGGTGGCACCAGGTTGGGCATGAAGGGCCTGTGGGAGAGAAGGAGGGGTCCTGAGCGCCCGCCGGCCAGAGAGGCTGCGGGCCCTGCCTGCTGCAGAGCACGGCCACCTCCGCGTCGCAGCAGGGGCCCCCGCCCCTGGGACACCCATATTCTGTCCTCACACTGTCACGGTGACTCTCAGGTCCCGCCCTGAGACCCAGGGCCACGCCCCCAGGACGTGGAGAGGCTGTGACCCCGTGAGGGGCTTGTCGGACTCCAGGCCCCCTGTGGCCGGCCCTGCAGAATCTCCCCGGAACCTGGGAGTCCTGCGGTTTGGCCCCTGCCCTGACGCCCGAAGGTCTGTGTGGGGCAGCTGTGTGCGCGCAGGTGGCTGGACGGGGGGTGGTGCGGACAGGTGAGAGCCCCAGTGTCGGGCTGGGCTGGCCTCGGTCTGTCCCCTGAACCTGGATTTGGGTCCCCTGGGTGTGCCCCCTTCCCTCTATGGCCCTCTGCTGCCAGGGCCTCCCGCGGGTGTGTCCTGCTCACCTGGGCTTGGGTTTGGACTCCTCCATGGGGCCATCTGGAGAGGAGAGGGACACACAGCTGCCGGGTCAGGAGGCCCTGGATCCGGGCCCGGCTCTGCCCCAGCGAGCTGGGTCCCCGGGGCGTGTGTCGCCCCGTCTGCACAGTGAGTCCCTTCCAGCCCCGGAGTCCCTGGTCCCAGGAGTGCCCCAGGGGTGGCAAACCCCACCCATCCCCTCAGAGTGGCTCCCAGAGCCCTGACTCCGTGGGGACAGGGTTCCAGGCCCAGCTGGCCACTCCCCACACCCGAGGTGTGACAGTGACCATGGCAGTGACCCGCTGCGAGCACTGGCTGTGCCTCGGGGTTTCAGCCCTGCGGACCACACCCTGTGGGTGATGCTGCCTGGTCTCTGAGAGCCTCACGCACAGATGTGGCTCCCGGGAGCCCTGCCCCAAGTGGGGACCCCAGCCCCGGCCCCTCTCCCACGGGGCGGCCCCGAGGCAGCTTCTCCGGACCGAGGCGGGCACCACATCTGCCCTCTCCCGGTGAACCCCTTCTCCCCACCTCCCTCCAGCCGTCTCCCCCACAGCCACGGGGAGGAGGCCCCCGCCGCCCCAAACCTCTCTCCTGCACCCACGCGGCTCACCTTCGGCCTCTTTAACTTCCTCTTCTTGTCTGTCTTCTAAGCAGAACGTGAGAAGTGAGCAAAGCCCTGGCCCTAAGCTCGGGAACCCCTGCCGAGAGCCCCCCCGCCCCCCCCCCCCGCCACAGACAGGACAGGACCCAAGTGCGCCCTGCTGGCTTCTGGAGTCGCAGGGCTGTCTGTTCGCACAGACAGGCACGTAGCACACACCCACGTGCACCCATGCCCTGGGCCCAACGCAGAAGGAGCTCAAGGTCACGGTTCCCCGATGGACCATTGACAGCCGAGTCCAGCCCGGGACGGGAGGTGTGGCTGCCCAGGTCCAGTGGACCCCTTCCTGCCAGAGCGAGGGCGGCAGGGCCCCAACCACCCAGCGCCCCGCCCCCGGGCCCACCATCCGCACGCGTCTCCTCAGGCTTCGCCTCGCCGTCGGCCCCCTCGTCCGCTGCGTCCTCGTCCGCGGCCTCCTCGTCCACGGCCTCCTCCTGCTCTGGGTGAGCGACAGCCACGGTGAGCCCCCCGGGCCCCACCCGCACTCCCTGCAGCCCCCGGGGCGGGGGGCTCGGCGCCCCTGAACCGACGACACACTCTGGCCCCGTGTTTGCGTGCACGGCGCGGCCCGCGGAGCAGAGCTGAGCGGGGCCGCCGGGCTGAGCGGCCCGAACCCCCAAATGGCGCCTCCCTGCTTCTTGCAGGACAGCCCGCTGTGCCGGGAGCCACGGGGCGGGGACACGGCCGTGGAGCCTTCCGTCTGGGGCCTGGGGCTCCTTACCTTCCACAGCCTCTTCTGCCGGGGAGGCCGCGGCCGCGGGAAGGAGACAAGCGTGAGGGTGGTCAGTGTGAAACCCGCAGTCCCCGTCCGAAGGAGCGCCCGGGCGCGCGCTTACCTTCCTGCTCCCTGCGGGGCCGGAGGAGACGCCGTCGGGACTGCGTGCACGCGCACTCGCACACACGCACGCTCACACGCACTGCCACACCCGCACACACGCACTGCCTGTGTCCTGGGGCGGTCCCGGCCCTGGTGCCCTCACTGCCGGCTGCAGTGCTAACGCTGAGCCCCGAGCTGGGCGTTTGGGGGCAGGGCTAGCCCTGTGGCTCTGGAATCTCTGCGGACCTGCGTGCGGGGGACCCAGCCTCCCGGGCCCCCCAGCCTGTGACTGGTCCCCCAGCGGACCCTGGAAGACGGCATCTTTGCCTCCAAAGGCCCCAAGCCTGTGCTCAGCCTGGGATCGGCAGCTGGGGGCACGGGGGGGGGGGGAATAAAGGGCGTTGTCTCTCCTCAGTTCCCCAAGACAGGCACAGCCACACGCACCCCCCCACCTGTCCTGCTCCCCCCAGGGCGGCTC
>CM077314.1:67233308-67586944 GCA_039655065.1 Glossophaga mutica
CATCACTGGGCAGTGGCACCGCTGGGACTAGAATTCTCCTCTGGGCTCTGGGTATTTTTCTTGAAATCATTAAAAATCTGGTGACTAAGGATTTTCCGAAAGTAATCATAAGTCCCTTCAAAACCACCAACTGGAAACTGAATCAGTAACTCAAGCTCCAAGCTACACCTGGTTTTTGCAGTAAGGCTGCTGCGAAGGCCGCACCTCGCCCAGCAGACCCAGGACACGCTCCGCCACCCAGTCCCCTCAGAGTGCAGGTGCCTCCCAGACACACCCACCTCTTCCTCGGGGGAGAGTTTGACCTTCCCGTCACGGACAGGGAAGCCACTGCCAAACTCCTTCGAGGCGATATCGGCTCCGTACTCGACCGTGACGTCCTCCTCAATGGTGCTCACCAGCCGCCAGAATTCTTTCTCCACCAGTTCTGTGGGAACCATCTGGAAGTAAAACCATAAGAAAGAAAAAAAATGCACCTTCTCAGAGGTCAACTGTCAGCGCCCTATCTGACTGGATGAGCCGAATGACAAGGCCAAGGGACAGCGCCCTGAGGGACCGTCCTTCTGCTGCGCCACACGGTGACCCCAGGCGGTTCCCACTGGCTCCCAGCAAGCATTTAGTAGCAACTGGGAGCAGCCTCGCGGCACTCCTGCCTCTCCCCGCCAGACCTGGCGCTGCCGCAAAGGGCTTGGGGAGCGCGGCACGCCGACACGCCCGCCCTGCAGGGGCTGTTCCGCTCAGGGGGCGACTTGCACAGTCTCTGGGCCTGAGCAGCGCTCTGCCCCTCCCGGGGCCCCAGCACATCGCCCGAGGCCCCCACAGGAACGGGCGATGCGGACCGTGACCAAGAGCATGCACCCATGCACAAAGCACCCAGACTGCGTGCCTGGGGTCCATGGTTCATCTGACTGGGGTCCGTCCCGCAAAGTCCTTGTCTTTTAGGTAAAATAAAAAGCCAAGCACAGATGGAAAAGCCACAGACAAGTCATGGGAAAGGCCTGGAAAAACCACGGAAAAGCCGGGACTGGCTAAGCAGACACATGGAGAATAACACAAGGCACAGGGGGTGAAAGAACGGAAAAGTCAAGTGGAGCGTGATTTGGAGTTACGGTCCCACTGAATAAACCAACACTGGAAGCACCTTCGCAGCTAACGCTAGTGACGGCAGGCCCCGAACACTGCTGGGGCCCACAAATGACACCACGGTTACCGTGGGAGAAAGCGGTCAATCGCTCTCACCCGATCTCAGTATCCACCCCAAGAATATACTGCAACTAGTAAGATCAACACGCAGGAAGTGTTTGCTGAAGCACTTTGTTCGTGGTCAGAAACACCCAGCTGACGGATCCAGAATTACGGCAGGAAAGCATTTAGACACTGGCATCAGGTGCTGCAAAGTGCTGAACGGAACACGCGACGCTCCTCCGCGAGCAAACAGAACGCAGCCACGCCAACGCGTTCCCCACAACGCAGACCACTGAGTGTCGCACGGAGTCATTCAATGAACTGTGTGGCGTGTTCTTTAAACTGTACTTGTTGCGCTGCAAGGATTACTGGAGACTCCGTATATTGTATCGTTACAGCTGCTGTATGGCTTGGGTGGAAAAGCCCACCTCTAGAGAAGCCAAGTGGAAAATCAGAATGCATCTTAAAGTATCGTGGAGTTTTCACACCACTGAACAAACCAAGGTTTCACTGTGCATGATACCGACTGTCGGGGAGCGGTGCCACCTCGAATTTCTCTCCGGATCCCCCTTTCTCCAGAAGTCATTAAAGCCCCCCCTCAAAGCAGTGTCTGTGCACATACGTGGACTGGCATGTTGAAGTAGTCGGACTTGAACGCATCTGCCATCTCCCCAAATGTACGGAGGGTGTAGTCCCGGGCTGCTTGCTCAAAGCCAAATGCTTCCTGTGGCTTACTGCATTCCTATGAAAGAAAAAGAGAGATTTTTGTTTACGGACATACGAGAAAGATGACTAAAATTGCTTATGTAGTGCAATTCCATGCATTTAAAATAGAAAAAAGTCTGGATGAATGTACATCAAAATACCGACAGTAGTTACGTATGGTATGGATTATAAAATCACACTTTCACTTTTTAAAGTCATTTGGGATTTAAGGATTTCTGCAAAGAGCATAGAGTGTTTTTTCCTCAAAGAAAAAGGTCTAAGCGTGGTTATTAAGATTTTTCCTGCCTCTTCGCTTCCCGCACAGCTGTGAAACTCACTTCCGAGACCTTCCTGGGCAGGGCCAGCCCAGTGTTTGTTTCTAAGGACCTCCCGACTGTCAGTCGCCAAGTGCAAACCCAAAGGCCAAGAACAGCGCCGAACGTCCTGCTGCTGTCCCAGCTGCTGAGTCTCACCTGAGCCAAGCACTTGGGACACCTCCAGTCTCCCTTGGGAACATCGTGGAGGGGTGGGACCAAGCAGAAGGTGTGGTAGCTGTCATCACACCCGTCGCACAAGAGCAGCCGGTCCTCATCGCTGCCACTGCCGCACAAGAGGCAGACGTACAGGTCCACCTGCAGCCATGACACGGGCGCAGAACACAGGGTGGTGAGCGCCCACCGGAGCCCACAATTCCAGGCACGAACCCAACAGAGGTGAGATCCAGGCAACCCGCCTGCTTCCGACGACCAGCCCCCGCCAGGGTCCTGCGCGCAGGGAGGCTCCCCTCCCCAGACAGGCGGCCCACACCTGCTGTCCCAAGCTGGAAAACATCAACTTGATTTTGGCTCCAGCCTTCAGCTCATCTGGAGGCAGGCCAGCGATGTGTGAGCCAGTCTACGAATCAGCCCCATTTGGTGCGTGACCGGCCTCCGCAGAGCGGCCCTTAGAACCCGGACGCGACCATTCCCCGCGTGCCTTCGTGAGCTTCCCCCTCCGTAAACTGGCACGAGAGGCAGGTGTGACATGGCCACCGCACTGCTGGCCGCCAGGCCTCAGTCAGGCACACGCATGTGCACTGGGGGTCAGAGTGCTGGAAGATGTCCACTCACAGCACTGGTGGTTTTCTTAGGTCGACTCTTGGGCTTCTCCCTCTCACTTTCTACAACGTGCTCTTTCTTCTCAACGGGTTCTTGCTTGATGCAGCTTTTTATTTCTTTCTCTGCAAGAGGGAATCCAAGTGAGCTAGCTCTTTCTGGGCTTTTCGCAGCCTCTTCCCCAACCCTCCCTCCTCACACACACACACAGGACACACCAGCGCACTGCCGCGTCTTTGCAGGAGGCAGTGGGGACACCAGTGTTGCTATGAGACTTAGGGTGGTGGACACACAACACAGTACACAGGTAATGTGTTAAAGGACTGCACACTTGAAACCACGTAATTTTACTAACCAGTGTCAGCTGAATAAATTCAATTAAAGAACAAAACGAAACATACGCTGAGGCAAGCAAGTCCTCTGACCATGACTGAGAGGGCCTGACAACTCCCCAGCTGGACCCCCTCCAATCCAGACCAGCCTCCAGGCCCAACACTGCTCACCTCTCCTGCTTCTTGGTCCCAGAGGCTTCTGGCTGAAACACTGTTATCAATCAATGAACTACCCCATGGCAGGCCCTGTGCTAAGTGCTTTCCACCAATTATTTAACCCTTTGCAACAAACCCATTCCAAAGATGAGAAAATTGTCATCAGTGGCTGTCCAGGAGTATCTCTAAGGTCACACAATGAACCAGGAAGTGGCCAAGGAGGGACCAGATCTGCGTGTTCTGAAGTCCCTTCCCCGGACTTCATGCCGCCCTCCGCCAACTCGCCAAGCGCCGGGCCCCACTGTCAGCAGCTCTGGCACCCGTGCGCCCTGCCTACACAGGAGCCAGGGCTTCTCCTCCAAGTCCCAGGCCTCCCTGTGACTGGCACCCTGCAGAGGCCAGGCAAGCACCTGCCAGCTCCACCCCGACTCCAAAAGCAGGTCTGCCCACCACACACCGCACCGCACCGCACCGCACCAAGACAAGTGGCAGACAGTCAGGCAAGGGCCCTGCTGCTCCTCAGAAACCGCTGCTTTGCCATGAATGCTCCCGGACCGTCCTTCGGAGGAGCAGCTAGTGACAGCCGAGAGACTCAGCCCCCTCCCTGACATGCCTCCGTCCGCCCACGCTTCCCTCTCTGCTGCGCACTCGACGACGAGGACATTCATACATGAAGATTTGGTTTCTGAAGGCCCAACCAGTGACTGGTAGGTCACAGTTGCGCCAGTGTTTTCTTAACGAATGAACAAATTATCGTTTTTACTTGTTTACTTTTTATTGCTTCCCTGTTTGCAGATACATTTTCTTACCATTTTCATACTTTGGAGTTGGGCAACCCATTCGACGCCTGAGGTTGTGAGTTCTGGCTTCTGTTGTCTCCTCCAGTTCTATTTTAATGTTCATGGCCTTAAAAACAGTTGTTATACACGTAAACATTTTCTTTACAAACAAATAATTCTTCTAAAATCCCACTGGAACCCCAAGATGACTGTAATCCTATAAACTGTCTCTATGACCAGGACACACTTCTCCCGGCTCCTGCCCTTGTGAGTACCACTGTGGGAGGAACACAGGAGGAATCTCAGAAGCTATAAGAGTATCCCTTCTGCACCTCGATAGGTCAAAGCACAGGGAAAAGTGAAAGGACCAGGAGCCGACTGTGGGAAGTCTCAGCACCCACACCCTCTGAGAGCAGCTCTTCTTCCCCACTTCGTGCCTCGGTCCCCACAGAGCCTGGGCCTAAGCTGTCACCCACGCCTCCATCCTGCAAGCCTGCCGGCTTCTTCAAAGGCGGCGAGTGTGTGTGGGGAAAGCTCACGTCCACAACCACCCCCTACTAGCTCCTTCACCGCACTCACTGCCACCTACTCCTCTACCAGGGCTGGACCACCTGGGACCCCCTTGTCATCGAGCGCACGTAAGCCAGTCTCCATTTCTGCAATTTTCAAATTTACTTTTCACTCATAACTGACACTATTTCCTGAAGCGCTAATGCTCACTGACAGTGTCTGTGATCTGCCCCGCCCAAGTGGTTCTGGAGCCAGACACGGTCACCCCCCTGCTCACTCGTGCCCATGCGGGGTGCCTGTGGCTACGAGGACCCCTTGCAGGCCGCTGTCCCCAGCACCGCACGTCGCGCAGGCAGACCCAGGATGAGGGTGTCCCTTTTAAACACGAAAGACCAAGATGCTCTTGAACAAGGACTGACTTCAGACTGATGAAACCTTAACCTTCAGCATACTAATAGGCTTCGAATAACCACATTCTCCTCTTCTGAGGCAGGCTCATCTCAGAAAACTGGAGCCGCTCCATTTTCCCCAGCTCCAACTTACCTAAGTGAAAAGCAATTCTCTTATTTATCCGTTTCCTCAGAAAACAAAATGGCTCGTTTCCCCTCACCCTCTCCAACACCAGAGACTGACCAGGAGGCGGCCTCGCAGGCGTGGTGCCTGCACTGCTGCCCGTGTCCCCTGGCCCCACGGCCCCCAGGCAGGGCTGGAGCCTTCCCGGGCGGGGGCGGGGGGGGGGCCCTCTCGAGCAGACACGCCCCACGCAGAAGGTCTTCCTTACTGCGTCTCTCCGCCCTGATCTCAGCTCGGCTCCCACACTCGCTGCTCCCCTCCCCCCGCGCTGCCCGGTTTCTGCCTCAGCCTCACGTTTGCCCGAGGGGCTGCTCTCCTTTTGAGAAGCCTGAGAAAACTAGCTCGCACTACCTTCTAACGTCTCTCTCTGTCTCTTTTTTAAAAAGTTCTTCTCGGCAAAAATCTGCCCGGCCTCACGTCTCCTGGCCTTACTCCGCAGTGGGCAGCCTCGCTTCGTGACGGGCACCCGCTCCTCTGGGCCATGCCTGCCTGCCGGCCTGCCGCCAGAGCGGCAGCCATCTGTGGGGCAGCACGGCCTCGAACCAGCTCTCAGACTCCCCGCCCCGACAGCACTCGGCCCAGAGGCTGGAGTGCACCCGGAGCCCGCCAGGGCAACGAGCGGGAGACGAGGGGCGTGGGCGCCGGGGACTCTCACCTCGGCCCTCAGGCGCTTGGCACGGCGGGCGGGCGGGCACGTCTCCGAGGGGGGCACCGACTGCCTCTGGGGGATGTCGTGGGGCTTGTACTCCTTGTCCTTCGTGTCTGTGGCCAGGTGCGGCTTCTGCAGACACTGGAAACAAAATGTGATCATTCTGACGAACTTCCCCTCTTGTTAACAACAGAGAACTTCACTGGGTTTTGTAAAGGTAACAATTATTTACGTTCGTACATAACACATCTGCAATTTTTAAATCTAAATAAACAAAGACAAGTTGCAGTTGTTCATCACACATACACACATGTATAGCTCATTTGAATTTTTTTATGGCAGGTTCTAGGTAGCAGCCTCCCCCATTAAACACTGCAGCTTTTCCTCCAATATTTTTTTTTTTTTAAAGATTTTATTTATTTATTTTTAGAGAGGGGAAGAGAGGGAAAGAAACATCAATGTGTGGTTGCCTCTCACATGGCCCCCACTAGGGGCCTGGCCTGCAACCCAGGCATGTGCCCTGACTGGGAATCGAACCTGCGACCCTTTGGTTCACAGCCCGCGCTCAATCCACTGAGCTATGCCAGCCAGGGCTTCCTCCAATATTTTTTGAAGGCTGACTGACTGTATTTATTTACAGAGGGGAAGGAAGGGAGAAGGAGAAACACTGATGTGCAAGAAATATCAAGTTACCTCTTGCACGCCCCCAACTGGGGACCTGGCCACCGACCGCCCAGGCCACCGCCCTGCCCAGGCATCGAACCGGGCCCTTTTGGACGCAGGACGATGCCCAGCTCACTGAGCCTCTGCAGCCAGGGCTCTCCTGCCAACAACAGATCCTGTCCCACTGGTCCTGCCCAGCAGCCAGGTGAGGGTGCAGCGGAGACGCACGCAGGCTGTCCGCTCACAGGAAGGGCCCGGGTTCCGTGCCCCTCCACAGAGCAGCCCCGAGCTCCCGCTGGGTGTGCTGTAAACTGAGGAGCCATTCCTTCAGGCCCCCTGCTCTGAGCACACCCTGACACGTTCTGAGCAGGGGAGTGGTGCCGTTTCGACTTACGCAGTTTTATTAAGTGTCGTCAGGTTATGAGAGGCCACAGCAGGCTCAAGACGTTCCCAGTCAGCCAGCTGCAACGACCCTGCTTATGGCTGTCAGGAAGGCCCCGTAAAATTTCCCATAAAAACTTTCCATGTTGAAGACAGCTCGTCTTCTACAAGTGTTTAGATTAACGAAATATGGAACGCAACAGGTTTTTAAATTTTACAATCCTGAGTCTATGCGGCGATGTTCTGTTAACAAAAGGTATCACCTGAATTGAGAAAGCAGGTCTCTGAACTCAAGTATTCTCCCTTATTATGGCTTCCTGCGAAGTCTAACTCACAAGACAAAGGTTAACAGATGAGGTGGCCCACAGCAGTAGCTCTGGTTTTCATCGGAGAAGAGTCTCATCTCTCTCACTTTGACTTTTCAGTTTGATTCTAAGCTCGATGAAGGAGGGTGCTTAATGCCGGTGCAACAAAGTGTTGCCAGATCTAGTATGAATTTCCTCTCCTTCATACGCAAACCAAAGCATCAAGGAAGCATTTGTAAAAGCAGGTTCCAGAATGAAACCACTGACAGCTATACCACATACGCCGCTGATACCTGGGGAAAGATACACTGAGATAACACCTCCTAGAACTCTCAGTTCTATGGGCACCATCACCGTTGTCCAGTCTCACCGACAACACTAGCTCCTTCCTCAAAACGCCTGCAGGAAGAATCTAGAGAACAGAAGGATGAAACAAACAAAAACCAAAAAAACCAACCACCCAGCAACCCTCTAACAAAATGGTTCTCTAATTTAGGAAGTCACAGACGTGGGGGGAGCGGGTGGTGGAAGAAATGGGCTCCGGAAACAAGCGCCTGGGAGCTGAGGGGAGAGAAGGGTGCCAGGTGAAGGCCTGAGCGCGCCAGCGAGGGTGAGGAGGGGCGGGGACGGGCTCCCAGGACAGCAGCACCATCTGCTTCCAACCGACACAGACTGCTCGTCACTCTGAACCAAGCGAGTGACTCCGCCGCCACAACCCTGACTGTCCCTGTGCACTGGGTCTCGGCGCCCCGAGTCACGTGGTGTGGGCATCGCCCTCCGCGCGGTCACAAGTCCTCCGCTGCGCATCAGCGTGTGTTGGCTGACCGCACACGAGGGTGATCAAACCTGTCCGTGACCACAGTTAACCTCTTTCGTGTATTAAAAGAACTTACTATTTGAGACCTAAAAGTATGTGTGATTGGTAGAAATACAAACTGAGCTGAATCACAGGAATTTTATTAAGTGGATGGTCAGAAATTCAAATATTACACACATAACCCCATCTGCCATTAATTAGTCTAAACGGTTCATAACCTATGGTCTGCTTGGTTTTCTTACAAGAACTTCAGAGACCTCAAGTGAAGTCAAGCTCAGAGGCTTTTAGAACATACATGGAGAGCCTGATTAACGTGTCTGAAACACACACATGGAGTGTGCTTCAGAGCCAAGGCTACCACAGGCAGACCCTCTAACTGTACACGTTTCCTTGAGAAACTGGGACCGGAAGGTCGACAGCAGGATGTCATAATGACACCCTCCCGCAGGGACTCCCCTCACGGCACTTAGAAAACACAAGGACGCAAGAGGGAGGCCTCTGCCCCCTTCCAGCACGGTGCACCCACGCTCAGCTTCCTCAAGTTTCCCAGAACGCGCCCAAGGCTTTCCTTCACCCCTTTGTAACGCCTTCACTGTGCATCACGTTCACCTCCTAATACTAAGACTCCGTTTTTTACAGAAGTTTTAGGTTCAGAGCACGGTTGAGAGGAAGGTCCAGAGAGTCACCCTGTCCCTCCTGCCCCCGCACTTGCACAGACAGCTTCCCATCATCAACACCTGCCCCAGGAGCAGCACTGCACCTGTGACATGTCGTCCCTGCCCCACGTCTGTGGGTTATGCGAGGGCTCGCTCCTGGTGGTGTTCACCCTGTGGGTTTGGACAAATGAACAGGGACGGGCCCGTCGTTACAGCATCACCCAGGTTCACTGATCACCCAGGTTCACGGCCCTGACTCTCCTCTGTGCTCCGCCTACTCCCTCCCACCCCAACCCCCTGGCAGCCCCTGGTCCTCTCACTGTCTGCAGAGCTCTTCGTTTTCCAGAACGTCGCACAGCTGGAATGGTGCAATATACGGCCTTTTCAGATTGTCTTCTTTCACTTGGTCATAAACATTTAAGGTTCCCCATGTCTTTTCACGGCTTGACAGCTCATTTCTTTTTACTGATTCACTGTCTGGATGGACCACACTTTATTTACCCATTCAATAACTGAAGGACATCTTGGTGCTTTCAAGTTTTGGCAATTAAGAATAAAGATGCTATAAACATCCATGTGGATGTGAGTTTCCAGCTCCTTTGGGCACACACCAAGGAGCACAGGCGCTGCGTCGTATGCTGACAGCACATCTCCTTGTCTGAGAAACCACCAAACCACCCTCCACGGTGGCTGCCCCGTGCTGCGCCCCCTCCCCTCCGGCCATGGGGGCGGGGAGGGGGTTCCTGTGCCTCTGTGTCCTCACAGTGCCATCAATGCTCTGGCTTTTGACCATTGTCTGAGAGGTGTGAGTGATATCTCATTGTTATTTTTCATTCTTTTAAAAAAATATACGTATTCCAATTTCCTTTCCTCTAAGAATCACTTTCAAAATAAGAAACAAAAATTTATGTACAGAGAATACCCATCACAGTATTATTATACTAAACATTCAATAACAGGAAAAATCAAGTCAAGATCTGGCTATAAAAATGAAATGCCTGCCCTGGCTGGTGTAGCTCAATGGATTGAGCGCGGGCCTGCGAACCAAAGGATCGCAGTTCGATTCCCAGTCGGGGCACATGCCTGGGTTGCAGGCCAGTTCCCAGCGAGAGTTCCCAGCAGGGGACATACGGGAGGCAACTGCACATTGATATTTCTCTCCATCTCTCCTTCCCTTCCCCTCTCAAGATAAATAAATAAAATCTTAAAAAAAAAAAAAAAATGAAATGCCTGAGTCACTAAAACTAGATTTCAAAATACCCAATGACACTGCAGGTGCTCACGACGAAGTAGGAGAAAAGCAGAACACCCCATGTGTGCAAAGAGCACACGCTCGTGTGTGTGCGCGCGCGCATAAAAGTGGCCTTGGGGAAAAACAGGCAGGAGAATGAGAAGCGATCTTCCTGTCATCAGACCTCGCTTTGGTTCAAACCCTCTACAACGCACACGTGTCAGCGCCCAAAACAGAGCTGGCACGAGGCAGGCCCCTCGACAGGCCACGTCTTCGCCGCTGGGCTCCCCACGATGACACCGCACCGCCTGTCAGCGCGGAGACGGGCTGTCTCTCAGCGTGCACATCCCCGAGGGCAGACAGGCCCTCCTGCCCCCCTCTTCACTGTGACTGTGACCATGAGACGCAGGACGGTTAACAAGGGGAAAGTCCACGTGGGCGACTCTCTAGATCTGACTGTAACACAGAGGCGTAAAGATTCCACATGCGACGTTCTGAAAAGCTGCACCCATGGGTTCGAGCGACATCCACACGGTGGACACACATGAATGTCAGACTGGTCCCGTTCTTCTAGGCCAAACAGGCAAGCTCATTGGAATCAAGGAAGAAGAGGGAAAACCGCATGGTTGGCAGCTGACCGGAATGCCATCTTCCTGCCTCTCCCTAAGGCACAGGAACAACTCTGGCAGCTCTAAGAGGAACGTGAAGAGTGCGCGAACAGATCATGACTTTTTTTTTCCTACCAGAGCCTTGAAGGCAGTGGGAAGTTTTGATACTATTGTTTCGGTTTAATTAGAACAATAGTTCTTATCTAAATAATGTGGCAAATGCCAGCCCCGTGAGGAAGGAGCCAGTTACCCAGAGCTCGGCCGGCCTCCCACCCTTTAGTCAGCATCCCAGCTGACAAGCAAGCGCCTTGGAGAGCTCGGCTGGCACAGCAGGCCATGTCACCTGTTGTGTTTTCATGTGACAGCCAGGAACGCATGTGAAGTGGCAGGTGAATGCAAAGGCACAGCCATGACAAGTGGACAATAAGCGACCCCTCATTGCAGAGAGAAACCTATAGTGAAGTTAATACAGATTTCAGCTTTGACAGCAAAAGGCCATTTCTACAGCCTTACTCATCCCCAAACAAGCGTCTAAGTATGGATGCTCTGAAAATGGAGAAACCAAACCCTGGAGGAGTAATTCACACAACGAAGGCTTATAAACAACGCCCCCCACCACACACACACACACACACACACACACACACACACACGCTCAAGGCCTTCTCACCCCTGCAGCGACAGCACACCCACCGGCAGCGAGCCGGACAGGTCAGGGCCAGCCCGACACTCACCCTCAGACTGTCCCCAGACAGGAACAGGTTGTAGGGATTGAGGATCCGCTCGTAATGCCCTCTGATGTGGGAGCCCACAGCTTTGCCAGGAGCGAACCCCATCTTGGTGGCAATTTTGGTCCATTTTCTATCCTTACAAACAGCTGTAAATCCACCTTCTTCTGCAACTAACTGTTAAATGAAATGGCAAAAGAAATTAGAAAAATCTATATGGAAACCACTTCTAATCCTCTCATGCCTAGGTATGACTCCAAAAACAAAATATTCTGGCTAGGGTAACCTTTCAAAATTTTTTTCTAAGCCAAAAGAAAATACATATACCTAACATTTTTAAGCTAGAAAATTAAATCATCGCTTTTGATAGCATAGTCCATAAACACTTGCAACCACCCCCCCACACACACACAAGTTACTCCCCCAAAGCAGTCAAGATTTTCTGGGGGAAAGAACTACAGTAACGATTAAATCTCTTTATAAAGAAGGGGTCCAACTCAGTAAACCTTAACCAACCCCCACACACTGTGAAGTAAAAACGACGGCAATGTGTTTGGTGGGAAGAACCCAGACTTTAGACTGAAGTGACCCTAAGTTAAGGCACTGAATTATGACTCAGCCTTTTCAGCTTCACCCGTATTCTCCCCAAGTCTCATTGTCTCATCCATAAAAAAGCAAAAAAGAGCATCTCATAGGCCTGTTGTGGAGTTAAAGAAACAGGCGGCAGGAAAACATGTCATAAGATGAGGCCTTCAGACCTGAGAGGTCAGAGCCCGATCAGCTAACCTGGATGAAGTTCATGCTACACACTGCCAACAAGCACACTTGTGTTTAAGGCAGAGAAGGCCACTCCCGTGCTGCCGGAGGGTCCGCTGCAGGCGGGGAAGGTCGTTAGCCTTTACCTTGTTAAGCTGAAACAAGTCCAAGATCTTCCTCTCCACGTGGGGGATTTTCAGCGTACTTCCCTGTAACTCCCAGTACTTCGCGATCTGGTCCAGGAAATTCAATTTCACACGAGTTTGAGCCTAAATGACAAAGAATTATGTTTCAATTTTATTTTAAAGAATTTACTTATTCTTAGAGAGAGGGGAAGGGGGAGAGAAAGAAAGGGAGAAAAACATCAGTGTGTGGTTGCCTCTCACATGCCCCCCACTGGGGACCCAGCCTGCAAGCCAGGCCTGTGTCCTCATCCGGGAATCGAACTGGCGACCCTTTGATTCACAGGCTAGCACTCAATGCACTGAGCCACACCAGGCAGGACCAATCGATGCTTCTTGCTCACATCAATGTTTCTCTCCTCTTTATCCCTCCCTTCTCCGCTCTCTAAAAAACTAAATAAATAAAATCTTAAAAAAAAGAAAAAAGACCTCAAAGTTAGTGCTCATCTCCTATCTTTCAAGCTCAACTTGAAAATACATACCCTATACTACCAGCACCCACAAAATTCCAGTGTACACATGTTCCCTTTAAGTTAAGAATTTTTGCTTAATACAGAAAAACAAAACATGGTTTGGTTCAATACAAAAGCCAGATTAGCAAAACATTAACATGAACGGCCCACATCCCACGTCATCAATACCCAAGCCTCCTCCCACCCTGCACATCAGGGTCTCAGCAGCACAGGGCGGAGTGAACATCCCCTCTTCCCCAGAGAAGCCCCTGCCCGCTCCTTGGGAAGCTAAAGTCCCTGTGGAATGAATCTGGAGTGACGACATGTATTTGGAAGAAAATTAGAGCTGAAGAATCATTTCCTTTGTATGGTTCTAAGAGCACCTTCTTTTTAAAACCTAAATTCTGCCCTGGCTGGTGTAGCTCAGTGGATTGAGCGCGGGCCTGCGAACCAGAGGATCGCGGTTCGATTCCCAGTCAGGGCACATGCCTGGGTTGCAGGCCAGTTCCCAGCAGGGGACGCATGAGAGGCAACCGCACATTGATATTTCTCTCCCTCTCTCCTACCCTTCCCCTCTAAAGGTAAATAAATAAATAAATAAATCTTTAAAACCTAAATTCTAGTGATTGTCAGCTAAATTTAGAAGGATTCAAATGAATGACTAGGCAAACGAGTGACAAAAATCAGGGGTTTTTAATGAGATGTGGTTTGCTGCAAAGGCCTATTGCCATTTACTTTGCCACGATTATTGATTCTTGGCCATGCTGTAGTGTCACTCAAAACCACTAGATCTGCCCTGGCTGGTATGGGTCAGTGGACTGAGTGCCAGCTTGAAAAGCCAAAGGTGGCCGGTTCAATTCCCAGTCAGGGCACAAGCCTGGCTTGGGCGGGGCGCCATGGGCCAGGTCCCCAGTAGGGGGCATGTGAGGGGCAACTGATCCACGTATCTCTCTCACCTTAGTGTTTCTCTCCCTCTCTCCCTCCCTTCCCCTCTAGAATTAATAAATTCTTAAAAAAAAAAAAAAAAAAAAAGAAGAAGCAGGCCCTGGCTGGTGTAGCTCAGTGGATTGAGTGCAGGCCTGCGAACCAAAGCATCGCTGGTTTGATTCCCAGTCAGGACACAGGCCTGGGTTGCAGGCCAGGTCCCTAGTATGGAGCGTGACAGAGGCAACCACACATTGATGTTTCACTCCCTCTCTTTCTCCCTCCCTTCCCCATCTCTCTAAAATAAATAAATAAAATCTTTAAAAAAAGGCAACACATTTTTTAAAAAACCACTAGATTTGTGACGGAGCGTATTCAGAGAAGGCCCCTCTGGATTTCAGGCCACTGGAGCAGCAGCTGAGACATCACCTCCAATTCATTCAGCCTCTGGATGCGCGGTGTAAAGTGAAGCTTGTCGACATCGCATGCAAATGGTGGCTGCCAATCCTGGGGAAGAGACAAAGGCTTTTATTAGAGGAATTTAGAAGTCTGGCCTTTCAAAAATTGTTTTATATTAAAACCCTGTTACCTCTTAGTCAAACAAAATAGAACATAGAGCAGTAGTTTTAATTAAGATTTAAAAAACACATACATGTGATACAATAAAAAAGACTACTTTCTTATCAATTTAATGGCTTTCTTTCAGTAGAATGTCCCAAATGCAAGAGGTAGAACTATGCACGTTGTAAACCCCCGTTTACATATCATGAAAGCAAGCAGGATTTACATGCCCCGCAATGGAGTCCCGCGGCCAGGCACTCATGGGTGTTATCAGGAAAGCTCTGCTGATGCCCAAGATCATGGAGAAAAAAATGCGCTAATTAGGTAAGGCTGCTGCTTCTCTCTCCCTCCTTCCCTCAGTTTGGGGCTTGACACCAAGCACCTTTAATTGGTTCAAATCCAGGATCTCCCATCCTTCATGAGCCACTAGTAAAGCCACTTACTGTGAAGACTTTTGTTTTAGACTATGGAATTCCACTTTCACACCTTAAATCAGAGGCTCTTAAATTATGTAGGGACTTGTGTGTTGATTTTTCTGGGAAGGGCCGCAGCTTTCACCAAGGTCTCAAAGGGGCCAAAAGAAGTCCTAGGAGTATCTGGCTTTCCTAAAAATGTTTGCACCTTCAAGTTCGCACCTCATTGCCTTACCTACTTCCTTCCCACCCCTGCTCCTTGCACTTCAGACCTGACAGTGGGCGAGACAGACACCTGTTGCTGAGGTTAGCAGCCTATATACAGCCCAGAACAGAGAGAGCAACGTACATGAAGTTGGAGGCCTGGATTTGAAAGGTGTAAACAATAGCTACCTTTAGGACTATGGGGAGAATTAAAATTACAAATATAAAAGACTTTTATTGTACAGCAAAAATAACAATTTATTACATTAAGTTCCAGCGACTAAACTTCAATTTTCCCCTGCCAAAAAATCTCCACAACCTCCACTTCCAAGGAGCCTCTGACCCTCACCTTCACCTTTAAGGACTCTCTCCACCCAGCCAACCCTAGCTGCCAACGAGCACTTTTCATCACAGCAATTTCAACACAGGTCAACCGGCTCCTGATTTCCCATTTTTTCTCCAGTGCTCATTTTTAAAGCGCAGTGCCACCATTTACCTCTCCCGTGTACAGTAAAACATGGGAAAGGACAGGTTCCATAATCACACCGCCCAGGCTCAAATCCTGACTCTGTGCACAGCTTTGTTATCAGTTAGTCTCCCCGGCCCAGGTGCACCTGGAAGTGTAAGGGAAACTCCAAGGCTTACTTACATCAAGTACCACAGGTAGAGCCTTTAGACATGTACCTGGCATTTACAAAGTGAATGGTCAAAAAAAGTCTATTTTTTCTCAAATGTTCATCTTCATAATTTTAAACAAAAAATGTATCATCTTCTACTATGCCGTAAACATCTAATATTTCATTGTATTGAGACTTTCAAGCTCTTTAACTTTCCATTATTATTCATTAAACAAAATAGCCATATCTTTATAGAAACTCATTTTAGCCTCATTTAATGGTCGTATTTCACATATTGTAGCTCAAGGGGAAAAAGAAGTCACCCTGACCACAGTGGTCGCCGTACTTTGACAGCCTCTTAAGAACAGCAGCTTGATTTGGCTCTATAGGCAGATGACAATTACAGGTAAGTGTAAAACAGCATTTGGGTTCTTTTAATCCTCACCTGAAGATATCTTATTGATTTTAGAGGTGGGGGGGAGGGAGACATGCATCCATTTGAGAGAAAAAACATGGACTGGTTGCCTCCTGAACATTAAAGCCACAGCCTAGGTACGTGGCCTAACCAGAGATCAAATCCACAACCCTTTGGTGCACAGACAAGGCGGCAAACAACTGAGCCGCCCAGCCAGGGCTAAAATGTTTTTTCAGGAGGAATTAAAATTACAACTACCTTCATAAAATAGTGCTGCCAGTGTTCAATTAATGTTACTGAACAAATGAAAATGCTAATTAAGCAAGTGAATTTCAAATGTCTATTCTATAAAGCTAACAGTAAAAGCTGTAAAATCGAAAGCTCTGACTCCTAAAAATTTGCCAATTAAGGAAACTTAGTGACAAGACTTTGTAAACAAAGAGAACGACTGTTTAGTAAAATCGCGCTGTGCTCCTTCGTTAGACAGACGGCTGCATCAGCTGAGGTTCGTGCTGTGCAGCGCAGGGCTGCTCTTCCTTAAGATGACGTAAAACTCCCACAGCATACACGTTTAAACCCTTCCACAGACAGTAAGAAAGACTGCAAGAACAGATAGCTGAGCCCTTAAAAGAGAATAAATCAGTTGCTCACAGACCCGGTCTTACCATGAGAAAAACCTCAGATACATTCCAGCACTCTGTAGGACATCCTATAAAGTCCCCAGTCCACACTCCTCAAAACTGTCAAGGTCACTGAAAACAAGGACAAGTCTGAGAAACTGTCACAGCTAAGAGCTGAAAGAGACAGGGCCGCTGAGCTAACATGGTACCCTGGGGAAGACCCTGAACAGAAGAAGAGGGGCCGCAGTGAAAACTGAGGCAATCCGAGGGAAGGGCACAGACCCGCGTTAACATAACCCCCTGGTTCGTTAAGTGTAACCAAACCTAATGCAGCGAGACAAGACGAGACCCAAAGGGCCACTTCAACTCTGCAGCTGGGGCTGGCCGTGTGGGAAAGTGGACTGTCTGCCCTCTGGACACCACCGGAAAGCTTTCCCTCCACGGCAGCCCCAGGGAGGTGACAAGCTGAAGTCCTCACCAGACGCCTCCCGGCTCCGTCGGGGCCCCGCACGGGCTGGGCCCCGAGAGCCTCTCCGTGTCCACCGGGTCTGTCCCTAGGAGCCCAGCCTCTGCAGGAGCAGCTTGCCCTCCTCGCCACACAACTGCTCTCAGGCTTTTGGCCTTAAGACCCCTTTCTAAACTTCACAATTGAGGCCCTCAAAGAGCTTTAGTTTATATGAAAAATATCTGTTCATTTTTATCTCATTAGAAATTAAGAGACATTTTTAAAACCATTTAATTTAATAACAACCCCAAAATAGAGAGGAGAGTGGCACTGTTTTATTTTGCACAGATTCTACAACTCTCCTTACATCTGGCTTAATAGAGATAAACTGGACTTTCCTATCTTCTTCTGCAGTCCGTCAGTTGTAACATGTTGCTTTGGTTAAAGAATGTGAAGAAAATCTGACCACTAACATTTGGTTGAAAAGAGGACGTTCCCTTGGACCTGCTGCAGGGGTCTTGTGAACGCCCCCTCACAGGCCTCGGCCCAAACCTCGGGAACAACTGCCCCAACAGCCCCTCCAGGATTCTCCCATCCAACCTGTCCCTCCAACGAGCACTGTCCACCCAGGTTTTAAGAGCAGCCCCTTCAAGTGCTTCCTCCACTCACAAATCACAATGATTTCTTGACATATTTGTATAATGCCAACATTGTTCACACACCTATGTCAAACCAGTCCTACTAACAAAAACAATCCTGAAAATACCAACATGATCATTTGCAAACATACATGGTATTAAAATACAAGAACCAAGGAGTAAGAAAACTTTTGCTGAAGTTACAATTCCTATAGACAGATCCAGTCTGATAAGGTACTGGTTTTCGGTTTTACAGAACTGCTTATTTAAAAGAATGTCTTAATTTCTGAATATTAAACACTTGGAAAGGCTCCCTGGCCAGCTAGTTCAGTTGGTTAGAGCATCATCCCATTACGCCCAGGTTGTAGGTTCAATCTCCGAACAGGGCACATACCAGAAGCAACCAATGGATGCAAATATAAGTGGAAAAAACAAATCAATGTTTGTTTGTTTTTCTGTTTTTCTACCTATCTAAAATCAATTTGAAAGATTTCAAAAACATCACATGTCCTAACCAAGATGATGATGCAGCATTTCAGGGGGGAAAAAAATTCTTGGAAAGGCAAAGGACTACCTTATTTTTGGGACTATAAGACATACCCCCCAAAATTTGAGAGGAATAATGGTTGTTAATGCTGCTCTTCAGTTCTGTTTACATTTACATTGGTGAGATGTTTTATTATTTATGTTTTAAATATTTTACCACATTTTCTGCTTCAAAAACTTTTTTCCTATTTTCCTCCTCTAAAATCTAGGTGCATCTCATGGTCCGAAAAATACAGTATTTTAATGGACTCATCTATTAATAAATGGAAATATACTAAAAAAAGAAAAACATCACGGTATTTATTTTTTAAGCACTAGTCCCAGTAAGTTCCTCTTTAATCACTTTAATAAAACTTAACAAGAATATTAAATATTTGCAGGGCCTCTAGATGACTTATTTGTTATTATAAGCCACCGAGGGGGTCCTCGTCAGACCTTCTCCCCTAGCACAAGTGCACACAAGTGCAGCTGGTACAAATACCAATTCGCACCCTTACACCAAGCCATGCCGTGATCACATAGCTACACTGCCGCAGCTTTTCCCCAAGGAAATGATCTCACAAGTAGTTCTGATTGTTTTCTTTCATACCTAGTATCCCAAGACAAAAAGATCATCTCTTTTTTTAAAGATGTGTTTGATTGACTGACTGACTGATTGACTGGGGGGAGGAAGAGAGAGAAACATTGATGTGAGTGAGAGAGACGACGACGAGCTCGCTCCCAACCTCACCCCCAAACAGGGGCCTGGCCTGCAACCAACCCCGGGCCTGTGCTCTGACAGGGAAGTGAACTGGCGACCCCTAGGTTCACAGGCCAGCACTCAGCCCACTGAGCCGTACCAGACAGGAAGGGCCAAACCTGCTTTTCTTCTCCTTGGCTTTCCAGCGCACTTCCTGCAGCCTCCAACTAGATCCTCACCGGTCCTTAAACTCTGTGTTTCTGGGGTTCTGTCACGATTCTCCTTCTCATTCTATACCTTATTTCCTCCTGAACCAAAGCATTCCCAGACATCCAGGCAGTGCCCTCTCCTCACGCTCCACCTGCATCCATAGCCCTAGCCCTGAATGGCTTCCGTTGTTCTCCGTAAGACCTCCACTACCAGCACACCTGCTGCGTGACCTAGTTCTCAGCAGTGCACCGAGTTCTTTGCAGTCAAAGCTGTTCACTTCTAAAACCCTAGAATCTTAACACAATGCTATCACTAACTGTCTGAATGGAAACCACAACCAACCCCAAGGACCCAGTTCGTTTCTTCACTCACCAGAACCAGTCAAAAAAAGACTTCCCTAGTTTCCTGTAGTACAGTGGAGAACTTCTATTTTTGAAGTTAACAGGTTAAGAGAATTCCTTGTATTAACAGGGGCCAAATGACCAGAGGAGCTACTTAAAATGCAAACACTTGGGCCCCACAATGGTCAGCGACAGTGATGAGCCAGGAGTTTCCATACGGATCACTCAGGCAACCAACCAACAGTGTATGACATGGCGGAGCTCGCACGTGTTGATGAGCTCAAAGAACGAGGTTTGGTTTATTTACGACTCCACAGACAAACGTGAGGGACGAAGGAAAGGGCGCGCGGGCCCCATGCGCGTGCATCTCACTGTCTTTGTGAGCTCCCTTCCCCGGTGGTGCCTGGATGGCCAGAAGGAAGCGGGGCGGCCCCAGTCTCCCTCCCAAACTGCTTGTGAGGGGGTGGGAAGGCCCAGGAGGTGCCTGGCCTCTATGCAGGGAGCCACTGGGCAGGAGACGGAGACGGACACGGACTTGGAAGTAAAAACAGGCCATGGTTTGCAATCCCCAATCTGTCTTTTACAAGCTGTGACAGCAGAGACAAGTGACCTCACCTCTCTCAGCAGTCCCCTTGTCTCTGAGACTGTCACACCTCAGGGAGAAAAGCACACACACCAGAAGCCCAATGTTTTGATTCCTACCCTAATAGTCTTTCCATGAAATCTGTTCTCTGATGCCAACCACCCTCCAAAACCAAATTAGCTTGGACCCTAAGTCAAACTCTAAGTCCTGTCTCGTCTCCTTCAGAGAATCTTGGTGAGCAACTACCTATTACATAAGAGAAAGAACTATTTCACAAACGGACGCTGGAAAAAGCCACAAGGTTAGCAGTGGAAAACAGCAGGTGCGGAGTTCAGAAGACGGGGCTGCCATCGAGTACAATTTTCTAAACCCTCCCACTCCCACCTGCACAAACCCCTGAGAACAGCCGCCCACTTGGGAAGTCTGGGGGCCGTTCTGAGTGTCCAAAATGCATGGTGATATTTGGGTAAGAGCCCCTCTGGAAGAAGAAAAATCTTGGAACACCCGGAACTTTACAAAATGAAGGTTATACTCCAAAAACTCTCTTGATAGAACTCTCTCCCTCCCCACCCCCCACCCTTGACCACAAATAAGCCGGCGGAGCACAAATCCCAGGAGACCCTGCTCCCCGCAGCCTGTCCCTCCAGTCAGCACCGGTGAGGATGAGCTGGGACCATCTGGTTTAAATGTTACCCAGTGATGAGCTGGTACAACCACACAGAAAACTGGGAGGATCTTGCCTTAAAGACCTTGTAATTAGGCGGTTTTGACTGGAATTTGTTCTTTGTCTCTGGAGTTAGGAGATTAGAGTACAATGGTAATGTTTTGGTATCTGCAGTATGTATGCCTCATAGGAATACTGTTTAATAAAAGCTCCAACCAAGTAAGTGTGCAGAACACACTAGGTTTTTAGACTTCAGTTTTCTGAACATTACAATTCAGTCAAGCTGGTGAAATGGCAAGAACTAACACAAAAATCTGCCTACAGCCACACAAAAAGCATACATACCCAGGAAGAAAAAAACAACCTAGCTTCAGGTTCACAACTAAAATTTAAAGGCAGTTTTGTTTTGTTTTGTTTTGTTTTTTAATGGGGAGAGTGCAGGCGCAGTCACCCACAACCACAAAGGATGCCGTCGGGTTCCCCGCAGCTGGGGAAGCGCAGGGAACGCACCCCCGGAGTGCAACCGCCGCGCCTCGCCCTGGGAAAACCACCTTCGCGATCACGGCGCCTCCCCTGCCAGGTAAGCATGACGTTTAAAAATTTAAAACTTGGTATATACACCATGGCAAGAGTGTTTTAACACATCTAGAAGGCTGTACTGAATAAACTGCTAGATTCAAGACAAAACCAAAAAACCACACTCTGGAAATACATACATGGGGTGCACCTAAGAGGCAATGTTATGAGCTCCAATAGCAGAAAATATATTCGAACAAAACACTGGAGAATCCTGGTGTGTATGATTGTATGGACGTTCTAATTAGCTTTATTATTTTTAAAGTTTGATTGTTAGCAAAGAATGTAACCTGGCTCTGTCCTGAGGATCAAAGTAAACATTTTCCACACCACCTCTCCTATTTTTTCCCTACTTCACAAGTAAAATAATTGCAGAATAATAGAAACTCAATCGATTTACCCTCTTGCCAGGCAAGCATGGGGATGACTTCAATCATGCCTATACAGACACTGCACCAAATACATGGACACACAAGGACCTGCAAGTTTTCTGACATTTATAGCAGCTCTACCTAAAACTAGTGGGAAAAAACTTTTTATCCCACTAGTTTTTTAAAATATCAAGGTATGGTAAAGCTTCACCTAAACCTACTGAAGAACTACATTCTGTGTATTCTAGTTTTGACACTGGGTGGGCTTTTGATTTTTCAAGTGTCACTTTTTACAAGTCCACGCACTGTGGGGAAATGAGGGACATGTAGTTGGCACTAGCCCTTGCCTCACAAATCTGTCCCTAGACTCTTCTTAGCGGAGAACAAATAAGCTTTGGGGCTTAAGCTCCTTGCGGGACATCAGTTAATCAATCTGGACAGCAGTCCTCGATCCGTGTCAGAGCCCTTTCAGCAGACGAGAAGGCACACTTTGGAGAAAATAACTTTGTCCAAGGTCACGATGGAATTAGAGTCAAGATTCTACCCACCACTTTTTTTAAATCTAGAAACAGTGATGACTCTTTCTACATAAGAAAAACTGACTTTTAAAAATACATAAAAATCCACAGATTCTCTTCTTGATAAAGCTTGTTTTTATCCCTGCAAAATAGTCCTTAAATTTTACATCTGTTGTAAAATAACAGATCGCTAAGTGAAATGTAATCAACAAGTTCTAAAAAGCTGTCCATTATGTGAGCTTCTGCGTGGCAGTGTGTAACGAGGCTCCCATCTGAGAAATGAAGTTGTTATTTTGGGGAAAGAGCCCTTAGACTTTAAGGGGTTGTCCACAGAAACTATTTTCCGGTGACCCTACTTTTAAATTGCTCATTTTGAACCTTTGATACCACATAAAAGTTAGATAACAATTCTGCTGCAACAGAAACGGTGCCCTACAGGCTCGAAGCCAAACCGCCGGTTTTCGCGGGCAAGCGAACCTAACGACCATGACTCAGTAGGGCCTCCTCCAGAGCCGGACTTCGTCCCGCTTCCCGGTCACTCCGCACTCCCAGCTCCGTCCTGCTGAGAGCAGGTCTGGCAGAGAGGGAGACCACAGAGAGCAGAGGGTGGAGAAGGCCCTCCGCCCAGCACCACCAAGCTCGGCGTGCCAAGCGCTGGCCTGAAGGGGCCGACTTTCCACACAGGTTCCGACCACTCTGCAGCCAGGCCACACGCTAAAGCTGGGAAACGCAGTCCCCATCCCACCTGGACGAAGGGACTGTCGCTCGCTGAGCCTGGAAACCCCACTCCCCCCGAATAAGGCAGCTACACAACCTGCATGTTGCTACGACGCTTTCTGTTCTCTTATATCCAGGAAAATAGCTGAAGAGACTATATTCTTTAAAGCTTCTGTGTATGTGCCCTGGCTGGTGTAGCTCAGTGGATTGAGTGCGGGCTGCGAACCAAAGGATGAGGTTCGATTCCCAGTCAGGGCACAGGCCTGGGTTGCAGGCCAGGTCCCAGGAGGGGATGCATGAGAGGCAACCATACATGGATGTTTCTCTCCCTCTCCATCTCTTCTTCCTTTCCCCTCTAAAGAGAATAAATAAATTAAATTAAAAAAAAAGAAAGAAAGAAACTGTCTAAAGCTTATGTGTATGCTTGAATATTTTCCTAATAAAAAATGTTTTAATTTACACCCCGGAAGTGATGGCTGACAGAGGAAAAAACTACTCTTCACATCCAGAAAGCACACTTAAATGACTAAAAAATAAGTAAAACAGACGATCGCACTGATGATTCTAAGCCATGTCTGAAGGGTACGGCAACGATGCTGTAAGAGGAAGGGTCGCCCTCACTGGTGTGGTTCGGTGGGTTCAGCACCGGGCCTGCAAACGAGAGGGAGCCACTGCGGTTCCGGTCAGGGCACTCGGCCAGGTTTTGGGCTGGGCCTCAGGTCGGGGTGTGCAAGCGGCAACTATTGATGGGTGAGACACCTCACTGTGGGTGTTCTCTCCCTCTTCCTCCCTCCCCTCCCCTCTCTCTTAAAATAAAAATAAACTGAAAAAAGAGGAAGAACCTACAATTGGAAATTTGAGTGTTTAAAAAGAAGGACTTACGAGAGTGCGTTAAATCAAATTCTACCTCTTTGCCCTGGCTGGTGTAGCTCAGTGGACTGAGCGCGGGCCTGCGAACCAGAGGATCGCGGTTCGATTCCCAGTCAGGGCACAGGCCTGGGTTGCAGGCCAGTTCCCAGCATGGGACACACAAGAGGCAACCATACAGTGATATTTCTCTCCCTCTCTCCTACCATTCCTCTCTAAAGATAAATAAATAAAAATCTTAAAAAAAAAAAAATTCTACCTCTTTGTTCCAAACATAATTATGGAATATAAAAGACTCGCTGCCCTAGACACAGCTTCTCCTCATTAGTCTGGTTCATGAACTTGGAAGTATAAAAAAGCTAATTCACCACAGAACTCATCTAACACTTAATGACAGAAAAAGGAAGGGTTTTTGGAAGAATTTTTGGAAGTATACAAAGGTAACATCTTTCTTCTCTTTAATCCCATGCTAGGACATAGCAGTTAATAATATGCTTAAGAAATCCTTGTTAGACCCTCGCTGGTGTAGCTCAGTGGATGGAGCACAGGCTTCGAACCAAAGGGTCGCCAGTTCGACTCCCAGTCAGGGCACAGGCCTGGGTTGCAGGCCAGGTCCCCAGTGGGGGGCCATGTGAGAAGCAACCACACATTGATGTTTCTCTCCCTCTCCTTCTCTTCCCCACTCTCTAAAAATGAATACCAAAAAAATTCTTTAAAAAAAACAAATCCCTGTTAGGCTGCCTATAGCTGTCGGGTCTAAAACAAGTTTCTCACGACTCAAGATTTTAAAATCCAGGTAATAGTTTCTGGAAGTTTAAGCAATCTAAAGGACATGAGAGTAGTCCGCTCACCCCAAAGAGGCTCCCTACGCAGTATGCCTCTGGAGATCCCTCTTCAAATGACGCTAACTTGACAGAAATTTCTGAAAGGCAAGTATTGCTAGCCCTTCAGTTCCCCACATTTTTTCCACCCGACTTTAACTTTTTGAGGTTGACAGTGACCTTTACCATTAAAGCAGGTATATCAGCATCATCTATAGAGAATATCTAATTCTCTGAGGAAGGTGGGGGGGGGCCGGGAATCAGCCCTGGCTGGTGTGGCTCTGTGAATTGAGTGCCCGCCTACGGACCGAAAGGTGGCCAGTTCAATTCCCAGTCAGGGCACAGGCCTGGGTTGCTGGCTGCTCCCTGGCTAGAGGTGTGCGAGAGGCAACTAATCCATGTTTCTCTCCCTCTCTTTAAAAATAAATGTCTTTAAAAAAAAAAAAATCACACCACCAGCTCAATACAAACCACGTTAAAAGGACTGTACCGAGAGGAGAGCAGGTTTTTCTAGGTTACTGGCCGTTTAAACCTACAGATGGCCTGTGGACAGAGGAGCACGCTGGGGGTGGCAGCGGGGGGTGGGGGGGGCAGCTCTCCCTTTACCCTTCTCCATCGTCAAACTTTAATGTGCTCCAACTGAGACAGCAATGAGAGGTTACAAAAGTCTACAGAAAGATCCCATTTACAGCACATGAACCATATTCTGCTTTTTCTAATCAAAATATTTTTCGGGGGGGGGTTTGCCCTTCTAAAAGAAAATTCACTGGCAGATTTTGTCTGCCTATATCAAAGTATCCTAAACACCCTGGACCTTCTTATTGTCCCCAAGTTAAAGAAACAATTTTACTACTAATGTATCAACCAGAAATATTCCACATTTGGCCAACACATTTGGCCATAAAAAAATTAAGTACCTTAAAGACAAAGAATAAAATTCGAGGTTAATAATTTTCTCTAGTCTTTATTATAACTCTCTCAATAACAAAACAATTCAAGCCCCAGCTTTAATACAGAAAATTTATCAACATTTTTCCAAAGGCAATTCTGTATTCCTTTGGCTCTTTCGAAGGTTTAGACTGCAAGTTTAAAAACAAATACTATAAGCGCAGGAAGGCAAGTTTTCCAGTGGGGGAGGGACGCGAATCTCCTGCCGCCTCCTACGTGCGCAGCGTGGCTCGCGGCCCACTGCCAACGTCCACTACCTGGGGCGGGGGGGGTGGGGGGGGTTAGCTGTTCGTCGGAGTGCAGCTGGAGGGATGTGCCTGTGGCTCCCACTAGGACCAGCTCAGCGCTGGCCAAGTCAAGTTCAAACACCCACACAAAGCCCACAGCCAGCGAGGTCTGGTCGTGCTTTGCGCACACAGGCCATTTCCAGCAGGGACTGCAGGACTTTCTTCACCCAGCCTCCTACAGAAGGAGGGGAAGGAACGTTTTCGTCCTGAGCAGCACAGCCCTCCACCTGCCTTAGAAAGTACTTTACAGAGGGGTGTGGGGTTTCTTTACTGTGATGATGCTTGCGCAACTCTGTGAAAAACTGGTTAACTGTAGAGTGTACGAACGATGCTGTTATTTTTGAAAAGTAGTTACGTGTTCCTCCTTCAAGAATGCTTCCTATTGATAAGTTTTTCTCCAAATGTTAAGGGTTTAAGCTGGTCAAAGGATCGCAGCTAGACAAGACTTTGTGACAGACACCAGAAAAACCGGGAGAACGGAGATTAGGCCAAAGCCAATCGGACGGAACGGAGGGACCGGGCTGCGGGGCCGCTGAACACGGAGGGATTCTGCACGCTGGCTGAAAAGACAAAGGGATCCAACTGGTGACCCCGGGAAGTGACCGCTGCGAGCCGAGCGGCGGCCCAGCTCTGGGGGGCCGGGCAGGAAGCCTCCGCGGGCAGCGGGGGCACGGAGGCCAGCGAACCCACTCCCGTCCGCCCGACGCCGTCTCCGAATGCCACACGGTGACGGGGAACCACAACGTGTGCTCCCACGGGCACCCGAGCACTTGGAGGCGGAGACGGCACCAGCGAACTCCACCTCTACCGCTCCGGAGGCCGCGAAGCGAGCAGACGCAGTAACCGGACGGGAAAGGCGGCGCAGAAGCCCCCCCCCGGCGCTCCGCGCGGCCGGCCGGCGGCACCCCGAACAAAGCTCCTTCTCCCCGCGCGCGGACCGCCAGGCCCACCGCACCGCCTTCGACCCGAACGTCTCGCACCCCGAGGTCCCACAAACGAGGCGGCTCCGCTCCCCAGGAGGCAGCTGCTCCGCGGGCGCCGGGAAGGGCGCCCGAAACAAAAGGGCAGAAGCGCCCCGAAACGCCCGCCCGGCCGGGTTCCGACCGCGGCGCACCCCCGCACCCGGGCGCCCCAAGCTGCTGACAAACGCGCACCCCAGCCCCGCCCCCCCGCCGCCCCGGGCCTCGCGGCTCCGCTCCGACTCCGCGAAACCACTTGCTCGCAGTCGCCCCCCGAGGAGCGGCTCCCACCCGCCGCCCGGGGCGCCTTTGTTCCGAGAAGACCCTTCTCGTCCGGACCTGCGACTCCTGCGGCCGCTTCGCGTCCCCTGGGCCGCGGAGTCCGGGACAAAGGAGGCGCCGAGCCCGCAGCAGCGGACGCGGGGCCGCCCCACCGGCCTGCCGTCCGCGTCAGGTCTCCGCAGCGTCGGGAAGCCGCTCCCGCGCGGCCGCAGCCAGGCCGCACCGGCGTGTGCGGGGCCCCGAGGCGACGCGCCTTCCGGGCCCAGCTCCGAGCCCCCATCCGGCCGGCCGGCCGGCGACTTCCCGAGCGCGCGCCACGGCCGTTGTCAAACTTGTCCGGCAGCACTGAGCTCGGGCCCGCGCCGCGGACCGGGGGCGCTGGGTCGCGGGTTCTCGCTGAGGAGTTCCCTCAGGTCGGCTCCCGGGACGGGACGCTCGCCTCAGGGAGTCGCGGCCACGGCGAAGGTCCCGGCGGAGTCGCCCGGGGCGGGGGGGGGGGGGGGCGGCGCGAGGGGCTGCGCGCCGGGAGGGCTGGGGGCGGGGCGGGGGCGACGCGTCGGCCGCAGGCGCAGCGGCAGTTAAACCCCGTCCCAACGGCCCCGGCCGGCCAACCGCCGCCGGGCCGCCGCAGCCTCCGCCCGCGCTGGGGTGGCCGCGCAGGGGCCGGCGGGGGCTCTGCTCCGCGGACGTTGGAGCCGTTGGGGATCGTTTCGGGAGCCCCCACCCCACCCCCACCCCCACCCCGTCCCGCGGGGGGCGACGGCGCCGCGGCCCCGGGCGGGGACCCCGGCCCCCGCCTCGCAGGTCCTCCTGCCGGGCGTCGCCCCCGCCCACTCGCCGCCGGGCCCGCGCCGCCGGGCGCACGCTCCCGCCCCCGGGCGGCCCCGCCACCCCTCCGGGCCGGGCCCGCAGCGCGCGGCGCCCAGGTGAGGCCGCCGGGCCCCGCCACACAAAGGACCCGGCGCCGCCGCCATATTGAAACTTTGCTGCGCGCACGACAACTCCAGCCGGTCGGTCGGCCGGCCGCCCGCTCGCCGTCCCGCACCCGCGCCGCGCCCGCCCCGCAGCCACCCGCCCGGCCCCGCCGCGCCGGCCCGGACGCACCCCGCCGCCACCCGCTCCAGCCCCGCGGCCGCGCGCGCTCGCCTGACTCACCGGGGGCGGTCGCACCTTACAGATGCCTGTCTGCTCGGCAATGGGCCGGATCTTGTGGATGAAGGCAAACGGGTCGGCGAACTCCTCCCAGCTGGGCTCGAACACCGGACACTCGGGCGGCGGCAGGAATTCGCCCAGTGGGCCGGGGGCCCCGAGCGGCGGCGCGGGGCGCGGGCCAGGAGGCGGCGCGGCGACCGGATCCATCGCCACGGCTCGGGCGGGGACAAGAACGGGGCTCCGGGCTGCAGGCGGCGACAGCACCGGGCTCCTCAGCTTTCCTCCGGCGCCTCAGCCTTCCTCCTCCTCCTCCTCCTCCTCCGCGGACGGCGACGACGACGTCTGCGCAGCCACGCCGTGTGCCTCCGCTGCCGCGGAAGGAAAAGGAGTCCCGCCCCGCCCCCACCCACCGCCCCCGAACGGGAAGGCGGGCCTGCGCGCGGCTGGCCTCGACCCTGCGGCCGCGCGAGCCGGCATTCCCGGACCGTTTACTGCGGGGGCCGGGTCCAGCCCTCCGCGAGCCACCTCTGGCGGAGGAGGGGGCCCCGGGTCGCATCCCGTCTGGGGTGTTGCGCGCGGTGGTACGTCCCGCTGGGGAAGTGCACCGCAGAGGACCCGAGGGGCCGGAGGCACCAGTTCCCCGTAGTTACAGCACCGAGGCGAGAAAACCGTCAGGGACGTTCATACCCGGCTAACACGGAGCACTCGCACGTCCTGGGCACAGTCCTAAGAGTTTCCGTGATTAATCGCGTAACCTACGTAGCAGCCCCGCGAGGCATTTCCCCTTATTTCCATTGCACAGAGGAGGCCTGTGAGGCACAGGTTGATGGAGCCATTGGCCTCAATCCACGCAGCTAAGGAATGCAGCCTCTACTGATGGAAGGTGGGGGTGTTGCAGAGAAAAGGGGTCCACCAGCAACGTGAGGGCGAGGCTGAGCGGGAGAAACACTCCTAAAGCAAGGCCGTGGTGCTATTCATTGGGGGGAAGGGAGGCAAATGCAGGAGATGAAGACATGGCGATGAGTCGGGGAGCGACAGTGAAGCATCAGGGTGACTCAGGAGCCTGGGGTGCAGGCCTGAGTGCGGGCGGGTGGGTGGTCGGCATTGCCGGGCATTAGATTACATGAGCAAGAGGCCCAGGGAGGGACGCAACGTGCTCCCTTCCCGGCGCGTGGCCTGGGAGGGCTCTTCGGGACGGTTGGAGAGATCCAGCGGGCTGAAGCGGAGACATCAGAACTGGAGGTGTGAGTCTGGGCGTGTGCAGCATGTACTTATATTTAGAATAAACAGCTGTTTTGTCTGATGCTCACTGTGTGGAAGAAATGCTTTGCTTATGTTAACATGTTAAGTCATCGAACAACCCTCTTGTTGGGCAGGAACTTCCGTCGTGCCCGTTTTGCAGAACAGGCCATGAGGCACAGAGAGGTTAAGTAACTTTAAGACATCTGAACCCTTTGGGGCACTTTTGCGGGGAAGACAGGGTCCTGTCCCAGAAAAGGGAAGCAAGGAAATTCAGAAGGTAGGACTTCGCACTGAAAAAACCCCCTTTACCCAGAAAGCAGCCAAAGCCCTGGAAGGACTGGTCGCGAGGGCCTGGGGAGGCCTTGAGTCCTAGCCCTGCTGTTCCTCACGGATTCTTCCGTTAGAAAGGGCAGGAGAGTCATCAACAAACTTCCCAGAAGTCCTTGGCCCCTAAGAGTTCAGAAGTCCTTGGAGAAGGCAGCCCATTCCTTAGGTCTCTGGGCCCACCGCCATGGCGTCTGAAGCCAGGGGTCGTCCCCAGGGTAGGGCAGATGTGAGGCACAGCGAGGTGTTGTGAAGTATGAGTGGTGGGAACTGGGGGGTGCGGTGGACCCAGAGGAGTTGGCTGCAAAAACTTTCCACTTTGCTGAGTAGCTGACCCTTTCCCTTCGCAAAAGGTAGAGCGGAGAAACCATCCTGCAGCCCTCGGTCGCAGGAGGGCTGTGCTGTTGAGGGTCTTGCTGCAGCCGAGTTCCCGTCCTGCGAGCCTAGCCCGCACTTTACACCCGCCTCCACCGAGCCAGGCAGGCCTGGCCTGCAGGGAAGTTGCAGGCGCACACGGATCAGGAGTGTTCCCTAACTGGGGTGCCCCAGACGCGCCGCCGAACAGCTCCCCGGCGCCGGGTAGCCTGCGTTTCCGGCGGCGTCCGTCATCCCGAAGACTGTGCAGCTCCCAGGTGAGGCAGCACTGGTGACGTAGAGGGGGCGGTCGCCAGCGCCAGGAGCGGATCCGGCCAGGAAGACTCCGGGAGGCGACGCCTCCGCCCTATATGATACATGTTTACATGGCGGAGGGATTCACCAGCTGACACCGCCGAGCCGGATCTTCTTTTTTTAAAGAGCCCGACCGCGGGCGCGGATTGGCCGCACGGCCTCGGGGGCGGAGCCCGGCCGCATTGTCTGGTCTGGGCCGCGGGATGCCCCGGAGGCCGGACCGGCCACCCCAGCCCGCTGGTCCCGGGTTAGGGTTCCCGGACGGCTGGGCGCAAGGCCTGGACCGGGTCGGGTTCGGGCTCCTGGCGGAAAGCAGGGCTGGAACCCAGGCGGCCTGGGAGGGACCAGCCCCTCTCTGAGTGCCACGTCTCCAAGAGCCCCTCCTTACTCCCGACACCCCGCCCCACCGTCCCCTAACCGCCCCATCCGCGCAGCTCGGATCCTCTGGACACACTCCTAGGGGTCTTAGTCCTCATCCGGCCCGCTCGGCCCCAGCCTGCCCAACCCACCCCTGCCTGCGCCCCCAGGTCCGTCCGCCTGTGAGGGGCGCTCTCTGAGTGCCTTTCGGTCGCTGAGGTATCCAGACTTGGGGGTGCGACTTCTTCCCCAGCCCCAGCCCCTGCGCACCGCTCAGGACTGGGCCCCGGGGTGGACGGGGACAGGCTCTGCTCGCAGCCCCGGCGCTCCGCTGGGACGGCGGTCCGGGATGGATGGGGGCGGGCCTGGCTTCCAACCGCCCAGGCGGGGGAGGAGTTGCTCTCACAGCACGTAGCGCACGTGTAGTGCCCTCCCCTCCCCCTGCACACGTCCCCCTGCGGCCTCCTGCTGCTTTCCGGGGCTCCCATCCGCCCCGACCTCCGGTCTGCGCCTTCCTGGTGCTGTGGCCCTCTGACACCACATCCCCACCCAGCCCGGTGGAGGCTGCTGGTTCTCTCCTTTTCCCCGGTCTGCCCGGTGCTCAAGCCTCCCATCAGTCTCAATCCATCCCATTTCAATGCCATCATCTCGCTCTCTTTCACCACCACCACCACTCCCCGCCCCCTCCGGTGCCCCTCGATGTCTGGTGTCAGATGTCCGCCCTGGAGACCCGCAGACCTTGCGATCTCACGAGGAGCTGCAGCCTTTTTGGCCTCCCTGCTTTGTCTGTTGTGCCCTGATGTGACTTCTCGATACTTGTGTTGCTGCACTTCACACTCGGGGTTTGTCTTTCCCTGCCCCCTGCCCGACACACGCCCTCCGGGCCGGATTTTTAGCTGCTGGAGGGAAGGAGTAGTGGGCTCTAGCCCTGGCACCAGGCACAGAGTAGAAGCTTCACAAATGTTTGTTGAGGGGGAGAGGAGTGGCCTTGAGTGGCTGAGAATAGAGTCTGGGGCCGGACAGGAGAAGAATCTGGTTCCACAGCAAAGCAGAAGAGATCACACAGCAGATCAGCACGTGGGAATCAGGGCACCAGCAGTGGGAGGAACCGTCCTCCCCCATTGCCCTGCCTGCCCTGCTCATGACCCTGGGACCGGCCACCCCTTCTCCTCTGCTGGGCTGGTCTCTGCGTGGGGCTTCTGTGCGCTGGGCTCTGCCTCACCCAGCCACTGGGGCTGCTCTGCAGATCAGCTCACACTGTGACAAAGGCTCTCATTTCTGGGCTTCTGTCCCTGGGAAGCTGGGTTTGGGTCCAGGGAAGGCACCTGGTAACTGAGTTCATTTCCTCCTTCCCCTCCTCCTCTTCTCCAGTCCTGGGACCCCTTCTCTGCTAACTCAGCCCCAGGGGATCCAGGATTCAGGGCCTCAGTGGGCCTGGGTGTGGGCCACCTCCCCAGAGAGTCTCCAACAGATACCAGCTGGGAGGTTCCCACGGTGCTCCAGCCCTACCCAGGGGGTAGGGAGAGGCAGATTACCCTCACCAGGGCCTCGGGTGTTGCCTCCTATTCAGGTTCGGCCGCTTTGCAGGTCTCAACCTTGAGCAACCAAGAGGCGTAGTGAAACTTGTGTTCCCTGATCATCCTGCAACCGCCACCAGTGCCCCCATGAGGCTTCTGGACTGAGGGGCCCCGCTCAGCATGCTCCCCAGCCTTGGACAGTTGGAAAGGTTGGAATTCTCTGTATCGAGGATCAAAGTCTTCCCTACACAAATGATATCATAACTTCTCGCAGCTCTAGGAACATACCAAGCTCACCCGAAGTCCACAGTGTTCACCCAAACAATGTTGCACCCGTTGTCCATACATGAAAACCTAAACACCGATTCCCTTTCTTCTCTCCCCTGGCAGGGAGCAGCCGGAAATGCTGTGTGATCAGGAATAAGACAGGGCTGGTGAAGTAGGCGGGTTTGTCATCCTTTTTCAGATGGAGAAATTGAGGCTTAGAAAGGTTAACGAGCCAAAGTGACACAGATAATCACAGAGCTGAAACTGGAATGGTGATCCTAGAGCCTCTGGTCACGTGACCCCAAACGTCAAGCCGACTTCCTTAAAACCGAGGAGGTGGGACACAAAAACCCAGTCCCAAATGTCACCACTGGCTGCCCCTTAACCTGTCCACATGTGACCACTCTCCACAGTGGCTTCACACTTGTTTGACTGACTTCCCGTACCAACAGTTTTACAAGACAGCACTTGCCCTTAGACAGCGATGCTGGTTGACACCATGGAGTTGGGTTTGTAACCTATTAATACTTTGTGACCTTCAGTTGGAAAAAAGTTGCTCTGAGGTCAGCTCTTGCTGCCCTTGGGCAGCTTTCAAGAAGATCAAGTTGGGGCAGTCAGTTTTCTCTACTCCATACCCTTCTACTCTGCATTTTGGCCACACCCCCGGCTCCTGGAAGTCCTCCAGAACACTGTCTAATCATGTAGAAAAACCCATCAGAATCTCTTATCTCTTCAGTTTGTTTTCCACTGTTTATTACTCACTTGTCTGCATTCTTCTGTTCGTCTTCCTCCTGCCTCTGCCCACAGCCCTCCCACCCCCCACCTTTTGGGCACCTCATCCCCTGGAGGTGCCACAGGAGACCAGGATCCAGCAGTCTCCCAGGACCGGACTCAGAGCAGGGGGCAAAGACTCAGATGCCCGAAGGGCGCAGACTTCAGTGAGTGAAGTCAGCCAGAGAGCGCGTGTAGCCTCCAGGGCTATCACCGAGCAGAGCAGGGCAGAGTGGCTGAGAGCTGCCATTTTTCAAGAGAAGCCAAGGTTGAGGTTTTCGTACAAGCTCCCTTAATTCTAAAGATTTTATTTATTATTTATTTTTAGAGAGGAAGGAAGGGAGAGAAACAGCAATGTGTCGGTACCTCTCTCATGTCCCCAACTGGGGACCTGACCCACAACCCAGGCATGTGCCCTGACTAGGAATCAAACTGGCGACCCAGAACGGTGCTCAGTCCACTGAGCCACACCAGCCGAGGCTCTCCTAATTCTTAAATGTTTGATCTTAAGTTGATTTTTTTTCTGTTATGTCTATACTTTCTTTTTTTAATTTTATTTTAATTGTTGTTCCTGTACAGTTTTCTGTCTTTTACTCCCATCCCAGCCAACTGCCCCAGCCCTCCCCATTAAGCTGAATTTTTTAAAAACTGTGTACGGGCCAACCAAACATGCTTGTGGCCAAACTGTGTTCTGTGCAGAGGTACCTCCCTGGAGAGGCTGGTGGGGTGACAAGCGTGCTGACCTTCCGAAGGGTCCTGGTTAACAAAGGGGCGGTAGCAGAGACTCCGGAAAAGTGCTGGAGTGGGGAGGTGAGCTCCTGCCCCACCCCCTCCCTGGGGCTCAAAGGACAATTGGGACTTCCAGCAACATCTAGAGTCCACACCCAGGATTGCAGATAGTCGCAGGTGGGGGCGGGGCTCAAGGCTTCTCCCCCGCACCCTCCTCTGCCTTTTGCTTCCTCTAAAGCCCTCAGAGAGTGGGCTTCCGATGCTAAGACTCAGAAAGGTACTCAAAGTGCTGAACCTCTGCGTAAGACTCCAAAAGTAAAAATGTGGGTGGGGGCTCAGGAATAAAAGGAAATGGGCCCCTCAACATGAGGGAGGAACTGGGGTTCAAAGAGGCCACGTGGTCAGTCAGTTCAGCAGAATCCGATTCTGGCCCAGCCCAGCTGAATCCAGAGTCTGAGCTTCTGACCACGAGCCCGAGCCCGTACCCCCTTCTCTGCAGGCCGACGGGTCCTCCTCGCTGCTCCTGCACCTCAAGGAAGAGATGGTGCCGCCGCGATCCCCGGTGCGAGCTAACAGCGCTGGCTGAGCACGCCCTCCGGCCAGGAACCCTGCACCAAGCTGCAGGCGCAGCACTGAACCGAAGCCCTGGCCCTCGGGGCTCACATCCCGGTCCAGTGGGTCAGAAGGGACAACCAACACACACGTGCCAGATAGAAATAGACGCGGAGGAAAACGGAACGGCTGCCAGGCCACCGGGAGGGTCTGCGCGCGGCGAGCTGAGGTCAAGAGAGGAACTGCAGAGCTCAGGTTCGAGGCTTGGAAGGAGGCGGCGATCGGAAAGTCTACAGGAGAAAATTCTAAGAGAGTCGTCATGTGCGAAGAAGGTCTGAGCCCAGGCCCATCCAAGGGGTGACCCCTCCCCAAAAAGCCAGGGTGGGGGGCAAAGCAAGAGGTAGACAGGGCTACTCCAGAAAGGATCTCCTCAGACATGGTCAGGAATTTGGATTTTTCCTGCTTGCAGAAAGGAAAGCCATCGGAAACTCGTAGGTAGAAGGGACACCACCTGACTTACAATTTGAAAAGGTCTCCGACTGCCCCGTGGAGATGGGACTGCAGGCTAACAAGGGGGAGGGGGAGCCCATTGGAACACGGGGGGGGGGGGATTGCACCAGTCCAGGCAGGAGGTGACAGCAACGTGGACCATGCTGCCACAGTGAGATGGTGAGAGAGGGTCCCCTTCTGGACGCACTTGGAGGAAAAGGCAACAAGACTAAGTAGACTGGAGTGTGGGGGGGACGGAAGAGTCAAGGGCGACGGGCTTGTTCGCTGGGGAACCGGGCAGCGGCAGCACTCTTTCCTGAGGTGGGGGAGCGTGGGAAGGCGTCCTTCCGCTTTCTCTCTAATTAAGGTTGAGTCCCTCTGGCTCATCGGAGCGCAGACGTTGAACAGTCTAGTCAAGGAACCCAGATCTCAGGCTCGGGTCAGGGCTGGAGGTCGGTCAGCTGGGAGCCAGCAGTCTGTGCGCTGGGCGTGTACCTACACAAATCCACACACTCTCTGTCCAGTGCAGAAGCCCCTGAGGCTGCAGGACTGGGTGAGGCCTCCCCAGGAGGGAGTGGAGGAGGAGGAAGAGAGCCCACCTGGGGCGAGGGTGAGCCAGGGAAGGACGGCCTGTGTGGCAGGTGACGGGTGTCAGGCAGGAAAGGGCTCCAAGGAGGCAGAAGTCGGCCACGGGAAAGGTGCAGGGAGGCCGGTGAGAGGAGGAGAGGGAATGTGACGTGAACAGGGACTCACTAACCAAGGCAACTCCTCAAGGAGTTCTGCTGGGTCGGGTCGCAGAGGAATGGGGGGAAATTGGAGAGCACCTGAATTCGGGGAGGATGGATACTGCAGAGGAGAAGAGGATCCCTGCCTAGGGGGAAGAATAAGAAGGTGGGGAGTGCGAGCTGGGCTCCCCCTCCGCGGGGTCCAGCTGGCTCCCATCTCTTTTCCCTGAAGATACTGGGGCTGCTCCTCCCGACGCATCACAGTGAGTGACTGAGCGGCCGCGTCTGGCAGGGCCTGCCCAGGCGCACCTCTGATGACAGGCAGGTGGGGAGCTCACAAGAGTCACATCACATCACAGAGGCAGCTCAGCTCAAGGGCGGAGACCTGGGACGCCCCAGTGTGCTTTTCCGGGCCTCCCAGCCCTGAGGCCCTGCACAGGGACCCATCCTCAGCACCCCCTCCTGTGTCTGTCTGCCTCCAGCTGCCCCCAGAAGTGGTGGCAGTCTGAGGGCCGCAAGGCAGCAGGCTCCCAGAAGGACTGGGGAAGGACGCGGAGGAACCGAGGGGGCAGACTGCTGCCCGCGAGCCTTTTCGCTCAGCGTCTGTGTCCACGCATTTCTGTTCTGGAGCAGAGAAGTCAGTTTGTTTCACATGCAGGGGTTTGTGTCTGAATCGCCTCTGACCAAAAGTCCGGGTGCAAGGAAACCAGGTGAGAAAAGTCTAATCTGTGAAACCCTGCTACCAACATAAGGATTGTTTGTATAACGCCTACCGAAAAGCTAAATGGCTAAGGGAGGGAAGCCTGCTAACCTCCGCCAAAACACTCAACTGGCGGTCATCTATGAAAATGGGGAGACTGGCCCTGGCTGGTATGGCTCGGTGGACGGAGCCTGTGCGCGCCGGCCTGAGAACCAAAGGGTCGCCAGTTCGACTCCCAGTCAGGGCACAGGCCTGGGTTGCGGGCCAGGTCCCCAGGAGGGGGCGCATGAGAGGCAACCACACATTGAAGTGTCTCTTTCTCTCTCCCTGCCCCTCTCTCTAAAAACAAATAAATAAAATCTAAAAATAAGAAAGAAAGAAGGGAAGGGAGGGAGGAAGAAAGATGATGGGGCGACAAGAGAATGTTACAGCCCCAGGAACGTGGAAATTCCCGACTGGGATTTCCTCTGTGTCCCGAATATTCGGGGGAAGAGTCGAGAGCTGGCGACAAGCGTATTAGAGGCTTTCCTCTGACCATTTGGAAACAGAAGGGACGCAGAGCAAAACAGCCACACGCCCTGCCCCCCCCCACATCCCACCGGCCTTTGAGGCTTAGCCAGCCTGCAGTCCCACAGCCCGACCCTCGAGAAAGGACTTTTTTACTCAGAGTTCACGGAATCATGTTCTAATCAAGGTCTCTGAACAACATTAAAAATCGGAATAAGTGAATGATGCCGTTTATTAAAAAGCCAAGAAAGCCACCCAATTCCTTAGCACTTAGCAACCCTTCAAGTTCATCTATTTTAACAGTTCCACTTTTGTTTGCAAAGCAGGCTGGGTTGTGACCATCTGTTCTCGGAGATAAGCGGCCTCGTCTCGGAGCCCCGGCCGACCCCCATCTGGAGAAGGAGGCACTATGAGAAAGTGGGATCTCCCCGAGGAGGATCCCTAGGGAGAATCGGCAGCGGTCCGGGGACAAGGCCCCTCCTCCTGGCGGTGAGAAGAGCTCTGTGCCCTCCTGCCAGGCCCCTCTCACCCCACCCGCCAGGAGAATAACGAGCAGGCTTGGGAGATAAGGGAACAGTGACCAAGAGGAAGAGTAGGATGGGGGGCAGGTGGGGGCAGGCTTCCAGGGGATGCCGGGAAGTAGGGACCTGCACAGGTGGGGGCAGCCCCCAGCCTCAGGCCGCTTTCTGCTGCAGGCGCGGGGCCCAGCCCAGGCACCATGCAGTGCTCCGTCAGGCGCTGCCTCCTCACCTCGGTGGCCCTCGGGCTCCTGTGGCGCTTCATCACTTTGAAAGTCTCCAGCGAAATTGAAGATGATCCCGCGATGTCTATCAAAGGCCAAGTAGCAACCGTTGCTCTCTGTGTGGGGGCTGAGGCCATAGGGTGGGCAGGGTGTGGACAGGCAGACCCTCAGCAGTGCCCGCCCCGTTCACCCGAGAGCAGAAAGCTCCGAAGGGAGTGGGGCTGGACCTGGACCCACTGGTCCATGCAGAAGTGGCCTCCCTCCCCGTATGGATTAAGGTGAGAAAGACAGCAAACACTGCCTGAGCTCTGGGTCCTTTGGCCAGTGGTCAGGCATCCTGAGAATGTGCCGGGCTCACCCGGGGAGAGTGATCCACTCCCCTTCTTTCCCTGGAGAAGTTTCTGGAAGCTCCTAGGGCTAAACCTTGTTCTTGTCGTGAAAGGAAAGGCATGTTTTGCTTTGTCAATGCCCCAGGACAGTGATGGCAGAAGGAAGGACCCAAGACCACCAGAAGACTGGCAGAATCTCACCTTCCACTATATGAAAAAAGTCCAGCAGAGAAGAAAGAGTAAGTTCCAAGGAGGGGAATGGGGTCCCCAGGGGAGGTGGGGACACCCCCAGAAGTAAGGTCCCCCAGTGAGGAAGGAAAGAAGGAAGGGGAGAAGGGAAGGTGGGGTCGTGTGGGGAATGGCTGAATCTGGCTGACAGTCCTCCCCCCACCAGGATACTTAAGTCACTTGTTGTAGGGAAACAGAGCCACTGGATTTGAGAACACTGGGCCTAGAGCGGGCCTGTGTCTCAGGGTCCACTGCCCTCCATTTCCTGGGTTGGGAACTAAGCTCAGGGCTGAAGGGACCTGCTGGAGGCCACACACTCAGTGGCAGCAACGGGCCAAGGAGAACCCTGGGCTCCTGACTTGGAGAAGAAGCGCTCTTCCTGAGACATCTTCTTCCAGAGAGAGCTCTGGGGAGGGAGCCAGGCAAACACAAACAGCTGATGCTGGCTGAGCACTTGAGCCCCGTGCCAGACAAGTCTGGCTCCGAGCAGACTCAGAGGGACCCATGGGGACTCGGCACCGCAAAGCTGCGTCCTTCGCCACTGAGGCGCGCACACAAGGCACCCGGTGATGCTGTTAAAATGCAGGTTCTGTTCAGGTCGGTTTGAGGCAGGGGCCCCGACTCTGTATTTCTGGTGAACATCCAGACCACATTGCTGGAATAAGGCCCCCCGCTTTGATGAGCAAGGACCTAAACATCCCCTGCACCAGAAGACAGAATCATCCCTGCCTGGTGTGGCTCAGTGGATTGAGTGCTGGACTGCGAACCAAGGGGTCGCCAGTTCAATCCCCAGTCAGGGCACAGGCCTGGCATGTAGGCCAGGTCCCCGGTGTGCTTGACAGGCAACCACACACTGATGTTGATGTTTCTCTCCCTCTCTTTCTCCTTCCCTTCCCGTCTCTAAAAAATATATAAAATAAATCTTAAGACAGAGTCAATGGAAAAAACAGACGGACAAGAGAGGAAGAGAGAAGGCCCCAAAGAGCACCCCAACCCGTAATCCCCCCCCAAGCACCTTCCCCACCACCCACCCACCCTCACCATGGTCCCCATTCTGCCTCCCCCAGCATGGCTGATGGTGGGCATCTCCTCGGTGCCAGGCCCGGATCGCAGGGGCCTCCTGTACACGCTGGTCTCCCTGTTCCGAGCCTCCTCCAGGGCGGAGCAGAGACGTCTCATGGTGCTGGTCCACCTGGCCGACTCTGACCCTGCCTGGCTCAGAAAAACCGCTGCCCAGATTTCAACCCTCTTCAGCCCGCAGATCTTGGCAGGGCAGCTGGTGCTGATCCATGCTCCACCGGATGCCTACCCCGTGGGTGACCTTGGGGACGAGGCCTACCGGGGGAGCGCCTTCTTCTCCAAGCAGAACGTGGACCATGCCTTCCTCGTGAGCTTTGCAGCAGGGCTCTCTGACTACTTCCTGTTGCTGGAGGATGATGCCTTTTGCGCCCCCAACTTCATCACTCACATCCGCCGGAGGGTGGGCAACGTGAGCAGGGCCCCGTGGGTGCTGCTGGAGTTCTCGAACCTGGGCGTGCTGGGCAAGCTCCTGCACGGCAGGGACCTCCCGCTGCTGGCCCACTTCCTCCTCCTCTTCCACGAGGAGAAGCCCCTGGACCGGCTGCTTCTGCATTTCCGCACCCTCCTGGCCCAGAAACACGCCGTCCTCAGCAGGCCTTTCCTCTTCTACCGCCGGGGCTCCTCCTACAGTGCCCACGACAGCCTCGCGGCTGGAGCCCTGCGGAACAGGGTCCCCCGCAGCCCCCACAACCCGCCTGGAGCCGTGTTCACGGACATGAAGGTTTGGGGGGTTCATTTCCCCTGGCAGGCCTACACCCTGGACGAGTCTTTCTTCTGGACCCACAACGTCAGCGCGGGGAGCCACCTGACGGTCATCCTGAACCACCCAGCCAGCCTGCGGCGGGTGCAGGTGCTGACCGGCACCATCGTGGACGGACAGCAGGCCCTGCAGAAGGGGCGGGTGGAGCTGGGCTACGAGCCGGAGGGCACGCCGCAGCACTGCACCAGCTTCGCCGTGCTGGGCCCCCTGCTGGAGGGGCAGCTGGACCAGGAGGTGGTTCCGCAGAGCCGGGGCCACGACGTGAGCTGCGTGAGGCTGGTGGTGAGCGCCCATCAGGCTGGCGGGCTCATCGTCAGGCACATTTACCTCTGGGAGGAGCGGGCCAACCGCAGGACAGCGGCTCACAGTTGGAGATAAACTGGTGAGGGTCCGAAAAATCAAAGCCTGGGAGCCACTCTGTTCCAGCCTGTCCAGGCGGCCGGTGGGGGAAGGGGGCGGAGGGAGAAGGTCGGTCACTCTTCCGGTGCCACGGGTGCCACGGGTGCCACGGGTGCCACGGGTGCCACGGAGACGGCAGGAGACCTGTCCCTCCCCTTCTGAACCCAAACCAGCGACACGAGCAGCGCCTTTCCCTGCGGCGTGTGCAGCTTAGCCCGGTTTGGGGGGCGGTCTCGGTCACGAAGGCGGGCGTGGTGTGTGCAGGGGCACGTTCCAGAGTTCACACACAGTCGGGGGCGGGAGGGGTCACAGGGCGGCGAGGGTGAATGGGCAGACCTTGGCGGTCCCTCGAGCGGACGCCACAGGAGGCCAAGAAAGGGGCTCCCGTTAGGAGTCGCGCTCTGACTGACGGGCGCGAGAGCAGCGGAGGGGCCCACGGCCTTGAATGAGCCCCGTCACCGGACTGTCCGTTTCCCGCCTCGCCTGGCCGGCTTGGACGCGCGAGCACGGCTGGCCGCTGAAACCTCACTTTCTCGGCGCCGTTCACTGCTCGGCCCTCCGCCGGCCCCCACGCCCCCCGAGCTGCCCAAACGCTTCCCGACCTACAAGGACGACGCTCAGCGGCACCATTTCCACCTCGTTCTTTCTACTTTATTTTTTAAAAGTATTTTACTTATTTCAGACAGAGGGGAAAGGAGGGAGAAAGGGAAGCATCGATGCGTGGTTGCCTCTCGTGCGCTGCCTCCTGGAGGTCTGACCCGGCCGGCAAGCCAGGCCTGTGCCCCGGCTGGGACTGGAACCAGTGACCTTCTGGTTTGCAGGCTGGCACTCAAGCCATCGAGCCGCTCCGCCAGGGCCCAAAATTGAGTTTCGTAGTGCTCGAATTCTGTCTCCATAAAGCAGCTATAATTTAAAAAGCCGTACAAGCAAGTCAGAGGGCTTATCAGACTCTGCTGATGGCGACCGGAGGCCCTGAGGGTTTGGGACAGGAAAGGGGCGGGCCAGGGCCAGGGCTGCTTCGCTGTCGGCCCCGCTCCCCACGTCTGGAGCCGCACCCTCGGCTTGTCCCCGAAGCCCCCCCTCCCAACCTGCCTGTCCCTGGCAGCGGTGGCCCTCCGTGCGGGAGCTCAAAATCTCGAAACGGCGCCGGCCCTGGGAGAGCGGTGGCCACCACGAGTGCCACCGGAGACCCGAGGAGGACAGGCAGCGCAGTCCCCAGGGCGTGGGCATGCGGGGCTCCCGAGGCCCTGGCTCCGCGTCCGCGGGCCCAGCTCAGCTGTCTCTCGGGTGCGTCCGCTGCACGGTGAACTCAGACGCACCGCCCAGACTCGGAGGGTGTCTGCCAAATGAGGGGATGACCCCCAGCTTTTAGTCGACAGAGCTCACAGAAATCCATGTCCGACGTAGTCTTTGGACAGACACTGGGGGCGGGGGAGGCAAACCCCGTTTTACAGACTGAGAAGTGGGTGTGAAGGGCAGAGACTGTGTGCCTGGAGTCTGCAGCGGCCCCATGGGACTCCTGCCCCCCGGACCCCCGTCTTACCTGTGCAGCCCAAAGGCAGGTGTGGAGAAGGCTTCTGAGGAGCCTCAGGAAAGTCACTGCCAAGCTGCCAGCAGGGCCCGGCCCGCAGCGCACAGAGCCCCAGACACCTGGGGCCCCACCTGCCCCCTGGCCAGTGCCGGCCTGCCCGTCCTTGATCCAGATTCTGCAGGGGAGGGGCCCAGGAACGCTCTTGTGGTGCTCTGGGAGGCTGTGGGAGGGGGGCGGTTTCCTCCCAAGCTGACTGGCCATGACCTTGCTGGAGCCCCTGCCGGGACTCAGGAGGGGCCCCGGGGCAGCAGAGTTGAGTGAAGCCTGCTCCCGGGAGCCCAGGTGTCAGGGAATGCGGCCTCCCGGGGTGGCCCCTGATGGGCGGCCTGCTTCCCCCACGAGGCCTGCAGCTGCCTGGGCTCTGCGCTGACCCTGTTGCCTGTGGCTAAGGCAGCAAAGCCCTCGAGTTTCCTGAGCGTCAGGGAGTCCCGGTGCCCATCCCCGCCCTGGCCGTGGCCACCCCGCCCCGCCCGGCAGGAGGTGCCCTGTGGCTGCCCTGTCCTGGTCGGGGGCCGTGCCCAGCACCGTCCGAAACGGCTGTCACCCCTGGGGAGGCTCCACGGGCGAGTCCCCCCCTTCAGAGTCCACAGTCAAACTTCGGTTAAGGCCCCGATGCCGTGTTTACTTGTGTCCGTCAAGCTCCGATGGCACGACATGGGCACAGGCCCGTCCCTGAGGGACTGACCGTCTAGGACAGACACCTGGACGCACTCGGAGGCCGCATGGACGGCCGGACATCAGGGCAAGGCCGCGCACAGGGCACGGACCCTGGAGAGTGGAGTTCCCAGAACACGGAAGTTTTCCTCTCCCGCCGAGAGTGTGTGTATGTTCAACGCCTGGGGGGTCTGTGCCCCAAATTAAGAGCCTCGAGTCTACATGAATGTTTGTAGAATTCTTCAGTGAAACCATCTGGGCCTGGGGATTTCTTGGGAGGAGTTTTTAAACTATGAATGTAATTTTTTAAAATAATTCTAGGGTTATTAAAATGATCCCTTTCAAACTGGGTGAGTTACGTATTAATACTTTGTATTTATTGAGTTCTCTCTCTACCCATTTCTCCCTTGTTGTTCTATGGTCAGCTGTTGGGGGGAGGTTAAGTCTCCCACCGTGCTTGAGGATTGTCTGCTTCTTGCAGTTCTACCAGGTTTTGCTTCCGGTACTTTGCAGTCTGTCTGTTTGGTGGGCACACAATTTGGGTTATATCCTCTTGGTGGACCGATCCCTTATCACAACATAACATTCCCTTTCTGCCTCCGGTCACGGTCTTGTTCTGCAGTCGACTTTATCTGAGACGAATGTAGTCATTCCTGCTTTCCTTTCCTTAATTTTGCCTGGTAATTCTTTTCCCTCCTTTTGCATTTAACTACCTATGTGGTTATATTGAATTGGCCCCACAATTCAGTTGGCCAGAAAGTCTGTTCACTTGGCCGAGAAAATCATTCAGCCAAGAAATTTGTTCCACCAGGAAATTTGTCCCATCCACCAAAAAGTTCATTCGGTGGCCAGAAAGTTTGCTGTCGGCCAAAAAGTCCATTCAGTGCCTTGAAATTTTGGTCGAATGACCAATTATTTCATTCATCTGGCAAGAAAGGTCAGCCAAAAAAGTCCATTTGCCTTTTCCATAAGCTGGCTCTAGTAGTGCTTAGTTATCTTTAATTTCATTTGAAACCATTTTGGTAGATCGTATTGTGACAACTGTCATATCATCATGAAGTTTTAAAAAATTTATCGAAAGTAGAAAATTTTTGTGTAGCCATTTTAATATTGAAGATGGAAGAAAATAAGCAAGACTTTCAACATATTAGGCTTTGTTATTTCAAGAAAGGTAAAAATGTAAAAATAAAGATTGGTGCTGTGTGTGCAGAAGGTGCTGTGACTGATGGAGCATGTCAAGAGTGGTTTGTGAAGTTCTGTTCTGGAGACTTCTTGCTGGACAATGCTCCTCCGTTGGGTGGACCAGTTGAAGTTGATAGTGAGGAACTCGTGGGAAATGAACCCCTATATTAAACTGAACAAAAGTGAAAATATGACCCATCAGACTCCGTGGGGTGCAGCTAAATCAGTGCCGAGAGACAAAGTCACGGCCCTAAATGTTCCCACTGGAAAAGAAGGAAGACATGGCTCACTGATCTGCCCGCTGATCGCAACACTTGGGAGAAAGAAGAGCAAAGAAATTGCCACCCAAACAGAAGCAAGGAAATAGTGACGATAAAAGCTGAAATCAGGGAACATGAAAACAAAGAAAACCAATTTAACAAAGAGCTAATTTTTATTTTATTTTTTTAAAGATTTTATTTATTTTTAGAGAGAGGGGAAGGGAAGGAGAAAGAGTGGGAGAGAAACATCAAGGTGTGGCTGCCTCACTCGCCCCCTACTGGGGACCTGGCCCGAAACCCAGGCATGTGCTCTAGACTGGGAGTCAAATTGGCAGCCATTTGGTTCACAGGCCGGCACTCAATCCACTGAGCCACATCAGCCACAGCAAGAGCTAATTTTTTAAATGACCGATGGGACTGACCAGCCTCCAGCAAGGCTGACAAGGAGAGAGAAGCGGTGAACTACCCATCTCAGGACTGAAGCCGAGGACGTCCCTGCAGACCCTGCCAACGTTGGAGGAGGAGGGAAAGCCAGGGACAGTGCGACACGAACACACTGGACAGTTAGAAGGGACGAGGAGTCCAGAAACGCAAGCTGTTGTAAAGTCTCCACTTCTCACCGCCCATCACAATGTTTCAAGCGTGGAACGTTTTCGTTACGTTGAAGTAGAGAACTGCACGCAGAAATACAGCCAAGAAGGGTTTGTTTTCGCTTTTGTGGAACCCAGGCAGGGAAGGAAGACATGCCGGTGTCAGACGGAACCGGGCTTCGAGGAATGCAGACAGACAGCGCAGGGTGAGGGTCCTGTCTTCTCCTCTCCGTGGGTCTCACCAGGGGAGCAGCGCGGCCCTGGAGACACCCCACCCTCAGAGCCCGGCAGTGGGGCTTGTCGAGCGCACAGAAGGGAAGCCTCTGTGTGTCCAGGCAGGTAGCCCTTAGCTGCCTCAGGTCCTCCGACACACACCCAGACACCTGAGAACAGGTGTGGCCGCACCCTGGGCTACTTCCTTCCTCCCGGGGCTGCTTCTCAGAGTAGGAGGCATGTATACACCTTCCTGCCTAAGAGGCCCATGAGGATCTTGTTTCCGATGTTCCTAGCGCCAGACTCAAGACCCCTGACCTCCAGAATCCTGGCCGAACGGGCACCAGCCTCTACTGCCCTCTGCCGGCCGCTGGGAGGGAGGACAGGCAAAGCTCCGCTCCCTGACATTTATCTTAAGGTATAGTGATTCCTCCCCCGCTGGCTTTCACTACTAGACTCACACCAGTGAGTGGGCAGGGGTCAGGGTTGCATGGGGTCCCCCCCGGGACGTCGGTGCACTGAGCTGGGGTCCTGAGCCCCTGAGTATTGGGGTCGGCCCTGCCCCCAGCCCCCGACATGGCTGGACTTGGACTCAGGAGGCTGTGGAGGGAGAAGGCCCACAGCCCCACGTGCACTCCTGGGGAGTCAGGGAGGTGGGGAGGAATGGGAGACGAGGAGAGCAGGGCTCAGGCTGCCCCCCGCCCAAGTCCTCAGGTTATTCTCCCCAAGGACGTGTGGGGATCTCGTTCTTAAAAGATTTTACTTTAGACGGGGAGAGTGGGAGAGAAATATCAATGCCGGCTTGCCTCTCATGAACTGGCCAGCAACCCAGGCATGTGCCCTGACTGGGAATCGAACCGCGATCCTTTGGTTCGCAGGCCCGCGCTCAATCCACTGAGCCACACCAGCCAGGGCCACTGTTCAGCACCTTTATTTCTCCAGGTCAGACTGAAAAGACAGAACGACACTTTTGGCTGCCAGCAACAACGTTTGGCAGTTCTCGAAAAAGATACAAATGACCAGAAAGTATACAAAATTTCATTAGAAATGACAAATGCAAATGGAAGCAAGGAGACACCATTTTTTTCTCTATTCAAGTGGCAAATGTCCTTTAATGATGACAGATGCCCAGGGCGGGCGGGGAAGGCTCAGAGGAGCGCGCGCTCTGACGTGGGCGGGGGGCCGGCGCGGCGGCCGTTTCTGCGGGGTGTGGACAGGCGCACGCCCTGCACCCCGACTCCTAGTGACAGACGCCAAGGACAGGCCGAGGACTGCGCGCACCGGTCTCCCTGCGAGGCCGCAACCCACAGCCACTGCTCGTAAGAACCCGGGGACGGCGGCAGTGGACTGTTCACATGCGCACGGCAGCGCAGGACGCCGACGCCGCGGAGCACGCACGGTGCACGCCACGGACAGGGGTCAGCACGCTGCGAGGGGACGCGCAGGTACGAGAGGGCAGCGCGAGCCCGCATTTGCTTCACAAAGCCACAGGTGTGCACACACGTGCAGAACAGCACTGAGGATGCATACCACATTACTACTGGCCACCTCTGGATGGCGCAGATACGAGGGATGAAGAACGCTTACACCCGTTGCTGTATTTACCTGCCGAGTGTGCGCTACTTCTGATATGAGAAAGGCCAAAGCCTCATTTCAGGGGAGGCTGGCCTCGGTTGGGCGGTGCCCACACGGGCCGCTCGCCCCCAGAGGCATCCGCTCGGGTCTGCGCCTTCCGACCCGAGTGGACAATTGCCACAGCGGTTCTGCAGATGCCGCGTCGCGGCCCCGGGGCCACTGGTCCGGAACAGGTCTCTCCTTTCTGCAGGAGCCCCCTGGGGCCCTGACTGGGCAGGGAGCACACAGGCTGGTGGCAAAGCTGCGCCCCAGGCCCGCATGGTGGTGGGGAGCAGGGGCCGCAGTGAGCCAGGTCGCCAGTGTGGCCTGGTGGCAGGTACGGGTCTCCTGGACCTGAGGCGGGAGATGGGGGGACACTGGACCCCGCTCACGCAGACCACTCAGGGTGATCCATTTCAGAAGAGAAACGACAGAACAGCCGGAAGTCCCCGTGGAAGTCGGTCAGGTCGGCGACACCGCTCGCTCCCACGGAGCGGCCCCACGGCTGAAGGAACGTCTGAGTCGGGGCTGGCGGAGCGATTCCAAAGGGACCGACACTCCGCGAGGCGCAGGCCCAGCGGATTCAGGCGCTGACGACGGCACCCACCGAGGAAGCCTCTGCCGTGCGCAGAGAAGGCAGACCCACAAACTCCTGCGCGTCACGCAGAGGCCCGTCCCTCCTCCTCTGTGGCTTTTCCCGGGAGGCCCGGGAAACAGCCCCCTCAGCCCAGAGCAGAGGCCCTCCCACCTGGTACCCCAGGTGTGTCCGAAGTGTTCCCGATTCGTGGTTTAAATACAAAGGCTTGTGGATGCTAAGCTCTGAAAAAGAACAGATTACGGTCAGGGCAGCCAGACAACGGTCACCCTGAGACACCTGCGTGCTGCCTTGAACGAGAGCTCCGAGAGCATCTTTGTCCTGTGTCATCCTGGCTGAAAGGCTGACGACCGCTTGCTCTTCCGGAGCAGGAAGCCCGGGAGCCCCGGGGTCAAGGAGAGCCCAGCAGGGCGCAGGGAGGACAGGACGTCTGAGGAACGCACCCCGGTCCGGAACCTCGGGAAGGGGCGCTCAGGAGATGCTGGGACGCAAAGCGAGCGAGGCTGAGGAGGTGGGCAGAGCGTTAGCCTCTGCATGTCCGCCTGGACAGGTGACACTGTAATTGGGACAGAGAAGGAGCAGCAGGACTGTCCCACCAGCCGACACTGGCTCTGGTGACAAGCAGCTCTCACACTCAGAGGGGCTGAGCCCCACCCCCGCTACTCGTGGGAAACACGTTCCAAGGCCACGTAGAAACTGTTCTTGTCATCCAGGCAGTGCCAGCCGAGGGGCCCGACTTCGCAGTCTGCGCAGACCAGGAACTTGACGTTGCCCACGTCCTTGGTGAAGCCCACGTTCTCGAAGGTGAACATGTCATCCACCAGCCAGTGCTCCTGCAGGAGGTCGCCGTCAGGACTGCCGCCGTCGGCCAGGGCAGCCTTCTTTCTCATGGACGGAAGGAAGAGCTGCAGGGCGGAGAACACACGAACGTCATGCTGAGCGCCCCTGCTGGGCGCCGTGCGGGGTCCTCGCGGAGACCAAGCACGCAGGCCAACTGGGCTGCGGCCTGTGCCCTGACTCAGGAGACGTGGGGAGGGACCATGACCAGCTCTGGTGGTGACGGGGCTTCACTGCCATCCCGACCTTGGGCTTCGAGGCCCCACCGGCCTTCGGGCCTCCTTCAGACACGGGCCCTCTGCTCTGCCCTCAGGTCTGGGCGAGGCAGCTCCTTCTCTACATCCAGCTCAAAAGTGACCGCCTCAGGAGGTCTGCCCTAAGCCAGTGACCTGAACTGACTTCCCATATTGCCCACGGTGTTGCTATAATTGATTCGCTTTCTAATAACCATGGATTTTAGGGAGACACACTCACAGATCTGCTGTCCATTTGCTGATGCCTCGCTGGCTGATCCCTGCACGTGCCCTGACCGGGGACTGAGCCCACAGTCTTGGTGTGCAGGGACAACACTCTAACCTACCGGGCCAGGGCTCCTTTTGTTTTGGAAGCGCCTTTCCTGAGGCATGACTGGCGCGTTGCATGCTGCATGGATTTGAAGTACACGCGGGTACACTCGGGCACATCACCGCGATCAAGATGATGAGCACAGGCATCACCCCCAGAATTTCCTGGTGCCACCCCCCTTTATTTTTTGCTTGTTGCCCTCTGAAACCGTTGCACTAGTTCACTGGCTGAGCAGTTCCGCACGGCTCTCCTCCACGAGAACTCGAGCGCCTGCTGGCCCAACACCACAGCCCTGGTGCCCGGAGCAGCGACAGCAGAGTGCGGAACTCGGGTGTGTGTGGAAGCCGCACACGCAGGGTGTCGTCTGGCTTTGCTCTATTCCGTCACCGTTGTGAACATGCTGGAATCGTCTTACAAAATACAATACCAAGGAAAGCGGAGTTCCAGAATCTGGAATACTCCCCCAGACTGCTGCAAAACACACCCCCTGCAGTGCCTGGCCCCCTGCCCTGCCGCCGATGGCTCACTTCCCACAGCCCCCGACTCTTCACAAGCCAGCAGGGCCTCTGGGTGCTAGTCTGTCACTGGCCACCACAATAAAAGCGGAATGTTCTTAAATATTTAAAAAACGTGCACCCTGGCTGGTACGACCCAGTGGACTGAGCGCCAGCGTGTGAACCACAGGGTCGCCAGTTCGATTCCCAGGTGGGGCACAGGCCTGGGTTGTGGGCCGGGTCCCAGTGTGTGAGAGGGGCAACCACACAGGTTCTCTCCCTTTCTCCTTTCCTTCCCCTCTCTAAAAATGAATAAATGAAATCTTAAAAAAAAAAAAAATTAAAAACACGGAACACGAGTCCCGAAAAGTTAAAGGCTTCGGCGGGGACGTGGGAGCCCAAGAGTGAACCGAAGGCCCGGAGATGTGCTGTGACGTGGGGGCTGTGCTGCAGCCCCGGGCGCAGTAGCCCCGACAGGGAGGAGGCGCCCAGCTTACACCGTCCCTGCCCCCGTCCTCCCGGCACCTGGCCTACGAGCGCAGAGGTCTGTAATGCGTCACCAGGGCGGCACCTGAGGACACCGCAAAGCACCACGGTCCCCCTGGCTACTCCGCCCTTCTCCTCACTGTTTGCCTCACCTGCTGGGCAGTGAGTCCCTGAGGCTTTGTCCCCCTCAGCGACCATGGGAGCAGGCAGGGAGAGTGAGGGGTAAAAATTCAGGTGCCAGGAAACCTGCTGTGACTTCCTGTGGACCTCCATCCCTGGACAAATATTTCCAGTCCATCCCCTCTGCTGTCGCACGCGGCCCGCCCCTCAGGGGAGAAAATGAGGGAGGGCCTGAGCTTCCGCCCTCGGAAAGCGCCCAGCAAAGGGGCGGCAGATCCCTCCCCACTGCCCCTTACCTTGTGGGTCCCTCTGGTCCTCCAAGTCCCACCTCCCAGGTGGGCAAAACAAGGAGGTTTCCAGCTGTGCAGGTGTGAAACGCTGAGTGCACGCCCAAGTTACTGTGTGTTAATTACCGCAGCATTTACTTCTGTTACAGCTGCAAACCCGCTCTGCCCATTCCGCATTTAAATCCTGCAAGGATCACCAGGACCACACGTGGACACACGCACACGTGTGATCTGAGCAGCAGTGTCTTGGCCTCTGGCTGCGGTGCCCAGGGTCACTGCAGGGGGCACATCTGGAATGGGGAGGGTTCTGCACAGACTATGAGGTGAAAATCGAGAGTCTTGTCCAACTTGAGGCAGGCACCTCCATGGCCAGGAGGGCTAACCCTAACCTGGGCCCCTAACGCAGGACGGTCTCCTGAGAGACAGGGAGACACGACTTGGCGAGATTCTGCTGAGGTCCCCATTTGCTTTTTCAAATGTATTTTCTTTGTAGGAAACCTGACAAGTCTACTACAACACAAATGAGAGTAAAAACGGCTACAGCAGAGTAAACCTCAGCGTGTCTGTAGTTTCCTCCTCGGTGTGTACTTACGGTGCTTTCACAACACACCCCCAAATTCTGCGACAGTCCCCCCACCCAGAGGTGCAGCCCACGCCTGTCCCCTCGAGCCTGGGCAGCCCCCCGCGACGCCCCTTGCGAACACCCCAGGGCCTGCCCAGGGTCAGGATCTGGGTCCTCTGCCGCAGGGAAGCTTGGGAGAGGACCCGCTTCTGAGGCAGCGCTGAGACACCTGCCCGCGGGCCGCGGCCTAGCGGGGAAAGCTGCACGAACGCCCCGGGTGCGCCAGCCCTCCCCGTACTGTGCGTCCGTGTCCTCCGTGGAGCCCTGACCCCCAACACATGAGGCCATCAGGGCGGAGCCTGTGGGGAGCAAATCCGGGTGACAAAAGCCCGCACGTGGTTGAAACGGGGTGAACGCCACACTTCCCTGCAGCAAGTTTACCCAAACCCCGTTGTCTGCACTTTCTCCCTCCCGGCGACGGCACCAGGAGAGGAATTAAGGTCCAGGACTTGGAGCCAAGAGAGACTGGCCCCCAGGCCCTAAGGCTAGGGCCGCGCGCCAGGCCGCCCTACCTGCCGGCGGGAGAAAAGTGCCGTCCCCGGCTGTAGCACCCGCGAGCCGCAGCGCTGGCACAGCACCGCTTTCCGGTTCCGGCCCTCCGCCGACACCAGCTCGCTCGGCGGCGCCACGGAATCCATCGCCGCCGCCACAGTCTGGGACTCGGACCGCGCAGGCGCAGCTCGGCCTGGTCCGACTGCGCCGGCGCGGATCTCGGAGGGGGCGGGGCAGGTAGCCACCGCCTTTTGCGCAGGCGTCCGGCGGCTTTGTGACCGGGTGATGTTTCCGGCGCTGACAAGTCCTCTCCGCGCTCACCAGGTCACCGGGCCTCCCCGATTGTTGAGTCGTTCACCTAGAGCTGAGTCCCTCGTTTCCTGGGACTCGGTTCCGGGCCTGGGTGCGAGGGGACGTCCCTGGGGCGACGGCACGGCGTGCGGGTCGGACCCGGGCTCCTGCAGGGGGCCGCTCCGGTAGCTGTCGGGGGCTGACGGCGACTGTTCCAACCAGCGACCGCTCACCGGGGGCACAGCACGGCGCGGGCGCGCGGTGGAAACCGAGCTCCGGGTCGGCGGGACCTCCCTGTGGGCTGTCGCTCGTCCCCGCAGGGCGCAGTGAGGAAGGTCTCGGTGGGAGGTGACTCGCTGGGGCGCCCGGACTCGGCTGTCACCGCACGCCGCGCAGAGTCAAGGTCCAGAGCCGCAGGCCTCGGGCCCCGCCGCAAGTGACCCGGCGGTCAGTGGGTGCCCGTCACACGCCAGCCCTCGGCCCCCGGCCCCGAAGGTGACACAGCCAAGCAGAGTGTGTGACAGACAACCGGGCACAAAGCAGTGGAAGGGCGGGAAGGCGACACCGGGGCGGGCATAACGGGGGACCGGGGTTTGTGGGGAAAGGAAGACTACCTCCGGGAGGAAGAGAGCGGGGAGACGCGGGCGGGGGCGCGTGGTGCTCGGCAGACGCTGTGGCCCAGGCAGGAGCTTGGAATTTCACGCCGAAACCACCTCCCGTTTCCCGGAAATGCGCGGTGTCCGGCACCGCAGGGTCCCGCGCCCGCGGGAAGGCGACGTGACAGGGGGCGGGGCGCCGGGAGGCCGCGCGGCGCGGAGCGGGCAGGAGGTCCGGTCCGGAACAGCCGAGAGGACCGGGCGCAGGACGCAGCAGCTCATCAGACGTCTGCACACGAGCGAGCGAGCAAGCGCTCCCCGAGGCTGGACACCACGTGACTGGCTGGCTGCCCGTCGGCGGCCGGGAAGGGCGGCTCGGCGGCGCAGCCGCGTCTTCCGCAGAGTCGGCCGTGACGTCAGGACGGTTCCAGAGTCTGGGCTGAGACTGCCCCGGGGCCACCTTCCCTGCCCTCGCGGGGCTGCTGCTCAGACGGCGGTTTCACACCTGCCGCGTCCCCGGTGCCCTGCTCGCAGCAAGTTCCTCTCGGCTCCCCTTCCCCTGCTCTGGGAGTACCTGGGGTTTTTGCGGTTTCGCAGGCGTTCTGCCCAGCTGTTTCATGGGCCATGAACTGAAGCAACCGGAAGGGTTTGGGTGACTAAAGCCCCCAAGTTCAAGCGGGTATTAAATGAGCCCCTTCTTGATCCCCTTTGGGTTTTCAAGGACACTCCAAGTGAGAGAGGAGTCCGAGAATTTGGCAGATTCAGGTGAACGCTTCACCAGTGAGTCTCCAGTGGTGAAGCGGTGCTACCTCTGACCTGTGTCTAATACAGAAGCAGTGGGTCTGCGTGGCAGACACAAGGCGAACAGGCTGAAGAGTCGGCTCCCCCAGCTGTCTGCAGACAGTGCTGGTTCGTCGCAAACTCTAAGGCATTTGAGACAGATGCTTTTTAATATTTTCTTAAAAAAATACAAAGGAAACAAACTCTTTAGGTCAATTAAATTCAGGGAGAGAAAAAATGGAATTTCAAAGTAAAGGGAAAGTGCCTCATTGTTTAGGTTATCACATCCCCACACTCCAAGGACCCATAAAGCAAGAATTTCACTCCACAGCACAGGGGAGCCTTGAGTGTGGCTCAGAAATGGGGAGGGCAGGTACTGGACCAACACAGGGATCTTGGTTGCCCTTCGATGGTTCTGTGCTGGGATGAAAGTGGTTCACTCTCAGGACACAGATGCGGGAACCCCATAGTAGGAAAAGGACAAAACGTACCAAACAGCAGTAAAAACTACCCTTAGCACAAGTGCACCCTTAAAAGGACAGGGCAATACCAGGTAGCTTAACTTCCAGGCTGCTGCACCCCCACCCCTTCCTAAAATAAATAGTACGGCCAGCAGCACCATGTCTGATTCAACCAAGGAAGCCTCTCACCCACTGGAGAACCCCGCTGCGCCTGGCAGGGAGTGGGACGATCACGAAACCATGGGTACTTCTACTGTCCCACCTGACGCTTGTTCTGTTTTCTCCCGCACAGGCTTCAGTGCCAAGAGGAGCCACACTGCAGTCCAGAAAGACCCAGGAAATGGGAAGACCCTTCAAATAACCGCCCTCCTCAGCCTCCCAGGGGACACAGCATCAAATTCAGGTTGCAGCCAAACCCTGGTCCATCTCAAATGCCTCCCATCCCAAACAGTTCAGTTCATGACCAAGCTGTTCACAGAGAAAACATCTTGGTTGTCAAACAAAACTGTGGTTCTCGACCTGGAGATCCTTTCATGCTGATGTCTGTACCATCAGTCACCTGTATGATTCCGTTTTCTAACAGACTGCTTCTCGAACGGTCTTCCAGAAGCAATTAAGCTTGAGAATCAGGGTTCCACTGTACTGCACCTGCTCCAGACCCGGTTCGGATGCAGCAGCCCTGCCCACACAGGAATGTCACGCAGGTGTCTCCCAAGCCCCGAAGCTTCCACAGGACCCTGCCCTTTGTTTCCCCCCAGGGTGGAACCACCTTACCACCCGCTATCTGCAGACTAGGGAAGTTATTTTTTCCTGGAAAACAAGGCTTGGGTTTTATCCAGCTGACTCAGGCTGGCACCCTTCCAATCCAGACACAGGCCGGACATGCCCACACCTAGCAGGTCACACTCACCTTCATTCTCAGCAACACACGAGGCACAACCTGTAACAACCCTCCCGAGCACACGGTAAACCAGAAACAACCAGGAGGTGCTGTCCAGACCAGGAGACGACCTGGCCCCTCACATCCACCCAGAGCGCATCTCTTCCCACCAGTGAGCGTCCATTCCCCACCCTACTCGTGGACAAGTACCAGTGTGCGGGGCAGTGTGTGTCAAATACGGACAAGCATCACGACACCGGTGCTTGTAATCACCCTGAGTATAGCGGGAAGTAGGCATTCTGGGAACCATCTCGCTTCTCCCGCCAACTGGCCCCTGGACTGGTCACTCGCTTTGGATGGTTTCCAACAAGGGTCACTTCTCTCGGAGAACACACACGCCGGCATCACAGCGCTGGGTCCCCATGGATGTCACCACTTCCCAGCTGTCGATGATGGGGTCATAGCACTCGATGCTGCTCAGCAGGGAGTTCCCATCATAGCTGGGTGGGGAAGAAGCAAAAGGGGGGAATGAGCGTTCCGTCCCTCTCTGCGTGTCCCACACCGAGGATGCCACGGAGACATCTCCCCTGACCCACACCCTGTGTCCACCCAACAGTGCGGACTGGACCACGTTGTCCTACTGCACGACGGCTCCGGCCTGGTTTTCAGTCCTCACCCTGCAATTGCATAAAGTCTGCCCCGAAGCACTGTGGCCCCCACGTAGCATCGTGGGGTGGTCATGCAGGTGACGGCTGTCCAGGAATCAGTGCGGATGTTGTACGCTTCAACGGAAGAAAGGTGGGCTGTGCCATCAAATCCCCCCACCACGTAAATATGGTCATTCAGCAGGGCTACTCCTGCACCTGAGGAAAAAGGTGCAGCAAGTTACTGATACTGAAGCGAGGGTCTGAGTTCTAGAAAGAACACGTAGTCACTGAGGGCTGGCTGAATTCCTGGGGGGCTCAAGGATGCTCACTAGCGCCAGACAGGGCTGACATGATTGGTCCAGCACAGGCTAGTCCATCTGCACACCTGGTGGGGGTTGAGATGAGAAAAGAAAAATCAAAATGGTTCTCACTTCCACTCATCAATTCGGACGCTGACCCTCTTCATCGGTAGAAAAGAAGGAAGTGGAAAAAAGGCAGGCGGTGAAGGTGGAAGGAAGAGAGGCACCGTGACTGAGGTTCTGGAGCAGTTTTTACCCGGAACAGCAGGTGCTCTCCGACCTGGAGCCCAGCTCCTCCACCTCAGGAAGCACCTGCAGGCGTGTTAGGCCCTGCCAGCACTCATCCACGTAACGTGTGCTGGACACCAAGCCTTTGCCAGATATGACGAGGCAGGCAGGGCCCTGACTGGGTGGTTCAGTTGGATAGAGCACCGTCTAGACATGCCAAGGTGGGGGGTTTGATCCCCAGTCGGGGCGCGTATAGGTATCAACCAATGAATGCATAAGTAAGGGGAACCACGAATCCAGGTTTTTTCCTCTCCCCCACAAAAATCAATAAAAAAAATTTTTTTTAACGCAAGGAGGAAACAAGGACATAAAAACGAATAAAACAAGGCTTCTGCCCTCAAGTGTACACTCCACTTGGAAGTTTAAGCTGTCTTCACTCCCACACACTAGAGGAAACAGGCAAGGAAGAGAATGGAATCTGACTCCTGCTTCACTGGAGCTGAAGTGAGGAGGAAATACAACTCTGATCGGCTCTGTCCTGTGGCAGCGCCACCGCTGCACAAGCGGACATGTGACAGACAGCCACACTGTCCCACCCCTTAGGTCTGACCAGGCTTACCAGAGCGCTTGGTGGCCATTGGTGTCACATTAGTCCAGTGTCCTGTATGGGGATCGTATTTCTCAACTGAATTTAAGATATTCAAGCCATCGTATCCTCCTGAAAGACAAAGTAGAGGCCATTCCAGAAAGAGGGCAAATCCGATTCCCAGTCTGCCTTTCTCCTGAGTGTTCCAACTGATTCTTCAACCTCACCCCTCCCCCACGAGCTCCGGTAATCCAAAGAAAAACCCGACAGCATCCCACGTTCTGCTTCCATGAAAAGATAGTCCCAGTTTATGGAACAACAGGGATAGACCAGGGTTTTAGGTCAAGGCCATTTATGAACTTAATTCTGGTAAAAAGGGACACCCAACCCCCACAAAGGCTGCCACCCTTATGTCCTCTCCCATCCCTGCCTCCCCGACTCAGCACCTAGACAATAGATCACTCCGCCGGCTACCACCAGCCCAGCGCCTTCCCGGGCTGTCTGCATATCTCCCAGCATGCTCCACTGGTCAATGTTGGGGTCGTAGCGCTCCATACTGGTGTGGCGCCTGCTGCCATCAAAGCCTCCAGAGACATAGATCATATCTGCTCAGAACGAACACATCACAGACTGTTAGAGGAGAGATTTCTGATCACTCTTCTCTACCAATTCTCCACAAGTCCTTCAAATGTTTGGGAGCAAAAACAAAGTGTTTCTACGGGGTTAAATCTTGTCAGTAAGGATGAAAGCACAGTTAAGACGTCAAAACAGTGGGGTTGGACGGAACCCTCGAAGTCCTCAAAGAGCAACACAGTTCCTGGAAGTCCAAGAGCTGACTTCCCCCTCAGCACATTGCAACCTGACCCACCAAGCTGTCGGCACTGAAAGGCCATGACCACTGAACAGCTTTGACAACAGGGCTGTTTCCAAAGCAAAAGGAATGCTGACCTCGCCAGTGCCCTCATTTCATGCTCCTGCCAGATGACCAGGAGGGATGAGCCCCTATCCATCCACGACACTGGAAGCACTGCCCCGCGCACCAAGCCTACCTCCCAGGGTGGTGGCCCCAGCTAGGCCTCGCCGGACGTTCATCGGGGCGACGGAGTACCAGACCCCATCCTCATCTGCTGTGTAGTCCAGACACTCCACCGAACTGAGGCGGGAGCGGCCATCGTAGCCGCCAATGACGTAGATCCGGTCGTGCAGAGACACGGAGGCCACGTAACGCCTCTTCCGAGTGATGCTCTACGGGGTCGGGAGAGAAGGGGCACAGGGCGCCTGAGTCAGGCGGCCTCCCGCCCCCTGGCTCCCCTTCCCATTTCTGTCTGAACTCGGCTCCTTCACCGGCCAGCAGGAACCCCTCGGGCGGAGGCACAGCCTCGGTCTTCTCCAGCTGCGCAAACGTCAAGCCTCCTGCCTGTCTGCCTCACTCCAAGGCTTCCCGTTTTCCAGTATCTGACTCCTTTCCCGTCCTCAGGGCTCTGGGCTACAGACTGCGATCTATCCACAAGGTGGAGGGTCTCCCACACTGTTAATCAAAGGGCCAGGAGTCAGTGAGCCTAAGAGTCAGGAGGACTGAGGGAAAGAGTTCCACGTTTTCTCAGATTTATTATTATTCATTCACCACTGAAACAGAGACATACCAAGGGAGAAAGAGACAAACTTCTGTGCTCGGTGTGACCTAACACCGAGCTCAGGGTCACAGAGCATGGCCCGTGAAGCATGCTGGGAGTGAGACAGCTCAGGGAGGCACCGCCACAGTAGCATCTTCCACGGGCCACCGGCATCTCCAAAGTGCAATCTGAATAGTCGGTAACTACTTCGTGAGTACCTACTGTGCGTGTGACCCTGCTGCAATGAACACTGTGCAGTCACCAGGCTTTTCTGTTTTAGGGCCGAGTTATTTATGACCCAGAGCCAGAGCCAGACAAGCAAGCTCCTTCTTCACAACAGCTTCCATCCTCACTCACTGGTAAGAAGCTCCACTCCTGAGTTTTGGGGTCGTATTTCTCCACCACGTCGATGGGAGACTGCTGGCTTCCAAAGCCCCCGACCACCAGAAGCACCTCGTTGGCTCCTGAGGAGAAAGGTAGGTCACGTCACTGTCCCTGTCCCTGGCGAGGGCACTGCCGCGCCCTGTGCCGACCGCACGCAGCAGCCCCTTCCTTCCTCACCCGGAAGGGGGTGGGTGGCAGCGTATCACGTGCTACACGGCACTGGAAGAAATTCCCAGTTCACGCGTTCCAACTACGCTGGAACAATACTTGGCGATTTATGAGATGCTTCCATGCCCTTTGTCTCATTTAATCCTCCAAACAGTGATGTAAAACAGGGCAGAAAGCTCTGGGCTAAAGTGACTTGTCTAACATAATAAAAAAATTAAAAACAGGTCTGAAACAAGGTCTTTGCATTGTTCATGGAATGTTGTTTTCAACTGCATCATGCCGCCTGGCAAGGGCCGTTTTCTGCCAAGGTGCCAGCTTACCGAGGCGAGCCCTTGTCCTGGGCCCCTGCATCTGACTGCGCAGTTCAGGCCTCAGATGGAACTTCTTTGCTTCATCGACGAGGTCCCTGCACTGGAGACTGCAGCGGATGAAAGGCTGGAACACACAGAGAACAGCGTGAGCTGCGGCCACCGCTAACGTTTTAACTGTAAACAGCATGTTTATGATTAAGTTGTACTGACAGTTAACTTCTTAATATAGAAACCAGTTTCTAAAACCCTGTGGTTCCAGGAGGCTGCTGGTAGTAACTACGCTGTCAGTTTCCAGAAATGATTTAAAAAACTGAGGTGAGGCCACAACGTTAAAGGACAGGAGATACTCAAGGTTCGGGTCCTGTGTGTCTCCCGTGACTCACCTCGGCGTCTATGACGTCGGTGATGTACCTAGGGGTCAGCAGAGGCATCCGGACGTACTGCAACAGGTCGGGCAGGGACTCTTCTCGCTCCTTCTTGTTGTGCTTCACCCAGTTGATGACGGCCTCGAAGACGGGCTCTTCGGAATCCACCTGTGAACGTACAGCTTAATTCGCCCCCGCAGCGCTCTGCCAGTTACTGCGCAAGCTTGGAAAGTGGCCATGGTTACTTTTCCCTTCCTGGTCCCCACCCCCACCATCATCATTTCCCACTTTCCAGAAACAGCTAGATTCTTAGGAAAACAGTCTTTCCACCTATAACTCACTAGGCCCAAGAAAAAGACTGTAGTCAAGTTGGGTAAAATATCTAAGATGGATAGTGCCTAATAAGCCCTCAGTCACAAGCTGGTTTTCGCTTCAACATCTTCCCACTCCTGAACTTTTTTCCTGGTCATTTCTGAAACCTGAGGGAGTGGGGGAGACTCTGTTGCCCTAGTCAAAGCTGGCACTGGGGTGACTCCCACCCCCAATGTCCAATGACGCCCAGGCCTCCCTGCGCCCCCACCACCGCTCCATCAACTACACGGCCAGGTGTCAGGCCCTGGGCCGTTTGAAACAATACATGTAATAACCACCCAGGTCTAAGCGTACATGTGACAAACCGGCTAAGGTAAGACACCCTGAGAAACTGATACTATTCCCCTGGAGCAGCAACAGGTATAACAACACCTAGGACCTTCCGAGGACAACAGCGGAGGACAGTCCTATGCCCCTCCCGCCAGCCAGAGTGCATCCTGACGGACACTTTTCAGAGTGTGACAGCACCTACAGCAAGACACCGTTTTGTGAACTTCTCCTAAGAACTGAGAATACAGAAAATGTTCCCGAATGTCCACGCATTCGATGGCTTCTCCGAACCCCTAGGAAGTGCCAGGCACACAGTGGGGACGAGTCAGACGTTAGCCATGCTGGTCAGTGGGGAGGTCACCTTCAACCAGAAAATGAGCCCTCCCATTCCGCCGTGATGTGCTGCACAGGAAAAGCCCAGGGGCTACGAAGCAGAGAAACACGAGACCCCCTAGGTTCGACTGATGGGTTGGGGAAGGCCTCCCTGCAGAGGCAAGACTGAGTCTGACTGACAGACGAGCAGGGGTTAGCAGAGGGGTGGGGGGTGGCGAGCCCTCCAAGGCTGACCGAGCGGCACAAGCAGAAACTCCAGAGCCGGACTGCCAGGCAGCCACGTGCAGCAACTGCACTTCCCTTTGTTAAAATTAGGTTAAACTGAAAAGCCAGCTTCTCGGTCCCACTGGCCACACGTCAGGAGGCTACTGAGCTGCACAGCAGACACAGGTCCTCCCCCTCCTCCCAGGACGTTCTGTTCAACGGTGCTGTCCTGGAGCGAAGCGCTGACCGCTTGGGGAACACGAGGAGGCTGGTGCAGTGGGTGAATGGGTGGGGAAGGGGACAGTAACAGATCAGCTGCAGCGGTACACGAGGGCCAGGCGCAGCATCGGAGACTGGGCTTTATCTAAGAGCAACCGGGATCCACTAATTTAAAATTCATTTCCACTGTTATCCGAGGAGTGCAAGGGAGGAAAAAGGAAAGGAATTCTTAGCCTTCCTGGAGAATCGCGTTTCTCCTAGCTGGGAAAACAAAACCAACAGGTGGACTTTCATCCCCCGACTCCGCTGCTAACTAGATGACAGGCCTGGACAGCTGGAGGTGAAGGCCCTGGGCTCCTTGGCTGGACCAACAGCTCCAGGCTGGACTTCTCACGAACCTAAGACCTACACACCGTAAAAACCGTGCAGAGACACTGGAACAGCTTAGAGCTGCCCTGACTGGCGTTGCCTTGCTGGGCTCAGCACCGAGCGCTGCCGGGCTGCCCGGATCCCAGGCCCTTCCTCCCATTCCCTCGGCCCCCAAGGGGCACTCAGGACCCAGCTCCCGCTCACGGACCCCAACCTCTTTGATCTAACTTGCGCCTGCCTGGGTTTACTCTCTTTCTTCCATGCAATGTCCTCACTCCGAACAGGCTCCTTATTCTCACTACACTCTATGGAAATCAGTTTTATTTTTTTGTCATCTCTACCACCATCCTGTGACTTCTCTGAAAACAAGAACTGGATCCACAGAACCCAGCGCAATGGCTGCTACGTCGCAGGTATTCCTGAGAGACGTCTGTAAGGTGAACAGGCAACAGAGAAACCCACTTCCCCCAACTTCTGCCTTGTCCACTCTGCAGAGCACTGACTCTGAACTGCCAAGACCATGCATCATCTACAGGAAGGTGGTGGACTTCCTCCCATAAATATGCAAATGCATCTGGCATGTCATTTCCAAGGGCATTTAATGAAGCCTGTGGAGCCAATGTGCACCCTCGGTTAAGACACCCTGCTGCAGCCCTGGCTGGTGTGGCTCAGTGGACTGAGCACCAGCCTGTGAACCAAAGGGTCGCCGGTTCAATTCCCAGCCGGGGCACATGCCTGGGTTGTAGGCCACGTCCCCAGTAGGGGGCATATGAGAGGCAACCACACATCGATGTTTCTCTCTTCCCCCCTCCCTTCCCCTCTGTAAAATTAAATAAATCAAAAAAAAAAAAAAAAAAAAAAAGATATGCTGTTCTGCAGAAACACAGTTAACTCCACCTTCTTTTCCCAAGGTTTGTAATGGCCCAGTCTGAAGGAGCTGCAGCACGAAGCCAAGTCTGTACCTGAATTTCATCGCACTTGATTAGCTTCTCCACCTCTCCTTGACTGAGAAGGATGAATTCTTCATGCTGCACTACTTCAGGAAAGTGCTTCTGGCTAAACACCTCCGCAGCCTGCATCAGGTCCACACAGCTGTGGGTTTCAGCGAAGTCCCTGATACCCAGGCAGTTAGAAGGGTCCAGCTGACTCTCTAAGAACTCACAGCAGGCCTGCTTCACACCTGGGACAGACACAGAGAGCACACACTTCAGGGCTCTCGGCCAGATGTGCACTGGTCTCCACTCTCAATTGCAACATCTCTACACGGTGTCAGAGAAACCCTGGCTGAGCACTGAAGCAACAGGCTCTAGGACTGCACACCCTACCTCTGGGCTAGGTGCTATGTGCCCTCCAGTAAGGCCTTTACAACGGCCTCTGCTTCCGTAAGAGGCACTGCTTCCCTGGACACCGGCGTGACTGAGCAACAACGCCTATAAAATGCTTGGGAGTCGAGCAATAAAACCAACTATAATTCAGCATGATGCACCTGATTTCTGTTGCACATGGAAATTCACCTCCCCAGTAAGTGTGACTACTACGCTGTACCCCTGACACTAATACAATCTGCGATGTCAACTGCAATTGAAAAATTAAAAAAAAAAAAAAAAATCTGTACCAGTACAGAAGTCTTCTCTGTACTAAAAGACTCCAGTACAGAAAAAAATAGGAGGTACGAATAACCACCTCCCGTTTCCCCCCCCTGAGAAGCCCAGGGTAAGACGTGACTGCAGAGCTGCGCAGGGAAAGCTCTGCACGTTCACTTTACACTTTTTAATTGTGTGCCAATTAAAGGTCTGACTTCACACTTCATATGATTCAAAAGTTGAAGGCGCAAAGGGGTTCCCACGAACGGCCCTCCTGGCCTGGGCGGCGCCCTGCGGGGCAGCAAAGAGCCCTGGCTTCTGCGTTCCCTCCCCGGCAGGGCTGCCGGGTGCAAACGTGCAGGAAACGCACCTGCCTGCTGCCCCGCCCTTTCCCGGAGCCCAGAGCCGGTGCGCGCGATCTGAAGAGCCGAACGCTCACGCTGGGAGAGGCCTGTCCACTGCGCCGGAGCGGGCTCCTGCGCCACGGACGGCACCCCCGGGTGACTGCGGTGACAGCCTTCACTCAAAACATCCCAGGGCCACCTTCCATGACCGAGAGTGACAGCTGTACCTTTCAGCTGCAGCAGACAGGCCGCCGGGAGCAGCTCCTGCACGTTCTCCACTGTCACGTGCACCGTCTCCGTGTACACGAAGTCCAGCAGGATCTCCATGGTGGAGGCGGTCAAACCCTGGATGTCGACGTGAGGCTTCCCTTTCTCTGAGAGCTGAGGATTCAGAGGGTACGAAATAACGGTGGTGAGACTTCCCCAAGATGAAGGCAGAATCTCATGTGCAAGAGCCTGAAGGGATGCCAGTAATATTAACTGACTATACGTCCTTTGAAAAATTATGACCTCTCCTGTCCGGTTTGTATAAAGCACACACGGCATTTGTAGCTGCTCCAGCGGGGGAGGAACTGTGTGTGACCCAGGGCACACAGCGGGACGACACTTTCCTGGATTATCAGTTTTCCCAGTGAGTAAGACAAAACACTGCTCTCATGTAAAAACACACACAGATGTCACACAGACCAGGCTGCGACACTTCCACGAACATGCCACTGAGCTTTTAAGGCAAAACACAAATTGACTTGATTTGATTTGATGTGGATTGTTGTTCAAGTACAGTTTTCTAGCTTTTACTCCCCTCCCAGCCCACCCCCCAAAACAAAGAGTTTTAGGAAGATGTCGTGCTTCTGGAGGACCCTGGGGATATAGCCTCAGACCCCCCAGGACCCCCCAGCACTGTCTTCTCTGTCCCTGGACTGCACATGGTGACAGCGCACAGGGACGCGCAGGCCACCTCAGGGCCTTCTGCTGTAACGCTGCCTGAATACAACCGAGCTGTCCGACACCCTGCAAGACACTGGTCCGACCTGACCTGGGATCACAGAGTCGCTGGAGGTGTATTTGGGGTAGGCTACCTCCTCGGAGTTACGAGTCATAGTTGCTCTTACAAATAAAGACGAAACCAGCTAGCATTGCCATGACCGATGTCGATTTTTAAAAAGGACCACGGAATAATCACTGATCAGAACAAAAAGGAAAGAATTCTTTTACAGAATTCCACACAAAAGTCTGAAATACGCAGAGAGAAGGGAACACAGACGCCTGTCTCGAGCTGAGCAGGAGGAGGCCGCAGAGCCGGAGCCGGCGGGCCCGGTCCCCTGCCACCCCTGAGGCTGTCGGGCGGACGCTGCGGGGGGCAGCACAGGACGGGGACCTGCGAGGTTACGGCACACGGACGGTGAAAACTGGCCTGGCCAGAGGACCTCGCGGGTCCCCACGTTTGCCCCACCAGCTGCGAGGCTGAGCGCCAGCCCAGAGCACCAGCTACGACCCTGGCTACGAGGGCGGGCCGGGAGGCCGAGAGGCGCAGCCATGAAAATCTCTAGGCTCCAGTCAGAAACGCGAGGGCTGAATCCCGCCTCCACCATTCACAAGCCATGGGGCGCTCGGCAAGTCGCTAACTACCTGAGGCCTTGCTTCCTCGTTTGTAAAACGAGGTGGTTTAAAAGGGAAAAAAAGATAAATAAAAGGAGGTGGTAACACGCAGCCCTCAGGTGAACAGGATGTAGCCACCACCTAACACAGTCCAGCAACATCTTCACTGAGGTGACGGGATTAACTCAACAAAAACTAGTGGTTGAAGGTTTTTAAAAAGAGCGCCCTGGCTGGTGTGGCTCGGCGCATTGAGCGCCGGCCTATGCACCAAAGGGTCGCTGCTTCGATTCCCAGTCAGGGCACGTGCCTGGGAGGCGGGCCGGGCCCCCAGTGCGGAGAGCATGAGAGGCAACCACACACTGATGTTCTTTCTCCTCTCTCTAAAAATAAGTAAATAAAATCTTTAAAAAGATGTTGCCACTTTTCAGGCATAGGTAGGTATAAGTGCTGTACTCAACACTAGGGCTCCAAAAAAAAAAAAAAAAAAAAAATCAATACAATTTATTTAAAAATTAAAAATGAGACCTGATCTCGAACCCTGCTAGGTTCCCACAAACCCCTCAGAGACCTCTGACGACCCCTCACCTGGCCCTGGAACAGGCCCTGGCCTTGCCCAGCAGCAGCTGACCCCCCAGCCCTCCTGTCCTGCTCCTTCTCACCCTTTGGAGCCCACCACACGGCAGACCCCCGTGTGAGCTCCCGTAAGAAACACCGGTAAGGGCGGAGTTGTGAGCCTCTTTCTCGGGTCTTTGGCCTGGAAAATTCTTCCCAACAGCATCCTCTGCTGGTCAGCACTCTAAGGGTACCTCGTAATGTATTCTACAGCCAGACTCTGCACTTTAAGGGTTCTGTGGACCCCTCCCTAAAGCAGTCTCTCGTCACGCTTGGTGAGCACCGCTTTCTCTCTGGTCAGGGCAACCTCCTCCTCTCCCTCTCTGTTAACTGCTTATCCCCAGAGCCAGCGCCTTTCCAGGTGCGACTCCACACACCGGCACAGCCCTCGCCAAGTTCTCCTGCTCTCGCTGGAAGTTACTCTAAAACCCGCATCGGCAGAGTGACGGCTGCCCTGCTCCGCGCACTGTTAAGGACCCCACTCCTCTGTCCTTCCCTCCTCCTGATTTTCCCACAGCATTCACTTCAAAACATTAAACTCCACAAGGAGAAAAACAGGAAAACATTTAAAAAACAAGTAAAACCCAAATCTGATACCGTGTGTGCTACCACATACTAGGCACTGTTCTAGGCATCTTGTGTGCAACTCTGTCAAATGACTGTCACAGTAACTGAATGTCATTATGTATCACCATTATCCCTAATTTAGAGGGGAAGCAACTGAGGTGCGGGCAAGTGGCAGACTGTGACCAGAGCCTGCCCACTGACCACCACCCTAACGTCGGCTTCCCCCGGTGAAAGGAGACCCCTGGGCAGGTGCCTCACCTCACTGGTGAACATGGCGCAGAAGTAGTCGCTGCAGGCGGCCAGCACGATGCGATGGGCGGGGAAGTCCTTCTGCTCCACTCTCAGAGTCACGTCGCACAGGGTGCTGCTCTTCCTGAGCGCGTTCATCGAGTTGAGGATGGACTTGGCGTGCGTGTTCGTCATGATGTCTCTGGGGGCCATCCTGCCTCCCATCAAGCAACGCGGAGAAATGGTGAAAGGGGCTCTTGGATCCCGGAAATATAAGAAGAAAAAACAATGAGCACGTTTGAATACTTATCTTTTTTTAACGACTTTATTATTGTTTATTTACAGAGAGAGGGAAGGGGCGAGAAGGATAGCAACATTGACGTGCGAGAGAAACACCGACCGGTTGCCTCTCGCTCCAACTGGGGGCCTGGTCTGCAAGCAACCCAGGCATGCACCCTAACCGGGAATCGAACCGGCAACCCTCCAGTTCGAGGGGTGACGCCCAACCCACCGAGTCACGCTGGCCAGTGCACAATGAGCACAGGTGAAGGACTGGAGAAAGGGATCGTTTCTGAGTAGTCTTGCAAATTAAGGAAGCTTCCTCCGAACCAAACTCTGAGTAGAGAGCATCCTATTCCTGGCATTGCCACCACCATCCGGCCACTAACTGTCCCAAGGTGATCTCCTGCCTCTGAGTCCCAGCAGTGCCCTGCCACTGATGCTCGCTGTCACTGATGCCCGGCAGCCACCCGTGTCCCGCAGACCTTCACAAGGCTGTTGTCGGAAACGACCAAATGGTGACAACGACACTGCTTAATGGCGTGTGCCCGTGTCGCTGACCTGCTGTCGGCAGGTTAAACGGGCTGGTACTTAGAGGGTGGGGACTCTGCTGTGCATGTTTTTCCATCCAGGGGGTGCACGGTAAGTGTAGGAAACAAATATTAGAAAAGAAAAATTGAGCATTCCACTTAGAGCGGTCAAAGCCAGAGCCAGTGAAAATAAACTTTTTTCTAAAAAAGGAGGCAGAGAATCAGCCATGTACCAGCACTTCCAAACACACCTACGCCCACCAAGCCACCGGCCTGTCTAGGGGCTTTCGCTGGATTCGTCTTCCTCCTCTACAGTATTAGCTGACGTCCATCAACTTCAGCAAGTCAGTGGTCGTAGAAACCCTCCTATACTGAAACAAAGAGCCTTATTAAGGCAGAAACGTAGCAAACTCACTACTAATTTTCTGCCATAGCTAGTCACTCGCAAAGTTCACTTGTACACGTCAGTTAAATGAACTCGGTGATAGATTATGTATAAAAAAAATCAATGCAAGAAGTACTTCCTGGATTGCTGACAAGCTCCGGTCATACTATTTTTTTTCTTGACGATTTCTGAGGAATGAAATGAGGAGGTTATTAAGAGACTCTATCTTATTTGGAACCCAAAACTTTCTGAAATGATTCTAGACAATAATCACAAGCGTCTAGAAGTCACAAGCCTAACGACATCTCGAATCCTCGCGACTGCCTTCTTCTCATTACCCCCGACGCCCCTCCAGGGGCATCCGCGTTAGGGAACAGGAGGTGAGTCAGCGAAGCAGACGGTGTTTACCAACTTGGGCGCCGCCGCGGAGGAGGAGGAGGGTCTGAACAGAGACAGCGGGTGTGGAGCCTTCCCGGGGTCCCGCGGGCTCGGCCTGGACTGGGGTGCACCCTCGCCGGGCGAAGACAGCAGCACCCCTCCCAGAACTTCCGAAACCACCGGTCCGGTTCCGGAACAGCTCCAACCCGGGGGGGAGACATGGGGAAGACCCGGACGACACCCGGTGCCGCGGGCTGGGCGCCCCTCCGGGGTCCCCTCGGAGGGAGGCGGCGCGGGGCCAGCACGCCGAGCGCCGCCCTCCCGTCGGCTCACCTGCGCCGGCCCGCGGGGTGGGGACGAGGGGGGCGCGGCCCAGGCGGCTCAGGCTGGGGGAGCCCAGGCGCCGCCGCTGCCGCCGCCCGGACCCGAGGCTCCGGAGCCGTCACCGCGCACGTCTCGGCCCCGTCGGCCCCGCGGCCGCGCGACGCGATGACGTTCAGCGCGGGGCCGACCCCTCCCGCCCGGGCCTCGTCACGTGACGCGCCGTGGTCACGTGACGCGCCGTGGTCACGTGACCCGCAGGCCCTGGGGGCCCAGGGGAGGCGCACCGGAGGCCGGGGTAGGGAAGGGGGATCGTGGGTACCCCGGTTAGCGCGCGGTTCCTCAGACGGAGGACGCTGGGGGTTCCCGGGCCGCGGAGCTGAGAGTGGGGATGTCTTCCCCGCCGGGGACTCGGGAACCGGCTGCCCTCGAGAAAGACCACGAGGCTCCCCGTTCCCGCAGACATGGCCCACGGTGGCTTCTCGGCGGACGGCCGCGTAGGAACCCGCCGACCCTGAGCTGAGCCCCTGGCCTCAGCACGCCGTGCATCCCGAGGGGTCCGGCCAGCACCCGCGTTCCCTGCAAGGTGGACGCCTGGGTCTTCGGCGCCCCTCCGGGCGAGTGCTGACGTGGCCGCTCCTGGCGCGGGGCGCTCACCCTGGGAAGGTGGCTTCTCATCGACTTGGGCGCAGTTATCTTAGTGGCTCGCGGGGGACGAGGTTCCTCTCCTCCGTGGGGCCTTTGATGCCCTAGGGTAATAAACCCTGAGGTGGCCGAGGGGGTAGCAACCTGGTTTTACATAGTTTTTCTGACTTTCACGTCATCTGTCTGGTCTAAAAGGACTCCTGATGTCGTGGGTGGGAGTGCAGGATAGGTGCAGGTTCTGTAAGGGGCAGTTTGGGAAAATTCACCAAAATTACGCATGCAGATGTCCCTTTTCAGCGATTTTGATGAATCCATCCTTCGTAGCTACTCGTACTCGTACAATGATGTGCGTGCAGGTCGTTCGTAGGCTGGATCGAAAACGTCAGCGTCCATGGGTACGGGACTGTTCCGGTCAAGTACATCCATCCATCGGATGCCATGAGATTGTGAAGTGTGCATAGTTCGCTATTTGTATAAAAAGGTTGGGAAAATAGATTCATACTTGCTTGTATATGTATAAAGTACATTTGGAAAGATGCAAAATAAAGTGGTAACATGTTTCTTTGGAGAGAGGAACTGGTTGGGTGGAAGACAGGAGGGAGACTGTTTTCTCCTTTTTGTGCTTTTTGAACTTTTCCGTAAATTAAAAATATGTACAATTTGAAAATGATCCTCGTTTTCTGGATGTGAATGCTAAATCAAAAACGTTTTCCAGCCCTGGCTGGTGTAGCTCAGTGGATTGAGCGCGGGCCTGTGAACCAGAGGATCACGGTTCGATTCCCAGTCAGGGCACATGCCTGGGTTGCAGGCCAGTTCCCAGCAGGGGACACACGAGAGGCAACCATACATTGATATTTCTCTCCCTCTCCCTCTCTCCTACCCTTCCCATCTAAAGATAAATAAATAAAATCTTAAAAAAAAAAAAAAAAAAAAAAAAAAAAAAACGTTTTCCAGTGTGAGAAGGCACTTAATGAAAGAGGCTTTGTTTAGACTGTGGCCCATGGCTTTTCCAGAAATGCAAGGTGGAGAAGCTGCCAGCACGGAAGGCAACACAGCCAGGGGCCTGGTCCACGCTTGTGCTGTTTTCAGGGGTACGGTCCTGGCACGTCCTGGCTGACTCTTAGTGTTTATAGCCCCTGAAGGGTTCCAGTCAAGGACTTGGCCTCGGCGGCACTCGACAGCAGATCCAAGGAGCGTGGGGGTCCAATATCTAAACTAGCGAGGCAGAGTCTGAAGGGTCCCCAGCCTTTTCTGGCTCCTTCCTCTTATCTTTTACACATTTCCCCCTAATTAAAATCCTCGCACGTTTAATATTGGCATATGCTCCCCGAGGAGCTAAGCATTCACCAGTTTCTTTGGATATTACCCCTTTGCCATAATTTAAGTTTTATTAATGTTCCCAAAGTTATGTTTTTTAACTGAAAATGGATGCTTTCTAGGTAGAGATGTTAGGTGGGAATGGGTAGACTCAGATTCCCAGCTTTGACCCTTTCGTCCCAGCTCATGCTTTATTTACTCCTCCTCCTCCCGCACTGCCTAGCACAGGACCTCGCCACTTGCCGTGGAGCTCCATGCTTCCTCGTGCAGGAAACGGACGCGCCGGGCCTGATGGGACCGAGTGGCTGCAGACTCGGATGCCGGCAGTGCTAGGCAGGGAGGATGCTGACCAGAGCACACGCCCTTCCCAAAGGACGCAGCTGCCACCAACTGCCCAACGCAGGCCACACAACATGTATGAACAATCGTGGCTTCTGCTATCAGCTCATCTTTTTTAAAAGCTAAAAGTTTTTCATTTAATACACTCATTACACATATGCAAGAGAAATGACCACAACTTCAGGAACGCCCAGGTCCCCGCCCTCCAGGTAAAAAGAGTGTAAGCTACAGTCCTGAGATGCCTTTGTGTGTCCCTCGCCTCCCGCTCTTGCCTTCAGGGGTAACCACTTTTTCAGGATTAGTATTTCCTTTTTAAATTCTTACCACATTTGTGTCCTTAAACTATCATTAGTTTTGCAAATTTCTGAACTTTACATAAGTGCAACCAGACCCGTTATGCCCTGCAAGTTGCTTGTCACTGTCATTAACTTTCACGGCTCAATAGTGTTTCACTATATGAAGAAGCCAAGATTCACCTCCCCACCCACCAGTCGGGACACTGGCTTGAGTGCCGTGTGTGCTACTGCCTCCGGCCGCAATGAACTTTCTGACACAAGCTAAGTTCCTCAAGGGTGTTCCAAGTGTGGGCTGTGAGCCGTGAGTGAATTATGAAACCATCTAGTGGGTCAGAACCAGCGTCTTTAAAAACGAAGTAATTCAGGGTGACTTTCCGCTGCACCTCGGAAGGCGTTTCACGGAACGTTCGGAGGCTGCACCCCGCGCGCGTGTCATCCGCACGCCGCACAAACCAGCCCCACCACCGTCGTTCCTGGTTCCTGCCCGCATCCGCACGACCTTCAGGATTTGGGGTCTGCGCCGACTGGCAGTGAAATGGTCTGTCATTTGGTTCTGATGTACACTTCCCCGACTACCACTTGAGGTAGAGAGCCGTCCTGTTTGTTGGCCCAGTTGGACTGTTTCTTTAAAGGATCATTTAGTCCCCCAGCTGTACAAACTCCACCTGGAAGGAGCCCATCTTTGTGGCTCACAAAGACTGCCTGCCTTGGCTCAGAAGTGCCTGTCGGGGCGGTGGGGTCGTCACCCCGGGGCCAAGGACAGCTGCAAAGGCACAGAAAAGCAGGTAACCTCCTCCTCCTGATGGGACACCCTTCAGCAAGGCCAGCCTCAGGGAACGGGACACTAGAGGGACGGGGAGCAGACCCTTCACATTCGCAGGGATGTGTCCCCACACCGATGAGAATCTAGTCATTGTTAAATGCTGCTTTAGCACAGCCATTTCTCTAGTAAGATCCTGTGTAGCAGGCAGAGAAAAACAAGGCTGTGCTAGAAAAATAAGGAGCTGATGCTAGGAATTCAATGGAGCTCCTTCCTTGGCTCACATGCCAACCTGTCAATGCCTGCGACTCAGGTTTGTGCCTCAGCAGAACCTGAGATGACTTCCCAGTTTTAACCCCTTGGAGTTAACGTGCAAATAGCTTGGACCACATGTGTTCAATCTTGAATGCTAACTGTCTTCTGTACTTCCTTTTATTGTCATCATAGTCTTTGCATCAAGATACATAGCAACGATAGCAGATTTCTTTTTAAAGCTTAGTATTAAATATTAAATATCTTTCCCCATTTTAACTTTACATTACTCTGCCAAGAAAAAATTAAAACTCAACTTTTCTGAAGCCCGGACACACTCCCACAACCCGCTGGGCGATACCCGAGCTGGTGACTGTCCTGCTGTCGGCGGGTCCAGGCCGCAGAAAGATGGGACCGGCGCGCCATCGTTTCTGAAAAGTGTGCTACGAAACGGGCGGCCTGCTCTAAGCCAGGTTACAAAGGGCAGACAGGGGCAAGGGGGCCGTTGTCTTCCAGAAACAGGACTTCCCAGGAGTCCCAGCCCGCCACTTTCCCCCGAAGTGGCTGGAGGAGGGTGAACTCTCGACGGGAGCTCCAGTGCTCTGTGCCAGGGGACCCAGTCACCTTGCTGAGGGGGGGCGGCCAGGGCCAAGCGGACACCCCTTCCTCGGCGAGGGACCTAGGAAGTCGAGGCCCCCACCCCGGGGGGACCTGGGGGTGGGCGGAAGCCTGGCTGGCACTGCATTTGCTAAGAGGTTTCTTCCAGAAACAGACAACTCGGACGCCTCTTCTCAGTTCAGCGAAGAAGGTATTTTTAAAAGCACTTGGGAAGCCCCCTCCGGCCCTGGGGAGGGGCTCAGAGGAGGGAGTCGTCGGTGCAGCCGCCCTCCAGGCCGTAGCGGAACTCCTGGAGGTTGGAGACCCCGTAGAAGTGGATGAAGGCCGCTGCCACCACCAGGACGTGGAAAATCTGATGTGACTGGAACTGCGGGGGCAAGAGACGGCTCTCAGGGGGGACGAGAAACGAGGGGCAGAGAGCTCTCGCCTCGCCCACTTTCTCCTTGAGGTTTCATCACTGTGAAAGCGCTACCTTTGTTGTAGAAAATTTTCTAAAACTCATGTCAGAAACACACCAAAATGTTCCTCCTGGTCACCGCCGCCAACGGCCTCCAGGTTTACCCCGGCCTGCCCCCCACCGCGCACAGGCCCACGGCTCTCACCGCCCTCAACTCGGGCTTGCCACTGGGCGCCGCCAGCAGCGTGCTCCTTACCCAGATGTCGAACTTCCCCGGAAAGAAGCGCTCGGGAATCCGAGCGGCGTAGAGGCCGGCTCCAGTGATGTACATCACGGCCATGAGGAAGAACCAGCCCATCTGGCCCACAGTGGTGGCCTTGACGAAGCCCTCAGCGATCGTGAAGTGCATGGTGGGCACCACGCCGCTCAAGCCGAGGCCCAGGAACACCCCTGCGCAGAGCACACAGGAGGCCGTCAGGGGCGGGGACGCGGGGCCACGCGAAGCGCACTGCTGCCCTGCTCTGGAATGCAGACGTCCACAGTGACAGCCATCTGCTCAGGAAACGCGGCCACACGGTGGAGAACCGTCCGCAGGATTCTCTCCACCATCCAGGACAGGACGGGGGTGAGGAAGGGCTCACACAGACACTACCCTCCTCTAAGCAGCACCAGAGCCAGCGCCTCGCAGTCTCGTTTGCTGGGAAGCCTGGGCAGAAAGGACAGGCCCAAACCCTCTGATGGCTGACTTGGGAACAGACGGCAAAGCTTCAGGTGGCTCTGAGGCAGAGGGGCGTGGACAGGTTTGCCAGGAAGAACATAAAGACCTGCAGACCCAGGACTGACCTACTGAGCCGGGAGAGACACCAGGGTAGAAGCTGTCGAGAGGGCAGGGGCCGGCAAGTCAGAGGAGGGAAGAACAGAACAGACACCTGTCTCCCCACCACGGCTGCATGGCAGGACGGCAGGGACCGCCGCCTCCACCCTTGTAGACACATGGCGACCGCACCACGCCTGGCACGGGGGCGATGCTTGGTGCGTATTCACTTCCTTTACCTGAAGGTTGTAACACGCCAGATCCTAAGCAATCTAAACAGGTCGCTGGTGCGTTGCTGCAACTTATAAAGCTTAAAACAAGGGTCTGGATGCGACAACCCAAAGATGTTCGTGCTGTAGCTATGGCACTCGTGGTGACGAGTGTCCAGGCTCACACCAAGGCTCTGGTTCCTTCAGGAAACAGCTCAGGGGGCTCCAGTCCAACCCCTGGCCCGAGTGCCTAGGGCTCCGGCCACTGAGAAGACTGTGCTGTGTGCGTCTTCTCTCTCGAACCGAAGATGACAGCAGCTTGCCATCCTGCCTTGGCCATCATGTGTCCCACGGGCATGCTACTGAATCAGCACAAAAACTGAGGGGACAATGTGCTTTGAAACTCCACACTGCTCTGAGAGTTCCAAACAGAGCCAGGGCTTGAGTGGAGTCCTCGAACTGCAAACCTTAGGGCCCAAACTCAAGCCTGTTAGGGTCTAGGCCCGAACACCCGTGAGGCGTTCACGGTCACCCTACCCACCTGCTCTTGTCTGCCGGTGCTTAGGAGTGGCAAACCGGTCCCACTGGGCCACGATGATGGCGGAAATGCCCAGGACACAGACGATGGAGAGGTAGATGAGCCGTGGCTGTGGGGAGCAGTAGAAGGAATAATAGAGCCAGGGGACAAAGCTCCCCATGATCAGTAGAGCGATCCCTGAATAATCCAGTCTGGAAAAGAACCACGGAAATCGAAATGCGTCAGCAGGAGGAACGAAGAGGTCCTTTCCGTTTTCACCTGTGCCCACACCTGACCGTCCTCGTCTCCTGCCTACAGCCTGGAGCCAAGCTCCGCAAGGTCAAGCACTTCTCTTCGCAGCGGCAAAGTTTCTAAGAGTCCCGATCACAGAGCCTTGTCTCTCCCTCAGTCGCGAACAGCCATGCCCCCCAGTGGGCCCTTCCACTCAGGAGCTCTGGCATAACCCAGCGGATCCCCAGCTCACACTCAGGAAGGGCTCTGAATACCCCCAGCTCCGACAGACTGAGTTCTAAAAGCAAAACCCTTAACACTGGGAGCAGTACGAAGGGGCACCGTTCTGTTTCAGTGGACTTCAAGTGGTGAAAAGAGCAACGCCATTGCCTTCAACACAACCACACACACAAGGAGACGGGGACCCCGGGCTTGGAGCTGGGCACTGTGGGAGGCACCAGATGGCAGCCGCCTGGGGCTTCCAGCAGCGCGTGGGCAGCGAAGATAAGCTCCTCAGCTGCGGGCAGGAGCTCAGCAGAAGGCGGCACAGGCTAGGCCACCGTGGCCACCACGCCCTGCTGGGCTCGGTCACACGGCCTCGGGGAGCAGCCCCTGCGGGGAGCACAGTGTGGGTGGGGGTGCATCCCGCGGCCGGGCTGCAGCTGCGGAGGGGGCTGCGTGGGCCATCTCACGGAGGACTCGAGAGCGGGGCCTTCTCACGCCATCATACCTGCAGCCCGGGGGCCCGGGCTCTGGCACGCAGGGCGCCTGCAGGGTCCCTGGGGGTCCCAGGACCCAGTCGGCACTTGGATCACAGGGCGCTGGGACTGGCCCCACCGACGAAGGGCCTCTCACTCACTTGGAAAAAGTCCGGGAGACCTTCTCTGAGTGACAGTAGACGGTGTGGAAGAGCCAGGAGAAGCTGAGGCAGAGCACGGCGCCCAAGAAGAACATCCCGAAGACCACCTTCTCCTGCAGGGGGGCCATGAAGTACATGTTTGGCCTGAGCATGGTCAAGATCCCCAGAAAGAGAAACAGCACGAAACCTGGAGGAGGGAGAAGGGGACAGGTGTGTTTCGACGGGTGACGTGTTAGATCGGGACCACAATGACAGGTCTCACTGTGAGAACCGCGGCCTGGAGCTTCAGGAGAAAGCGGCACCAGTCACACAAACCCAGGCAGAAAGGCCACTCTGAAAGACACCGGTGCCCTGGCTGGTGCGGCTCCGTGGACTGTGCGCTGGCCTGTGAACCAACGGGTTGCTGGTTTGATTCCCAGTCAGGGCACAGGCCAGGGCTGCAGGCTGGGTCCCCAGTAGGGGGCGCACGAGAGGCAAGCACACGCTGCGGTTTCTCCCCCTCTTCCCCTTTCTCGTAAACAAACGAAATCTTAAAAAAACAAACCACTGGCATTCAGCTGTGGCCGTGGGAATTCACGAAAGGGAAGGGACGTCTCCAGGCTGGGCAGTTCCTCCAGGGATCACAGGAACACCCAGTTCCATTTTCTTCTCTCGTTTCCAGCCCCCTCCCCTGGTCACCTTCACGGTCAATGACCAAGAGTTAACCAAGCTCACCAGCGATTTCAAGGCACAGTGCCAGCTTTCAATCCATCAGAACAACTTGGCTCCTCTTCCTTCCCGTGGCACCTGAGGAGGAAAAGAAAAGCATCCCCCCCGGCCCCAGATCACTCACCGAGCAGATGGGTCCAGATGTTGCCGGTCTCCGTGTGGATGCGGAAGATGCTCCGGAAGCAGGCCCGGAAGGAGGGCATGGGGGGCCTGTGGCCGTGCAGCAGGTAGTCGTTGTCCTTCAGCCAGTCAGGCAGCACGTCGTACGGGATGACCCTCCAGCGGCCCTCCCAGACCTGCAACGGTCGGCCCTGAGCACTGTGGGCCGGGCTGCACCGGCCCACTGGTGCGTGGGTGTTTCCGCAGCGCAGGCCGCTGGTGCTTGCACCCCCCCGCCCCCGGCTGTTTGACGGCCCACTGCACGCGCTCTCTGTAAGCAGGGCCCGGGGAGCACGGCCTTCCTGAGGACGAGGGGTGAAGGAGGATGCTGGGCAGACCCTGGATGGCTTAGGGAACAGGGGGCGGGGGTCAGCCTGGACCCGGAGATCTGGGACCCAGCACGAAGGGGTCACTGCAGAACTGGCAGAACCCTGGCCACCTTCCTAACACCTTTTCTTGTGTCACGTCAGTTCACCTGGACATGCTAATGGAAGCATGGCAAGACCTCCTGTAAGCCGCTTGAAATTGCAAAAGTAAGTAAACACAGCGAATGAAAAGAAGCAGAAATTATACATGCGGCTTTTTACAGCCACGCACGGCTCAGTCCTCCCCAGCCCCTCCCCAGCCCCTCCCCGCCCCTCCCCTCCCCTCCGAAGGCTCTGGCGGCTGCCTGCTTGGCCTCCCCCGCGGATGGGAAGGCCTCCCCGGGCTGAGACGACGTGTTGCCAGAGCAGGGTCCACAGGCTGGGACACCGGGCGGTGGACCAGGTCCAGGGGCAGAAGGGACTTGTCTTCACTGTCACTCACCTGCAGCTACAATCCACCATCCCCGCAATCGCAAACTTGAGCAACGCACCACAGCAGGGTCAGAGCTGTGACCGTCACCAATGGAGGTCACAGGGAGTCTCGCTCACCGATTCCGCAGACATCCGACTACTCTTTCTGTTCATCACCACTTAGCTTACACGTTTTACTCAACACGCTACAGCCCGCCACTGACACACATTTCACGAGCCCATCAAGGAGCCCATGTGACTATACCACACTTAAATACTGTGATGACCGCCAAAGGGATCCACGTATTTTGAACGATGCCTAACACACCCGGCAGTAAAAACCTGCCAGCCTTTCCCTGGATTTACTTCATCTTGAGCACAAACACACTCCATGCAGAGTTGAAGGTCTTCAACCCGATGCAGGCCTGCCCCGCCTGCCCCGCCAGGGCCGAGGCTCGGAGGCCGCACCTTGTACACGAACTCCTCCATCTTCTCCATTGCATGGTGGGCCTGCAGGGGAAGCGTCAGGACCCGCACCTCCTCCTCCTCCTCTTGGGGCGCAGGGCATGCTTGCTCTTCCTCGGCCTGCGTCCAGAAACAAGCACAAACAACCCTAGCAGTCAGCACCATCTCCGACCAGACACACCTAGGGAAACCGGGCTCGGCGCCTTGTGCCCGGCCCCTCTCTGCCCCAGGGCCTGGGGCCTCTCCTCCAAGAGCACGACAGTCAGCACCCGCGCTCATCCAGGGTCACTGACGCCGTGTGCGTGCCACAAGCAGAGCTCGACTCGGCACACGGGGACAGGCTGCGGGAGGCTGGCCATGGGGGGGGGGCACGGGGTTAGCGCAGCAGCCCCCCCAAGCTCTCAGAGGCTGAATGCCCCTCCCGCCCCGTCTCTACAACAGTGGTGCCCAACTTCCCCCGGCCTCCCAGTCACACCCCTCTCAGAGACCTGCTGCCTCCGGGCCTGCGCAGGTGAGTGACACCTTGGAGCCCGGCAGCTCTGCTTCCACAGGAAAAAGCCTGGACCCAGTGCACCTGGGGGAGCACTTGCCCACTGCGGGGACCCCCTCCACCCCAAGACGCCGAGTCACGGAGGACGGCCCCGCACGTCAGCTCCTCTCCTGAGCTGCCTTCTCTCCTGCTGACAGTCCCCAGCGGCCAACGCGGTCCCCTCTCCGACTCCACGACACACACTCCTGCTTGCCTACCCCGAGAGCTGCACTCCCTCGTCCTCAGCGACAGAGTCCTTGGTGTCGGTCAGGGTGGCAGTGTGACTCAGGCCCAAAGAAAAGGCTGCACAGCCTCCGCTGCAGCTCAGTGTGAGTGGTGACAAGTCCTGGCCCCAGGGACGGCGATGGACGGAGATGACAGTGCCACGAGGCACTTCCCCGTCCTCCACCGTGGTGGCCGGGATGCGGGTGTGCTGAGCGACATGAGGGGTGAAGGAGGAGCACGCGACGCTGGCACAGGACGGGCCTGGCTCCGTGCGGAAGCCTCTCATGGGAGAGGCCCCGTCTTGGCCGGCCACGGAGACTGGTTTGGCACCTGAAGCTGGACCTCATCCTAACTGCGTCCTTCAGATGTCTGCTGATCACTTGTTGGATTTCAGGCCTTGCGGTAAGCACTGGGGCCTCAAAGATGACAGTGGGAAAAAGAGAGCCACAGGCGAGAAGGTGCTTACCCTACAGCTTGAGGAGGCTGCGATACGCCCGCCCGGGGCACTCTGACCCCTCCTGCGGGGAGGAAGCCAAGAGCCTGAGCAGTGCGGACGCAGGGATTCTGATCGGGGGAGCGACTCCTGGGGAGGCAACTTACTTTGGTGGGGCTGGCGGTGCCCCGTTTGCCCTTCTCTTCTAGCAGGGGTCCCAGTTCTGCCAGCTCCACCGTGTCCGTCTCCCTGGTGCTGGCAGGAGCCCCGTTGCCCTGGGCCCCCCCAGGTGCTTTGTGAGAAGACATCTAGCTGGTCCCTCAGTACCCTGCAGCTTCAGCCTAGGGAAAGGCTGGGTGTCTCGGCCCCAGGAGGCAGAGGTCTCCCTGTGACGGTGGACACTAAAAGCAAACACAAACAGGAAGGGCGATGACACTTATTCCTCCCACAGCTCCACCTCCCCCAGTCAAACCTGCGCGAGGCACTAGCCCATCAACTCGCGCCCCGTCTCCAGCTCTGAAGGCTGACTGATTGCGATGATGGAACCTACCCCTTCCCCCCCCCTCTAATACCACCCTTACTCAGAACCCACGAACCTTACACATCAGCCTCAAAGCATCTGTGGTTTGCGCACCAAACTGTCACCACAGAAAAACAGCTTTCCACTTCAACTCCCTCCCATGGGTACGGAGCCTGTTCAGTGCTAAGAAACAGCCCACCATTCCCAAAGCCCTTCTGTCCAAGAAAGGTCTGACTTTGAGGCTGTGGAGCAGAAGTATGAGGTCAACAGCCGGCTGTAACTACCAGATCTCTCATGCTTATAAAGGAAGCACATGCCGGGTGACCTTGGCTGGGTGTGTCCACAGGCGCTGACAAGTGTGCCCTGCAAGCAGAGGAGCCCATCGTGGGCTGGAGGTCCAGTGGTTCGCCTCTCCGCCAGGCCTACTAATTCTGTTGTAGGGGCAGAGCCCGGGTTCGACACCTGTAGAACAAGCTTCCTCACAGACTACGGACTGTAACCAGGAACTCACCTGGAAGCAGGAAGCTGCAGACACGGGTGGAGCCCCGCCCTTTGCCACACCCCCCCCCCCCAAACAACCAGCTCAGCAAGGGCCTGGCCAGCCACCGCAGGCCCTAACCTAAGCTCTACGCACACTAGGTCTCTGGAAACCAGAGACAGGCACACAGATCCTCTAGGAGAACCGGAGAAACCCAGAACTGGGTCTTCTAGGAAAAGTCTCAAAATCTCCAGGTTTGTCCTGCGTTGGATTTCAAGTGGTGTCTTAATCAGGCCTCAGGGAGATGAAAGCAATACTGCAAAGTGCCCCAAGATTTCCAGTCTTGTAAATTAGTAGTTTTTTCCTCCCCCAAATAAAGAAGTTTATTACTCACAGCAACAGCAGCAGCCAGAATACTAGCATTCCCTTGCATTGGTCACCTGAGCCCCCATGGCCGCAGCGCAATGCAGAGAGGGCCGGGACGCCCACCCCTGCAGAGAGCCACAGAGACTGCAGCTCAGGGAGCCCAGGCCTTCGCCAGGGGCACAAGCTGACCCCGCGCCCGAGGGATTCACCGCCCACGGCTGTTCTCTACACAACATCTTCACAAACGTCTCTGCCATCTTCTACCAGCTCTCTTTTTTAGAATCTGAGAGTAACCCCACTTTCTTCCCAGGGATCATAACCCAGGGCTTACATAGCAGGTAAGGGCAACCCTCAAGGTTCAGAGGTCAGGCTGCGCTCCACTCACAAGCAGAGCTGAAAGCAACAGGCAGGTCCAGGTCAAGAGAGCGAACGAGAGCCCGCTCCGCAGCTGCCTCTGCATGTGCCGACCGTGTGAGACGGACGAGACGGGGCGCTCTGCTGACCACCGAGACCAGGAGCCGAGAGGCGCCCGAAAGCCTCAGGAGAGAGGCGGTCCCGGAGAGGGGCGCTGGGCGGTCCCGTTCAACAGGCTGACCACAGAACACGCTTCCTCAGAGGAAGTGCTGCCGGATCAACGGCTTTGCTAAGAGATGATTATGCTGGAGAAAAATGTAAACAGCTCTGGGCATTTGGAGAAGTCGGTCTCAAAAGGGGGAAGCACTTTAGCTCAGAGCACGGAGGCCAGGGCTTCAGAGGCTCAGGGTCTGGGACCAAACGCCACAGAGGCAGCAAACTGACGCGCACCCCGGACTCTGGTCCGAGCGCACATTCCAAAATGAACGAGTGGGCCAGCACCCCAGCCAGCAAGAACGCCCCCCGTTACCTTGTTGTCTCTCACTGAGGGTCACACACTTTCTTGTGCTTGTGGGGCCTCCCCTTCACTCAACGCCTAATGTGTGTGCTTGGCGCCCATTCTGCAGCAGGTGAAGGCCTGTGCCAGACCCAACAGTGAGCCCGTGAAGTCACTGTCTCTGAAGAGCCCTCAGCAGGTAACGTGTGGTGTGTGCAAAGTCCACGGTACCCTCGCTGCTCCGGGACGTCAGTGGAAGGGGAGGACCCTAAACCAGAACGGCCGCCCACTGGGTTCAGGTGTCTTGAGTGCTGTGTAAGGAACTGCTCCACCAGAGGCAAGGAGAGTAATACAGACAGACTGTAGGCTGGGTGGTTAGCCAGATGCAGGGCCCACCTTGGTGGTGTTCCCTTGGCCTGAAAAGCTTCTGTGCCGTCAGGTTGAGCATCCACTTAGGGTGACTTTGGCCTCTTGGCTGTGGTCAAAGTCTCCTCCCTTTCCATCCAAATCACTGTCTAATTCTTCTGATTCCCTCCAGCTCCCCATCACTGGCTCCCACGCCCCTTCCCTGGCACTGTGTCCTAGACTCAGAGTCACCAAGCCTACCACCCTATTTAACGCACAAACCGGCCATCGGCTGCAACTCATCACACAGGTTAGGTAGTCATACTGAGCAAAGTCCCTTGTGCACGTCGGTCCTCACAGAAACAGGAGAGGGAGAGAGGGGTCAGAGGCAAGAAGGAAGAGCCAGCTCTGCTAGGACCCGAGAACACAATTCCTGGCAGGGCAGGCCGCTCGCAAACATTGGGGATTTTTACAAGTGGTTTAGTCTTTACGACGCAAAATCCGGACACGCCCCTAAGACTGATTCCAGGCACACTCAGGAGAGCCAAAGACACCTCTGTGTATCCTTAAGTATTCCAGGTATCAGATATCAGGGACGTATCCAAGGATACGTCTGTATCCTTACGTATTTCAGAGCAAACACATTCCCCCTCAAACTCGCCATACGGAAAAGGGCGAATTAAAATTGGGCCAAACTCCACAGAGTGCATTTTTGATGGGATTTCTTCAATCCCAGCTATGAAGTCTTCACCACTAAGCTTTCTAACCGGATAAACCTATTTTGAAGAATAGAGCTGTGGAGGCTGGGAGGTGTTTGTGCTCCTATAAATAAGACAACCCTGGGCCAAACAAGGCAAGGACCGATCATTCCTCACCAGCCAGCTAGCTGGAGAGTTTATTTCGCTCACAGTTTTTTGAGACATTTATTCTTTGAACCAGTTCCCAAGTTTTCCAGGCTACATACAGCACACTCCATCCCTGCAGTCTAGGTATAACAAAGCTTCTAGAAGTTTTTCATCTGGGGTGCCTGGACCCTTGGAGAGTCCATGCGTAGGCTCGATCCGTGCCCACCGGATTCACACTGTGTTAAAGCAAGCCTGGCCCAGCAGTAAAGACAGAACACAGCTATCTTCTCCTCCATACAGCCTCTCTCAGAGACGGCGGTTCCTTAGCACTGCTGGCAAAAGTGAGTCCAGGCAAAGGCCTATGTCTGAAAACTACCAAACTGCAGCAACAGGGCCTCGGCTTGGCTCCTTGATGCTGAGTCACTGACTTAAGAGCCTGAAGTGGAAAATCGGGAGCTAATGTCCTTTGCAGCTCTTCTCTAGTTAAAGCAGTCCCACCAGAAGTCTTTCTGATTCCAGACAGGTAAGCGTCTCAAATTCCGTTAAAAAAAAAAAAAAAAAAAAAGTAAATGGTGTACAGAAACATGAAGGAGTTTTATGCTGGCCCGTTTTAAATACCCGGCTGTCAAGTACACTGTGGCACTGGGGAGCTACACGGTCACTAGTCACAGAACACGGTGATCACTTCATACCTGTGTCCCAGGAACAACTACGAAACACAGCAAACAGGTGCATGCCTAGCAGCCAATCACTTAGAACTGGTTCGTCCAGAGGGCACACTGAGGGACCTTTCAATTGGCGATACCTACAGATTTTAGAAACAATGACCACACCCCCAACACTTCGGAGAACAAGAACAAAGTCAACTTTGGGCCTAATGAGAGGCACCAAGTCTGGGGTGGGGGGCGACATTAGGGACCAATGGACATTAAAGACAAAATAAAACAATGACTTTAATGAGGACCAGCACCAGAAACCACCCCAGCGTGCTTAGTCAAGCCTCTGGGTTTACGGATGACGGCTTAGTTCGCCAGCGTGACCACAACTAGCCGGGACAGAGCAACGTGTCGGGGGTGTCAGTGTAGCTCCATGACGCGAGAAGCAGAGACCTCCTAGGGAAACAGAGAACGGACTTCCTGGTTTGGAAAGACATGCAATTCTTTGGTTTTTGTTCTTTCTTTTCCTTGTTTTTTTCTTTCCCTTTCTAATTTTTTTTCTCTCTCGCTTTTCCACAAAGGATTCTTGGACAGGTAAAACGAGGCCAGAGCGAAGAAACTGAAAGCCGAAGTGAAGACGGCCTGAAAGCCGAGGTGCATCTAGGGTGGTGCACTTCATCCATTAGCAACCAGTCAGTGCTGCATCCTGACGCTAAGTCTTTCCTACCTGCAGGCGAAGTGGTTGAGGAATGTTTTCAATCCTTGGGAATCATATAATCTCTTAGCCACAGAGAACAAAATGCTTTCCGATTTTACTCTGCAACTAGGTACAGTGGAGGCACTCCAAGATGGACCTTCACAGGTAGCACACCAGCTTTGAGGACAGATTCCCCAAGCACCAAGCGCTATATGGGGACGGAAGCTACTCCCGGGATAAAGAAACTGAGCGGCTGCTGCTGGAACTGCTATCTGACACTGCCATCTGTTTAGCACACCCAGTCTGCATTCCTCCTACTGGGCAGCCACTCTGAAAACATGGGTAACAGCAGCTGCACTGTCGCAGGTGACCCAACCCCAACCAAGAGAGCGAAGCAGTGAACTGACCCCACCATTTCGTTTCAGCGCTCACTCGGTTTAAGGTGGCAGGTTAAACCCCTGCTGTCTCCTAGTATGTATTCTCTCTACCAGGGGAAGGACTACGGTTAAGCCAGTGAAGTACTGTGTAGGTCTCCTACTGCTGCTCCCATACCTGATCCTGTAGAAACTGAAACGTGCCTCGTCGGTTTCCCACCGCCTACCAGGCAGGAGAAACTGAGAGAAAGCACGCATCTGCCTCAAACATAAGACGGCACACATCAATGTGAGATTTCTGAGGGATGAAATTTCGTTTTCCCCAAAGAAGTTTAGATTTTGCTCATGTTTCAGCGTTGAGGATTAACAAATAAAGGTAAGCTGTCCACTGAGCTTCCCTTTTCCAACATTGAAGTGTGGGCACTGTCTTGATCGAGGTAACTTGGAGCTCCCAGGCCACCAAAGGCTGGAGTTCCCCGCTGGGGCAGGCGGCCCAGGACCCTGGCTCGAAACCCCCGCCCAACCCCCGCTCCCTACTTGCCTCGGGCGGCGGCCTGCCGACCAGACTTAGCTCTGGGCCTGGCCCGAGTCGGGCCAGAGCCTGAATGCAGACTTCGCACGCCCCGCGGGGCTGGGGAGACCTGCACTCACCAGGTCCGCTGGCGAATGAGGAAAGCTGGGGGACTGGTAGCCCATCCGCCTTTAAGTGGCTTTTGAGGTCGCCTTGGAGGCGGCGCGCAGTGGGCGGGGCCGGAAATGTTTACAGCGCGGACCACAGAGAACCGGGAGAGGCGGCCGCTCCACGTCGGGGGGTCTCGGACCCTCCGGACGTCCCCCCCGCAGGACTGGGCCGAGGCGCCCCGGGTCCCGGCGCTCACCGACCCACGCCCACTCACCCGCCGCAGGAGCCCCGGAAACTTACCGCCGGGTGACAGGCTCAACTGGGGGCCGCTGACCCACCGCTACATCCCGCAGCACTGCAGGCGGCCTGCGGCCAGCAGCCCCGATATTGACGCTCTCCGCGCCGGAAGAGGCGCCGACACTGTACGTCACCTCCGCGTCCCTACCCCGCTCCCGGAGCTCCGCCCCCTCACGCCGGCCAATCGCTGGCCCGCCCGTCCAGGCCACGCCCCTCACCGACGCCAATTCGGAGCTCCACCTGCACGGTCCCGTGGGGGCCACACTTACAGTCGCACACCCCGGGCTCAAGGGGGCGGGGGCGCGGCGGGGAATTAGACTGAGCCCGCGGCGGGCGGCCGAGTCACACCACGCCCCTGCCCTCTGCGCGGACCCTTCCCCGCATCCCATCTCCGACCAGCGCCATGTATGTATAATCTTCCAAAGACTTCGTCCCTCCTACAGATATTTACTGAGCCCGCCCGTGCGAAGTACCGGGCTAGCCCTCAGCTCGCCTTCCGTTGTTTCTTGTCATAAACGGCGAAACTGCTTCTACTTGGTCTTGCTCGAGAACTCCCTTGCTCCCACACTGCGGCGTAAGCGCACGTCCAGGGAACGGGTAGTGAGAAGTGGTTGGAGGGACCTTTCTCCATTCTCCGGTGGGTGGTGCATAGCTGGTGTTATTCTAGATGCAGAGATGCCTCGAGGTGGTGGTGGTAATTCTCTCAGTGCTGGTCACTCAGTGCTGTCGGGCTCTGGAGTCACGGACCCCAGCCTCCGCGCTGGGCCAGCCTATGATCTGGAGCACCTCACCCCTCCTTCCAAGTGAGGACCACTTTTTAAAACATGGAGGGAAAGTGCTACTGCGCTGGGTGGAGGTAGCCTAGGCAGGCTCTTAGTATGGAGCCCAACAATGGCAGACGCTTCATAAACGTTAGCTATCATGTGTTGCACGGTGCATAAAACCGTCAGGAACCTTCACTGACCACAGAGCTCCCATTATTTTCTTCAGCGGGCCTAGCTGTATGACCTTTGGCAAATCCTTAATCTTAGACTAAGGATTATTTTAAGGATTAAATTCTGAGGCTTTGGCACAGTGCCTGGTACATGGCTGCTAACTCAGAGACGTTTCCTTCCCCCACCTCTGCATCTTCACCCTATCCATATCTTGTGCCATTACTATGGTATTAATCACACTGGAATTAGTTATCACATGTCTACCTTACTCCAGACTATGAGCTCTCTGGGGGTCTAATCGCGTTTTGAGCTGAGCACAGTGCTTAGCACCTGACAGGTCCTTAACAAATGTTTGCGTGCTGAGTGGATCAGGCAGATACCCACACAAACAAGGGATCATGAGCTTGTGTGCAAGAACTTTTCTTTGCCATGTGGCTTTACTGTTGGAGCCCAACAACCCTAAGCACGGTTTCCCTTTCTGGAGGTGAGGAAGCCAAGGGTCTCCCACTACATACAGCTTTGGTATGTATGTACCAGCAGATGAAGAAGCGGCTGACAGAATCCCAGGAACAGAATTTACTGATTAATGATTCTGCCCTGCAGAGGGGTGACTTCTCAGGGTCCCAGAGCCTTTCTTTTAAGGGCCCCACAGAAAACAATACATACTTGCATGCAGAAAAACAATGTTGACCTTCCTCGCGAAAGTCATGTGTTGTTCTATCCCAGTGGGACTAACAAAGATCTCAAGAAGCTGCCCTGACCCAGCCCTAGGAGAAGGGAGTGGACTGGGTGGTGCTGTCAGAGCACGGAAGAAGGGCGGTCAGGATGTACGGGCCAGGGAGGCCAGCTCTGTCCAGGCATCAGCAGGGCTGGTCATGTCAGGTTACTTTTTAAAGAGGCTTCTCTCCCAAACAGAAAGACAATACTTTGATTTGTCTACCAGGTACCCTGAGGGATGAATATGGTGAAGGAAGGGTCAAGAGAAGGAAGTAGGAAGAGTAGCCAAATCAAAGGACTCCTTGAGGAGTACCTGGACTCCCCTCTGACCTGTACTGTTTCCCCCTCCCTAAAAGCCTCCAGGGAAAAGTTGAGCTTCTGCTTCAGCTGAGACAGCTGCTAAAATGATCATTACATTTGGTGGCTGCTCACATTTCAGCCCAAGGCGTAACTGTTCAAAAGTTCTTTGGAAGACCTGGAAAAATTCTGTGCTGGGAAACCCTTCCTCCCAGAATCCTCAGGCACGAAAAGCCTTGGAAACAAGGACCCCGGACACAGCAGCCCTTTAGGTGTAACACTGGGGCCTTCGCCCTGTTTATTTGCATAGCCAGAGGTTCCTGCCACAAGCAGAAGCCTCAGACTACGGAGAGACACTTCCCTCCAACCTGGGCCAGATAGAGACAGACACACAAATACATATTTCAGATTCTTCTCTCGAGGTCTGCAGTCTGAAAAAGCCACTTCCTCCTTTCCTGCAATCTGTGTAAGACTAGCTCTAGAAATCTGCTCAACTTGCACTCACTCACACAACCTGCTGTGAATTAAGCACCGAGGACTAAGAAAACCCTTGCAGACTGTCCCTTTCACCCCAGACACAAAGAAGGGGCTGATGTCATCCAGTATCTAGCCAGTATGGGAACTAGACTATGTGCCGCCTTTCTGACCCACGGAAGAGGCTGTCCCATGGCCTGGCCTGGACCTTGTATCACGGAGATCTGGGGGGCTTCCCGGGGAGTGCCCAGCCTTGACCTCTTCCAGAGCTACAAGGATGCTGGTCCTGTAGGTGCCGTTCAGACATCAGCTCCAGAGAAAGACAAAAGGCTGGTCCTCCTGGGAAAGAAACCTAGGGCTTACGGCACTCGCGTACTGACCAGGGCAGCTGCAGGGAACAGGAGGCCAGGGGACGCTCAGTAGGTGAACCGCGCCTTCTGCGAGTAGCCCAGTTTGTCCAGGTTGGGGTGGCAGGCCAGCTGCACCATCGGGGGGGGCCCGCAGAGCAGCAGCAGTACATCGTCCCCCGGGGCGGGCAGGTGCTCCTGGATCATGTCCGCCGTCACGAAGCCCTTGCCGTAGGTCCAACCTGAAGTACAGGGGACAAAACCGACACTCCAGACCCATGCTGGCAAGGCCTACGCAGCTAGAAAGGCTCTCGAGGTGTCGAGCAGGATGGCTACGGTCAGCACGCCTCAGCAGCACAGGTGTTCCTGCCGCCTGCCCAGTGGGCAGGGACCTGAACGGAAGGGCCAGGAGACCTCCGCGCCCCTGCGGCGGGACTTGGGAGTTCGGCCATACCTCGGAGGGCCGGCTCCGCTGAAACAAGAACCCGGCAGGGGCACGGCCCTGATTTTGCAATGTCCAGAATCGGGAGGGTACCTTCTGGGGGATGATCCAGGGTGAACCAGAGCTTAAAGCGACTAGGATGTCGGGCCTGCAGCTCCTCCAAGTCCTCTCGTAAGATTATGTCCTTTTCAGTCTGAAGTGAAAAGGGGAAGCAGAGGCTGTAGGAACCTTCTCAGGCCCACATAATGCTGTCCAGTCAGAAGAGAAAAAGAACCCTAAAGTTCTAGGCAGTAAGCACAACTTTTAGGTCGTTAGCGTAAGGGGAAGGAGAGGATAACAGGCTTTATTTACACAGCATGAAGAAACAAAGGTGGAATATCTAACAAAGGAAAGCCAAGGTGCAAGTTTTAATGCTCAGGACTAGATTCCCAAAGTGTTCTCTCTTTTTCTTTCCTTGTGGGCCAGGGAAGGAACATGGCTCCGGGCTCAGTCCGCTTATTGTAGCAGAGGGTCCTCTACCTACAGGGGGCACCCTAGGCAGAGGCCAGAACAGGCACCGGCCCACCTCTGTTCATCAGTGCCACATCACTGAGCCCACCGACACAACTATAAAGTCTCAGGATTAAGAAAAACCAACCAACCTGGTTGGCAAAAAGCAAGCAGCACTGGGTTGGATCTTCAGGGTCTTTCAAGATGGCCCGGATCAGCTGGAACATCGGGGTGATTCCTGCATGGAGGCGCCCCACAGTGAGACATGGTAGCCGCGACCCACTTGTCCCAGCCCCTCAGCTGACCAATGCTTCCATCTGAATGCACCCCACTTTCATCCAGTGTCTAAATCCTTCAATCTCCTGTGTGTTCTCCAACACCCACATTTCTGGGCAGGTATGCCTCTTACCCCAAACTCATGAAATTCATATCTGGTAGGAGAATTGTAGTCATGCTCAATATTCACATGAGTTCACACTGTTGAAATTCTTCTAAGACTCTTCCTCTGAACGTCCCTTGTTGGCTAGGACTCAGGTGTCACAGGTGCTGATTCGGTGTGAGGGCCCTGGAACACTGGACTTGCGGGTTAAGTGCAAGTGCTTCAGGTGTGCAGGAATTCAGGTAGAGTGGGAGGGGACCCTTGGAGACCACCTAACCCCTCCGAACCTACATTTTCTGTAGAAGGAGAAGGCAAGCACCTACTTCACAGATACAGACATAGAGAGACTAGCATAGTGCCTCGTAGAGAGAAATGTCCAATGTGCATTTTCTTTCTCCTTGACTATCCGATTTCTAGGTCTTTCCCTATTTTCACCTAAAGATTACAAGACCCGTTCCATGTGGGTCTTGGGAGAACGCACATCATTTATTTCTCATTCTATCAGTCAAGTTTTTTTTCCATTTCTACCTGCTCACAATTTTGTTTTCAGGTACTGGGGAGCCCTGGGCAATGCTAGGAATCCCAGTAACAGCTTGGCCACGATTCCCAGACCTTCCAAGGATCACTGGGAAGCTTTCACGGCAACATCAGCAATAGTGGGAGAGAATGGCTCCCAAGTGACACACACCTGTACCGCCGGCGATCATGCCCAGTCTCTTCACCGCTCGGGGCTCCGGCGGAGACTTTTTGTTGGGCTGAATGCTAAAATTCCCTGAAAAGTCAAGTACAGAGGGGATGGGAGAGTGGCAGCAATAGAGGAAACGAAGAAAACAAATGCAAAACCGAAGACATGTCCCCGGCCAGTTTACCAGCTGTGACGGAATCTGACCCCGGAGCCTGGGGGGGATGTCTGAGTTCAGCCAGGTCTGATGGCACTTGCGAGGGCCAATGGGGCCTGGGCCATGTGTCCCGTATTAACTGCCAGTCCATTTAGGGCCACAGAGTGAGTCAGCAGCTGCTTCTGGCAGACAGTCACCCCCGGTGAGGGTGGCAGGCCTGGTGCCAGTGTGACTCTGCTTTCCCAAGTGTATAGAGCAGCTCTAGAGGCTGGCTAATGTGCCCAGCTGCTCTCCCCTGGGAAGGGCTGAGAGCTCTCTCTAGCTCTGCACACAGCTCAGCCTGAGGGGCGAGCTGTGAGACAGGGCTGCTTCCTGACCACCCAAAGCTGTCATGGCTGGTGAATTCCAGTGGATGGGGAACCCGTCCCAGTGGCAAACAGGGCTGATGGCCTCTCCGGACCACCGTGGCTCTGTGTGGAGGAAGGGTGGCTCCGGCCCATCCACACAGCGCATGTGCCTAGAGGATGGGGGGCCTGGGGGACTGGTTGTGGCCGTCACCTTTCCCCACGTAAGTGAGCAGCCCACTTGGCCCTCGGAACTCCACCACATCCCCGATCTTCAGGCTGTTCAGGTACTGAGACATCTTCCCTCCCTCAGGAAATTTGGGGTGCACACCCTTCAGGTACACCTGATAAGACAGAGTAGAAAATACGTTACTGGGACTGTCACCGAGCTCTGAGCCGCCGCTGACTGAGCCTCCGAAGGACACGCACGTGCACTCGGCACGTCCACAGAGAACATGCACCTCCTTCTATCCAGCAAAACCTGCACGTTCCCAGGAAGAGAATAGGGAGCTCCCGGGGTTCCTTCCCACCCCCTACCTTGATGACAAGATCCACGTAGCCTTGGTCCTCATCACTGGTGACGGGAGTGTACGGCCTGATGACCAGGCTGCCATCGATTCGGGCAGAGAGATAGACGTGTCTGCCTGGGGGCCATGCAGAGAACTACATGAGTGTGGCTTGTGGACGGGCTGCATTCCACCCATGTTGTGGAAGTGCAGGGAGGTTAGAGAAGACAAGAACATCTTGCTTCCCAGTGCGGTCCCACTGAGCTACCAAGCTGGGAGGAGTCACCCCTTAGAACTCGCGGTTGGACCCCTCATAAGTGCCCCATTGGAGATATTTTTATCAGTTTCTGCAGGACCTTAGAGCAGCAGCAGGTGAGTCCCGGCGCGGTGGGGGACGGTGCAAGCAAATCCTGCAGGAGGGAGGCAGAACTGCTGAGTGTTAAAGACGTCTGGGGCGGCGGGTGGGGGGAGGCACACCAGCCACACCCTACAATGGCCAGTGGCATCTCACAGGGGAGGATCCAGCCAGGTGGGGAAGGGGAAGGACTGTGGAGGGAACAGACTAGACTCTGGGAGGGGAATCGCTCCCTTAGGATACGAGGGAAAGGAGCCCACATTTTCCTTACCCACAGGCAGCCCCAGAGTGTGCTGGGCAGTGGGCAGCGCAAAGCGGAATCTCTTGGTGTTGTGGCTCACAGTCTGCAGGATGGACGACAGTGTTTTACCACAACGCCCCAACCGCAGAGGAGGCTGTTGCTTCCCAGCAGGAGGAGAGTTCTTGCCCTTCCGCCGCCCTACCCCTTCCTCCACAACTCACCGTCTTGTCTATCAGTCGCAGCAGGTACTTCTCGTCGGGGTCCAGGAGAGTGACCCGTGGCCGGCGGGACCTCAGGACCAAGTAGGAGCCCAGAGCCAGGCCGAGAAGAGTCAGCAGCCCCGCCCCCAGGGAGGCCAGCAGGCCCGGGCTCTGTGGGGAGAGGAGGCAGTGTGACCGCCCCGCGGGGGAAGCGTCCACTCGCCCCGAGGTGGGCGACCCGGAGGTCCAGCGCGGGGTCAGGCTCAGGCCGGAGGGGTCCCCTGGGCAGGGTCCCGGGACCCCAGCACCCAGAGCGGGGAGGGCGGTACGACCCCCTGGTGCACAGTGAGCGCCAGAACCGGATGGAGCCGCGTCCCCCGGGGTAGGGCAGGGAGCGCGGGTCTCACCGGCTGGAAGCCCATGACCGAACTCCCTGTCCTCCGCCGCAACCGAGCCCGCGGGCAGGACTGCTCCCACAATTCGCCGCGGGGCGGGCAGGAGGCAGGGCCTGGAAGGAGCCGGGGAGGGGCAGAGGCGGGTCATGGAGGGGTGGGGCCCGATCAGTGCGGGCTGGCCCGGGCGGAGACGGAAGCGGCGTAAGGCCAAAAAGGCCGGGCCTCTCGAAAGGGGGCGGACCCCAGAGCGGCGCGCTTCGCACGGAGAGGGGCAGGTAGGCGGAGGAGGCGTGCACAATAGGAGCAGGGACCCGGCAACAGCTGGGCCGGAAGGGGCTCGGAGCGAAGGGCACGAGGCTGTAAGGGGCGGCGCCTGGCCTAGAACCGCCGTGCCGGAAATGGCTGTGTGGGCGGAAACAGCGGGTCTGGGACCTGTGGTGCCGGAAGAGGCGGGGCGGCTAGAGGGGAGGGCCTAAAGGAGCCGGGGGCCGGAAGGGGCGGGAGCCGGGCCTGAAGGGGCTTGGCGCCCGCGGAAGCGACGGTGAACGTTTTAGACTTTGTGAGCGGAACAGCCTGGGTCGCAGGTACTCGGCTTCGTTCTCGCGGCGCGAAAGCAGTCCAGGCAGTATACACGTGGTGAGCATGGCCGAGCCAACCGCTCCAGCAGGGTCTCAGCCTCGGCGCGGTGCAGGTTTGGGCCTTTCCGTGGTCTGCAGGTGCCATCCCCGCAAATTCGTGGTGACGGTGTTAGGAAGTGCAGCCTTTGGGAAGGGATTAGGCCTTGAGGGCAGAGCCCTTGTGAATGGGGTCAGTGCCCATATCAAATACCGAAAGCGCTCCTTCACCCACTCGTGCCAGGTGAGGACACAGCAAAAAGACAGCCGTCCAGGGACCAGGAGTGGACCTCTACCCTCACCCAATCAGCTAGCACCTTGGTTTTAGACACCCCAGCCTCCAAAGCCGTGAGAAATAAATTTCTGTTGTTTATAAGCCACCAGTCTGTGGATTCTGTTACAGCAGCCTGAGCAGACTAAGATGTGTAGATGTGAGCCACCGTCGGGGCCCCCTCTGTGATCACGGTGCCGTCACGACCACTCCAGGTAGGGCGAGAGCTTTGTCGGGGAAAGATCTGAGGGTGTGACACTGGTGTGCAGATTGGAACCAAGGTAGTTCACGGTGACTTCTTCCCTGTGGCCCTTGGAATCCAAAGGGGTCTTGTCTCTTCCCCTCATCAGACTGTTACCTATCTTAAGTGGCCTGCAAAAATCGGAATCAGGAGGAACATACCTCTCTGCTTGCCCGGGAAGTCTGGCTTGCATCTGTGGTTACAGTGTCATTGTTAACAGTGCTTCCTTCTAGTCTCTGAAGTACCCCAGTCTGGCCAGTAACTTACATGGTCACCCTACTCAGAGTGCACAGGTCTTAGCCAGTTTCTAGCTTTATTTCTTGCCAGTTGTGAAGACTGCCTGCCCAGGACCAGTCCTTGCAGAATCCCCCTTGTGCGTCCAGCTCTCCTCCTCCTCCTCCTCAGGCTGCGTCCAGACCCTGATCTGCCTGATGAGCAGCCAGGAGTCCTGAGAGGCCAGTACCAGCAGCCGGATGCAGCTCAGCGGCTCCACAGCGTCGTCTTCATCAAAGACCCTCTGGTCCAAGTGTCCCTCCACCAGGGGCCCGAGCAGGGCGTAGCGAGCACAGCCTTCCGAGTGCGGCAGGAGGCTGTAGCCCAGCTCCACTTGGCCCTGCTGCAGCCGGTACAGCCCTTGTTCGTCAGAGCCTGTCAGCACCTCCACGCGGATGACTTTCTGTGGCCTTTCCAAAACCACCGTCAGGTAGTTGCCCCTTAGGGGATCGAGGGTGTAGTAGCTCTCCTTGTTCAGAACGTAAGCGTACTCAGGAATCGTATTCCATATTGTCCTCATGTCAGTGAGGACACTGGCTACGGGGTTGTCCGGCTCGCTGGTGTGGAAGACTTTCCCAGAGAAGCTCAGGCTGGAGAACTCCAGGGTCACCCAGGGTTGTTCTTTCCAGGCTGACAGTGCCCAGTAGATGGCAGAGACAAACTTGGGAGCGCACTGAACATGGTCTTCCATCATCAGAAAGTATTCAGAGAGGTTGAGAGCAAAGTTCATGAGGAGGGTGTAATCGACCTTCTGCCTGGAATACATAGTGGCACAGGGTGAAGAGTCACCAGCATCACCTGGGTCTCCTGGGTCAGGGGAGCCACCGAGACGGCCATGGATCACGAGCAGCTCCCGGGCTTCAATGTGAGGTTGGAAGAGGCTGGAAATAGCAGCGGCCATTTGTCTGAGCCACTCAGGATCAGGGTCTGACAGGTGGACCAGCACCACGATACAGTGCAGCTCTGGCCCCGAGGAGGCTTGGAACAGGGACTGCAGGGTGTCCAAGAGGGCACTCCCGTGAGGACGCTGCACTGAGGAGATCCCCGCTGTCAGCAGTTCTAGGGGTGAGGGGACAGAGGGCACCGTTAGCACTTCGAGGTGTTGACGAGACCCTTCTCCACTCTCCCCTTCGTGCCAGCACCTGGGACAGATCCCATTTCCTTTCCCTTGGAGAGTGTGGTTGATAAGAGGTTGATGTGTGGTCAGAGGATGTGACGCAGCTTTGCTTAATCAGCATTTGCAGGGCTGTTGGGGGTGTCTTTATGAAGGACAAGGCTCTTTCTGATGGGGAGGCTGCCGAGTACCAAACGTAAATTTGCTGGTGTGGCAGATTAACCTGGCCTTGACCTCAGACTTGGGTGGGAGGGTCTGCAGGGACTGAGGTACCGGAGGGCCACAGTCCAGGGCCCAGTGAGTCCGCACCTGCTGAGCTTAGCTCCCTCCCTGGGTGGCCAGTCATGAATAGGCTGTGCTGGGGGGAGATCGCTAGCGGCCACTGTGGACTCTCCACTGTGTGAGGCACTCAGGGCAGCAGGTGGGACTGGAGCCTGCACCCGGAGCCCCACCTTCCCCTAGATGCCAGCTTGTCCCCCTCCCCTCCCATGCCCCAGCTTCTTGATGGACTGCCTGTCACTGCCCCAGTCTGGCCTCCTTGCCCCCACGCACGCACTCACTCTTCTCCTGGGGAGGGGCCCCAGCCAGGACTCTGTAGGTGGCGTGCTGGAGGACAGGGGGCCTTTTCCGCATCTTCCTAAAGGTTTCCATGTGGTTCTCGTTTTCAGAGTTGGTTTGTTCCTGCTCCAGATGCTGTAATATCTTCTTCTTTTCCTCCTGCTGAGGATGGACAAGTGTCAGCACTGAGCTTCATCCCGCTCCTCTGGAGACCACTGAGGACAAATCCCCCTTTTAGGACAGGCTGGGCAATCCCCAGGTCCAGTCACCAGGGAGCCCAAGTGTCAGGGTCCGTGTTCTCACCTCATGATGAGAACACACGTGCTCCAGGAGGGGCGGTGGGCCCTGGGGTCAGGGAAGTGGTGCTCTCTGGCTCCATGTGGAGTGCCCCTGGAAGGTCCTAGGCTTCTGCGGAGGAAAAACCCACCTGCCCCACCTTGCTGCATGTCTCACTTCTCCACCACCACAAGCTGGCAGCACATCTGACTGCTTGGACTGTGCTGGGTCTGTGGCAGCTGCTGAGTACCAAGTCTGCCTTGTCCTTAAGGAAGTCACACCTGGTGCCTTGATTCTGAAGCCCTTTCCTCTGCTCAGTTCTGGCCATACCCTTTCCCACACCCCTCAGGCTCTGCTCTAGCTGGCTGGACCGTGTGGGGAGGATGTAGGCCCAAGAACCTGAGCCTGACCTTCTCCACTGCAGACTTGTGCGTGTGGGAGGAGTCCCCACCGTCCTGGTCCCTGTTGTCCCCAACAGGCGAGGGGGAGGAACACTGCCTCTCTGGTGGTGAGGGGGGAGGTGGACCCCAGGCAGCCTTCTCTCAGCCTGCCCTCAGCACGGCGGTGGAGGTCTGTGCAAGGCTTTCTCCACACTTAAAACGCCCTCTTCCTCCCTTCCCCACTCAAATCCTATCCGTAGTCAAGGCGGGTTCAATATTTATCTTTAAAAAGATTTTTTTAATCTTCACTCGAGGGTACTTTTTCATTCCACTTAGGAAGGGAGAGACAGACACCTCGATGCAAAAGAGAAGCATCGATTGGTTGCCTCCCTTACATGCCTGGACCAGGGAGCAAAATTGCCCTGACTGGGAATCGAACTCGCAACCTTTCAGTTCTGGGATGGTGCTCCAACCAATGGAGCCACAGTGGTCAGGGCAGTATCTATGTTTTTTGGACACTTTCCTGAATCTTCAAGGGCCCTTCTCTTAGCACTGCTGTGGTGACTCTAGAACTTTCCTCCCAGCTGCAGTGTTGGCGAGTGGCCCAGTGGCAATACACAGCACTTACCAGCAACATGCCGTGCTCCAGGGGCTCTTCCTCGTCATCCTGGAGGAGGAAGGTCAGGGAGAGGAAGGACACAGCCACGAGGGTGCATTTCCACAGGCAGCGGTGCATGGTGCCAGGCTGGGCCGTGCAGCAGGAAGGGAGTGGGACCTGGATCCCGAGAGCCTCCTGCCCGGGAAGCCAGGAAGGTCGTCCTGTTGCCCAGAGGCCTCCCCTCCCCTCCCTTCCCCACCCCTTCCCCCTGTACTTCATGTTCCTAGCCTCTCCTACCCATGGCAAACCGCTCCCCCCCTGCCCATAACCATCTAAGGAGAGACAAGGCTGTGGAGCTTGGTTCTCTTCAGCCTCTGCCTTCTGCACCTCCTGGCAGGGTTTCCAGGGGAACCTGGAGCAGCTTCTTTTATCTGTCCGTTCTCGGAGTAGAGGCCCCACTGGAGAGGAACCCTTCCCTAAACCTGAACTCGAGGTACAGCCTCCACTAGGCCTTGTCTGCCAGCTCCTCATGGGCTTTTGTGTCTGATCTCCCCGCCGTCCCCATCCCCAGCATGATGTTGGACAGGTGAGAGGTTGGAATCAAAGCAGAGGGACCGAGAGACAGGCTTGCTTCTCCCCGACCCTGGCCTGGTAGGAGTGGTGGGCCCCTAGACGTGACCAGGGGTTTCTGTGCTGCGGCAGTCTTTGCCCTGTCTGTGGATCTGCAGCCGCTGGAGACCTGGACAGGAAACGTGGCCTCGTAAGTCGTCGGAGAGCAGGGTTTCTCTGAAGTCCATGAGATCTTCAGGGTTGTAGGGTGGGGCCCAGAGGGGCTCCTCTGAGGTGGGGTCGCCGCCCGGGAGACCCTGCCTGACAACCATTGTTCACCCTGAATGGGGCTGCTCAGCACCCCGTCTCGCACAAGCACCTGTTTCTGGGTACACTTGGAATAGGCGTGAAAGCCAGCTTTCCAGTCTTACCTCCAACCCAGAAGCTGACAGTTAACTGCTGGTTTGAATCAAATTGATAAGGGTCAATACTGAATGATCCCTTCCCTTATTAGAAGGGAACCATCCACATTTATAGGCTATCCAACTATAGGGAAAATAGGTATCATTATTCAATTCACGATAATTTCTAATTTCCACTGTGATTTTTTCTGCAACCTATGAGCTATGTAGAAATGCTGCTTAATTTCCAATGTTTGTGGATTTTCTAGATATAAAATTATTTCATTTTTGGTTAGAGAGTGTGTTTTGTATGATTACAATCTTTTAACCAGGGTCACCCTCTTCCACCTCACCCCAGTCTTGACTCTGGCTTCCCTTCCAGATGAGCCCTTGAATCTGAAGCAGATCCCGCTTCTGACTGGTCTGCCACCGCTGGGCCGGAAGGGGTGGCCATCTCGGCGAAGCCAAGCTCACCACCCTCCTGCCGGTGCACGGCCTGGCCTGGGGCCTGGCGCCTGTGGCCCTTGTGGCCAGGCAGCCTTGGCAGCAAACACCTGATCTTTCCTGTAAACGCACAATTCTCATTTTTGGGGAGCTGCGCCGTGCTCCATGCGGACCTGAGCCTGCAGTTTGGCTCACTCTTCACCTGTGCCGTTGGCACACCTGCAGCAGGGTGGGGTCCCAGCAGCGCCAGGCGGGAAGAGCAGGGGCCACCTCTGGCGAAATGGAGCCTAACCCTCTCTCTGAACCACTGGATCTGCTGCTCATTCTGTGTAAAATAGAGTTGGTGGAGTGGCCCAGTTTTTTTTTTTTTTTTAATCAGGAATCTACCCCAGCCTTGTTTGGGTGGCTCAGTTGGTTAGAATATCGTCCTGATACACCAAGGTTGTGGGTTCAATACCTGGTACAAGAGGCAACCAATGAATGAATTGATAGTGGAACAACAGGTCGCTGTTTCTTGCCCTTTCTCTCTCTCTAAAATCTATTTTAAAGAACTAAAAAGGAAACCCACCCCACCTGAGCCACACCTCTGTGCGTGTGCAGCTGCGTCTTGCCCAGAGGACTGGTGGGAACTAAACCCACCACCGGAAGCTTTGGCCCAGGCTCGTCACCGTGAGGAGCCACCCACCATAGGAGGGTGTGCCTTCTCCTGGTTTGTAGAAAGTGCAGCAGCGTGGCCTGGCTGAGTCCACTCTGAAACCCACACCAAGAGGAGACCCGTGTGGAGGGAATTGTGGGAGGGGGTGGGCCGTGCAACACAGCCTTTGAGGCTGACCTGCAGGTCTGACCCGAGGGAACGTAGGAGGGAGGGGCTGTGCAGAGGGCACTGTACACGCCAGCGCAGCCTCAAGAAAGCTTCAGACAGGCCGGCAGGGACAGGCCTGGTGGCCTTTGAATAGGCCCACCCTTGCCAACCTCAGCCATCGTCGCAGAGACCTTGGTGGCTTCCCTGGTGGTGTGACCCAAACCTACATTCCTAAATGGATTCCAGATTCCCCACATGGCAGGTGTCTCCCTCTCCGCTGTGCAGCAGCAGGTGCCTTTGGGGAGGGTGTCTGCGGATCTTACAGGGCCCACGTGTCCCAGGGACCTGCCCACCTCTTCCCACAGTACATGTGGACGTGCAAATTGGCTCCGGTCCAGGAACGAGGCCAGGGCTTGTGACTTACCGGGTGGCCTCCAGCCTGGTGCTCAGAGCTGCTCCCTGCCACCCTTACTGGGCATCCCCACCCACCCTCGTCTCCCTCCCGCCGCCCCGTTTCCAGACACTCCAGCCCGTGTCCACTCTGATGACAGCTCGTGTGGACGCAGCACCTGGCTTCGGATTGGAGCTCTTCCCAGACGTCCGTCTTAAAGCTCTCCCTCGTTTGCTTCCCTCCCTGCCACCGCGGGTTGCAATTCAGCTAGCGAAAACCAGACGCTGCACATCAGCTGAGCTCAGGGCTCAGACGTTTGTTGGGAATCTCATAATCTCATAGCCAAATTGAGCTAAAAAAAAAAAAAAAAAGCTAGTAAAATATCCAAAGTTTTTCCCATCAGAAACATCCATGTTGCCTTATAGTCCCAGAGCTCAGACTGTGCTGGACACAGGAGCTACCAGAAACAGAGTGAGCGACTTCCAGTGATTCTGAGGCTATTTAGAAAGGAGCACCTGGCATGCTGGGTGGTCACGGGCAAGAGGACTCGTCCGATGTGAAGGGATGAGTGTCCTGGAACGGCTGCCTTCGGCGCAGAGGAGACTCCAGGGGACACAGGCCTGTTTCCCTGCCACCACTCTGGACGTTTAGCCTTCAGTGAGTCCGCGTGGTGCCGGTGGAGAAACGGGCCTCCCCACCTTCTCTCGCGCCTGGCTGGAGTCTCGGGACGTGAGCGCTGGTCAGTCCCACCCGCTGTTCCTGCCCCAAGTGAGAATTCTGAATGGCGGGCTTCTGCAGAGGAAACCAGGAAGGCTTTAATGAGCCCACCTCGCCCACCAGTGCCTCTGGGACCAAGAGCACGTCACCTTTTCTCTCCTTTCAACGTGCTGTGTCTTCCGGACCAGCAGTTCCAAAGGGCCCAACAGGGAAAGGCACCCCACAGACTTCGACATGGTAATGTTTGGGCTTTCAAGCTCTGCAGACTCTAACCTCCAACCTGACCTGTCCCAGAATTCCCAGTGGCCCCTCCACCTGGGACGCAAACTTCATTCGGCCCACAGGCGGATGTGCCTGAGCACTACTGTGGAGGGCATGCGGGCTGTCACAAGCACACGCACGCACTTCACCTTCCTCCCAGCCTTGTGTGACAGCACCCGCTGGTCCAGGCTGCCGTCCACCAGGGGACCCAGCAGGATGTAGTCGTCACAGTCGCTGACCCTGTTGCTGGAGTCGTAGCCCAGTTCCACATGTCCCTCTTTCAGCTGATTCTCATCTCTCAGGTCGGAGCCAGTCTGCACTTGAACTCGGGACACTTGGGCAGGTGTGTCCAGAACCACAGTCAGGTGGCTGCCAGCCTCCGCCGACTTGGCATAAAAGAAGTTCTCATCCAGGCTGTAGGCGCTTGAGGGAACAGAGTTGTTGGCGGCCTCCAGGCTGGTGTGGACGGAGGCAGCTGGGTTGCTGGGAGAGCTGACGTTGTCCTCCTCAAAGGAGGAGGAGCCGCCCGAGCGCTGGAAGAGGGAGGGCAGGAACTGAACTGGCGCGCTCTGCATGAGGTCCTGGAAGCGGGAGAGGAGCCCGGCACAGGGCATTTCCCGGTGGAAGAGGAGAAGGAAGTGGGCGATGCGGGGCAGGTCTCCAGAGTGGAAGAGCTTCCCGGTGAGGCCCAGCTGGGAGAACTCCAGAGTCACCCAGGGCCGGTGCGCCCAGGCAGACACCGTGGTGGCTACCTGGGTCACAAATCCGGGGGCGCAGTTCACGTCATCCTCGACCATCAGGAAATAGTCGGAGTGCTGGGCGGCAAAGTTCATGAGGAAGGCGAGGTCCCTGTTCTGCCTGGAGCGGAAGGCTACGTGGGCAGGAAGGTCATCGACGGTTTTCTTCAGGTCCTTCGAGGGCAGGCTGCTCGCAAGTGGAGTGGTGATCACGACAAGCTCCCTGGCCTGGATGTGGGGTTTAAACAGGGCCGAGAGGTTGCGGGTCATCTGAGCAAGCCACCTGGAGCCGTTGGGGTCGGGGCCTGCCACGTGTAGCACAACAGTGAAGTGCTTCCGCTCCGACGCGGAGGAGGCGGAGAAGAGGGACCGCAGGGTGCCCACGAGGTTGCTCCCCTGGGGAGGGGGCGCTGCAGAGACGCCTATGGTCAGCAGTTCTAGGGGTGGGAGAAAAGAGGGTGTCTGTCCACTTACCGCAGTGAGAAGAACAGCTGCTGTGGGTGAAGCTGTGATACTCTCCGATCTTCCCATACGCCAGCTTCATGAGTTCCTGTGGACACCTTCTCTCCCCCAGGCCTAAGTATGGCCTACGTTAGGAGTTAGTATCTGGTCACAATGGCTTTTTAAAAAAATCACTATCTTTCCGAAACTATTGTGGGAGAAATAAATAAAGATGATAAGCTAAAAAATTGGCATTTATGTCTCTTCCCTCCCAAAATCCCACTGAAAAACCAGAAAGGATGCCATTAGAGAACCAAAATATTTGCAGAATTCCTGGAACACAGTGGAAGCGCACGGGAAAAGTCTAAGTAGAAGAATCCGCAGTCCAGCAGGCACAGAGCACAAATGCCCCGGTGCATCTCCTTACCAAAAGCCTCAGGGGAATTCTAGGTGCGAGCCGCCGAAAAAAAGGAACGAGCCCTGGGAGGGTCGCCTGGACAGTCCGTCAAAGGACCGCTTCCAGAACCACTGGACCAGTGACCACCACGGGGCTGGCTGTGGCCACGCCCGCTGCAGGTGGATGTGCTCAGGGTTGCCCTCTAAGTGGAGTAGAAGGTCTGCCAGGCAGAGCCCATGGGGTGAGTCCTGGCGCTGGAGGGAGCCCCAGGATGGAGGCACGAGCTTGAGGCAGCAGCGAGGAAGGTGGGGGCACATCAGGTGTGGCATCTGCCTCAAGGATAAAGCCCAGCGCTGGCCCCCTGGAGGTGACGTTGGGATGCACAGAGGTATCTGTACAAACTCATGGATTTCAAGTTTCAAACCACTGAGAGTTCATCCTATCGATGCTCGAATTGTTCTATATTTGGCAAATAGCCTTTTGAAGTTAGATCCTCAGTGTTTTTGAAATGACTAGTTATCTTTAAAAGCTTCCTCACTCTACTATGACATTTCCTGCCTTGGACCCTGAGTCCGCCTTTTTTTCTAAGGAACCTGGTTCTTTTTAATGGAAAACAGTATTTATTTAACAAGCACTTATCGCTGATGGGTCATTTCTAGGCCAGCAGACAGACCTAAAACATTTTTAAAAGATAAAACACAACCTGAGTTTATACAGATACTTCGCAATGCCCTGAATTGAAAACGCATTTAGCTAGCTTTGCACAGTGCAGCCTTGTAGCCATGAGGGTTATGCAAGGTGGGATTAGTGCTCATTTTAAAAGATGCATTTGAATTTAAAGAAAAACTAGTTTTTCCTTATTCAGAGTCCTTATATTGTTTTTTATTGACTTGAGAAAGAGAGACATCGCTGTGTTGTTCCACTTATTTATGCATTGTTGGTTGATTCCTGTGCGTGCCCTGACCAGGGACCGAACCCGCAGCCTTGGCGTATTGGGACGACACTCGAACCACCTGAGCTGCCTGGCCAGGACGGAATTCTCGTATTGTTAAGGCCAACACACTTAAGCCCCCTTCAATGTAACTATATTTTATTGACACAGTAGCTTAGTCCTGTACTTTGAAGTCTTAAACTATTTCAACCAGGAAATTTTATTCTGTCTTAAGGTTTATCTTTTCCTATCAAATACGACTCACGGGGACCAGATGCGTATCAGGCTGGACCTCAGGAGGGCATGCAGTGCCAGTGGGAAGCTTGCTGAGCAGGGAGAACCAGCGTCCTGACTGAGCTGCAGATTAAAGACCACGTACCGTCTAGGCACAGATCTCAGCCACAGATGCCAGCACGGTCCCCGCCCGCAGGAGGATGCTGCGGCGGTTGGCGGGGACCACAGACAGACTGTGCTGGAGTGTGGTTCCGAGACTAGCCGGCAGACAGACGGCTCTCAAAGCTGCGACACTGGGTGAGGTCACCAGGCAGTCCAGACAAGGACGGAGCTCTGGGGCGCATTAGCACTTAGGTGTTGGAGAGAGAAGATAAAACTAGCAAAAGACACTGGGGATCTACCTGTGAGGTGGGAGGAAAACCAGAAGAGTTTGGGACCCTGGAAGCCACTGGGGAGCGTTGGCAAGTGTGTGTGTCAGATGCCGTCATGGTCCCTGCGCCCCGCCCCCGCCTGCCTGACCTGCCCCTTCTCGGGCTAGACCCTTGTGCACACTCACTTTTTTCGCCGGGAGGGGCTCCAATCAAGATTCGGGAGTTCACATTTTTCAGTGGTTCTGAGTTTTTCTGCATGTCTTTGAAGGTTTCCAGGTGGTGTGTTCTACCAGGGTCAAGCTGCATCCGGGCTCTCTGCCAAGCTACCAGCTCCTTTTCCTCCTGAGGAAAGAGTAGGATTCAGCTCTGAATCATGCTCCTTGGGAGTAAGGGCTGGGTGGGTCCCCCTTTGCACCACATAATAAAGCATCTCCAGGATTCACGTCACGGCAAGTTGCTCAGGGCGCAATTCAGTTTCTTCCTCACTTTCTGGAAAAGTTCTGCCCTGGGGGTTCTCATATAGGTTATGGGTTGGGGGTGAGGGGAGTGGGGCTTCTCTGTAGGGAATGAGGTGCTACCAGTCCCTGCTGTTCCCCACCCCACCAGTCATCTCTGCCTAGTCTGATGAGTCGCTTAATCCCAGGAAGGGCAAATGTGAGAGAGGAAGCAAGGGGATGCTTCTCAACCCTTCCTGTTGGTGGCACTTCACCCTCCAAATTCATTCACCACTCTCCTTTTCTTTCTTTGCCTTTTCTGGGTTCCGGTGGAATTTTCTCAACCACCTACAATTTTTCTTGGCTTGGAGAAATGACAACTTTGCTGAGGTTCAGGATCCTATGGTGTAAAATGGGGATAAAATGGGTAGTTTTAAATCCACAGGAAATATGTCATTTCTTCACAGCCCTGAATTCTCTCTTCCAGAGTGCCACATCCCTTACTGTCCCATTGAAGAAAAATACATTGAGTCCTCAGGCTTTACTATCTTCTTTGACTGTCTACAATGTTAGTGACAACTCTTTTTAACTTACTGATTTTCTTTTAGGGAGCGAGAGGAACAGAGAGAGGGAGGGAGAGGGAGAGGAAGCAGTGGCCGGAGGCGAGAGAGATTTGTAGTTCCATTCCCTGATGCATCGATTGGTTGCTTCTTGTATGTGCCCTGACCCGGGTCAAATCCGCAACCTTGGTGTACTGGAAAGATGCTCCAACAGCCAGGGCTGTTGGCGACCACTTCACACAAACGGACACTTAGCTGACACCTCCTTTTTTTCTGTCCAGGGATTTCAAGTCTGCCCACCCCTAGTCTCTGGCACTCACCATGGACAGGAAACTGGCAGGGTCGAAGGGGTTTTCCGTGACAAAGAAGACGACCGAGAGCACTGCTGCCGCCATGACGACAAGCACCCACAGGGACTCTTCCATGGTGCCAGCGGGAACGCATGCAGCTGCTGCTCGGTCTGCGGCCCCAGGGCGCACACTCAGAGAGCTGTACTTCCACCTAGCTGTTGAGAAGAGTTGTCACTGCAGAGCTTTTTTTTTTTTTTTTTTTAAGACTTCATGTATTTTTAGAAAGAGGGGAAGGGGAGGAGGAAGAGAGGACAAAAAACATTGATGTGAGAGAAACACCCATCGGCTGCTTCTGGTACACACCCTGACCAGGGACTGAACCTGCAACCGAGGCATGTGCCCCAACCAGGGGTCAAACGGGCAACTTTCGGCTTTGCGGGACAACGCGTAATCAACTGCATCTCGCCAGTCAGGGCTACGGTTCACTCTGGACGTCGCACGTTCTGTGCGTTTGGACACGACATGTATCTGTCCTTACAGTACATGTATTCTCACTGTCTTAAATATTCTCTGAGCTCTGCCTATTCGTTCTCCCACCCCAACCCCTGATCTTTTTACCATCTCCATAGTAGTCTTTTCCACAAAGTCATATAGTTGGAATTGCACAGTACACAGCTTTTTCATATTGGCTTCTTTTACTTAGTAACGTGCACGTAAGGTACCACCGTCTTCTTGTGGCTTGATAGGTTATTTCTTTTTTAAATATATTTTATTGATTATGCTATTACAGTTGTCCCATTTCTCCCCCATCATTCCTCTCTACCCTGCACACCCTCTCCCACCCACATTCCCCCCTTTAGTTCATGTCCATGTGTCATAAGTTCTTTAGCTTCTACATTTCCCACACTATTCTTGCCCTCCCCCTGTCTATTTTCTACCTACTGTCTATGCTACTTATTCTCTGTACCTTTTCCCCCCTCTCCTCCTCCCACACCCCTGTTGCTAACCCTCCATATGATCTCCATTTCTGTGGTTCTGTTCCTGTTCTAGCTGTTTACTTAGTTGGCTTTTGTTTTAGGTGTGGTCGTTAATAGCTGTGAGTTTGCTGTCTTTTCACCGTCATATTTTTGATCTTCTTGTTCTTAGATAAGTTCCTTTAACATTTCATATAATAAGGGCTTGGTGATGATGAACTCCTTGAACTTGACCTTATCTGAGAAGCGCTTTATCTGCCCTTCCATTCTAAATGACAGCTTTGCTGGATAAAGCAATTTTGGATGTAGGCCCCTGCTTTTCAAGATTTCAAATATTTCTTTCCAGCCCCTTCTTGCCAGTAAGGTCTCTTTTGAGAAATCAGCTGACAGTCTGATGGGAACTCCTTTGTAGGTGACTGTCCCCTTATCCCTTGCTGCTTCTAGAATTCTCTCCTTCATTTTAATCTTGCCTAATGTAATTACGATGTGCTTTGGTGAGTTCCTCCTTGGGTCCAACTTCTTTGGGACTCTCTGAGCTTCCTGGACGTCCTGGTAGTCTATTTCCTTTGCCAGATTGGGGAAGGTCTCCTTTATTATTTGTTCAAATCAGTTTTCCACTTGTTGCTCTTCTTCTTCCCCTTCTGGGACCCCTATAATTCAGATGGTGGGACGTTTAACGATGTCCCGGAGGTTCCTAAGCCTCTCCTCATTTTTTTGAATTCTTGTTTCTTCCTCGTTTTCTGTTTGGTTGTTAGTTTCTTCCTTCTGGTCCACTCCATTGATTTGAGTCCCAGTTTTCCTCCCATCTTTATTGGTTCCCCATGTGTCTTTCTTCACTTCACGTATTGTAGCCTGCATTTTTTTCATCTAATTTGTGAGCAAAATCAACCAATTCTGTGAGCATCTTGATGACCAGTGCTTTGAACTGTGCATCTGATAGGTTCACTATCTCTTCATGGCTTAGAGGAATTGGCTCTGGAGCTTTCATTTGTTCTCCAGTTTGAGCCATTTTTGGTGTTTTTTGTTTTGTTTTGGTTTGGTTTGGTTTTAGTCTGGTTGCAGCTATTACGTAGCAAGGGGTGGAGCCTTAGGTGTTCCTCAGGGCGGGGCAGCCCAGTCGCTGGGTTGTGACGCTATAGGTGGGGGTGGGGTCTGAGAGGGAACAATGGCTCCTGCTCCGCTCTCTCCTGGATTCAGTCCCTTCCTCCACTTCCCCTTTGCCTGCATAGTCTGCGCGCACAAATGAGGGACAACCTGGTCAGCCAGCCCCCTTGTGCAGCCTCACTGGGTCTGCACAGTTGCCCCCCCATGCCCGGGGTCTGCCAGCTGCTGCCTGTGGGCCCAGGGACTGCTAGCCACCACCTGTGCACCTGGGAACTGCCTGCCGCTGCTGCTTGCGTTCCCGGGTCCGCCCTTCTTACCGGTCTGGATGAATGGTTGTTGGACTTCCTTACAGTTCAATTTTCTGTAAGTTCTGGTTGTTTTCTTGTTTCTAAATATTTGTTGTCCTTAATTTTGGTTGTGAGAGGAGGCACAGTGTGTCCACCTACGCCTCCATCTTGGCCGGAAGTCCAGGTTATTTCTTTTTAGTGCTGAATAATACTCCGTTATATGAACGTACCACAGTTCATCTATCTATTCTGCTGGTGGACATTTTGGTTTCTTCCCAGTTTTGGCAATTATGAATGAAGCTACTATAAATACTTGTGGGCAGGTCTGGTAACATATGTTTTCAACTTTTCTGTTGATGATCTTACTGAGGATCCATTGTATGTGAGGACTCCTCTCTCTCCCTGCTTTCAAGATTCTTTTGAAAGTTTGACAATAACGTGTTGTAGCGTGGGTCTTTTTGAGTTCGTTTTACTTGGAGTTCATTGAGCTTCTTGGAAGTTTATATTCATCAAATTTGGGAAGATTTCAACCATTATTTCTTCATACATTCTCCCTGCCTCTTTCTCTCTCCTTTCCTCCTGGGATTCCCACAATGGGTGTGCTGGCTGCCCTCTGCTTCAGCTGCGACACCCGTTTTCTTCTGCTGTCAGACATTGGCTCCCCGGGTTCTCAGGTCTTCAGTTTTGGACTGGAAACCGCACCAGTAGCTTTCCTGGGCCTCCAGCTTATAGACAGAAAACCATGGGATTTGTCATCCTCCATAATTTGGCACACCGATCCCTCACAATAAGTCTCTGTTTCCTGTATATCCTATTGGTGTTGTCCAGACAAACTAACACAGGCACTTACGAAGGATCTGTGAATGGGATCAAGTCAGATACAGGAGAACCATCTCCCTTTCTGACCTGATATTCCATCCCCTCAGGGCTTCTGAGGAGGCAGCAAGGATACAAAATACATTTACAAATATACAGAAGTTTTCACCATGACACTGAAAGTCCTCACCGTGACTGGAGCTGTAGTTCCAACTGAGATTGTTCTTTTCTGTGTACACAGAAACCGAACTCCACACATTCCGAGTGTTCAGGACTTTCCCCAAAGTCAAGAAGAAAATGGGGGGGGGGGGAGTGCAGTGCTGAGATGGGGCCAGAATATGCATCCGCTGAGGCCAGAGGAAGCTGGCCCTGGCTCAGATGACGCCTCCCTGACAACCATTGTTCTCCCTACCACGCCCGCCGCACATCAAGCACCACCTCCTTGCTGAGGGTCCCCAGGAAGTGGTGAGGAGGTCCTGGTGGCAGCTGCCTGGGTTTCTGACCTAGATCCCCCAGTGTGGGCTGTGACTGGGCCACATTTTTCTCCAAATAAAAAAGTTTTATTGGTCGCCTGGCTGGTCACCTGGCTGGCCACCAGGTGTGGCTCAGCGGATTAAGCGTGAGCTGCAAATGGAAGGATCGCTGGTTCGATTCCCAGTCAGGGCACATGCCTGGGTTGCAGGCCAGGTCCCCAGTGGGGGACGCGTGAGAGGCAACCACACACTGATGTTTCCCTCCCTCTCTTTCTCCTTCCCTTCTCCTCTAATGTAATTAATTAATTAATTAAAAAGTTTTATTGGTATTTTCCCAAGCATAAATACCTGTTCAGTGTAAAACACCGGATCAGTGACAACAACAGGGCTACCAAGTGTGGCAGTCTAAGAACAGGCAAGTCTTATCTCTGCAAACTTACTGTTATCGGTTTCCTTGGACCACTCCCAGTTCCCACTCATCCCAGACACGTTTTTCCCTCAAACTCTTCCTCCCCTTCATCTTGTCATAAGTCTACTTTTCCAACCCACCTCCCTCCCTGCGTTCTTGGACTGCTCTGGATGAGGTACACATTTAGCTACTAAGGAAAACCAAGTGAGACGGATGGACTCTGTGAACGACGCCACAGGAGCTGAGCAGGGACCCTGCGGACGCTCAGCTCGGACCCACGCCGCGTGGATTCCGCGCCCGAGACAGCAAACCCCTCACAGAGCAGAAAGACCTGCGGGGACACCCCAACACCATACGCCCTGGCGCAGTCCAGTCGCAGGCGGGCGCTGGGCGCTCGATGATGACGTAACCCCACGCCTGGCAGTGATTGGCGGCCGAAGAGGAACGTAGTCCCCAACGCGATTCGGCCTGAGTCATCGCGAGAGGTGCGGGCTGCGGGGCGGGATGGCCACGGAGCCGGACGGAGTTGACCCGCGGCTCCTGGAGCCGGCCCTGGTGCCCGAGACATGGCCCGGGGTCCCGGCCCGCTAGGCCGGCCTCGCCCCGACACGGCCACCATGCCCAAGCGAGGGAAGCGACTCAAGTTCCGGGCCCACGACGCCTGCTCTGGACGAGGTAGGCGCGCGGCTGGGGCGCTGGTAGGCTGGGGCGGTGGTCGGGCCTGGGGGCGCAGGGGGCTAGCGGGGCGCCCAGGGGAGAAGGCCGCCTTTCTGAGGGTTGCCGCTCGTTTCAGTGACCGTGGCGGATTATGCCAACTCGGACCCTGCCGTCGTGAGGTCTGGGCGGGTCAAGAAAGCCGTTGCCAACGCCATTCAGCAGGAAGGTAGGCTCCCAACGAGCCTGGACACGGCCGCAGAGGCTGAGCCCGGGCCAGGCAGTGTTGTTCCTGCTGTTTTTCAGGCACCGTCCGTGAATGCGTTTGCCCTCTCCGCGGTCGCACAGTGGGTTCTGGGCAGAGTGCGGGGTAGCCTGGAGCGCCAGCATTTTGTGCCGCAGAAATGTCTGCCTTTGTGTGCGCTGTGGTGCCCACCACTGCTCCTTGGCATTTTAGTCTTTCCCTGCAGTTCACTTGTGTCCTCCCTCGTGCTCTGCCCGTTGCTTTTCATGTAAGAGCCTCGAAGTATTCTTCTTCTCCCATGCTTCTTTTACTTTCAAGCTTTTTACTCATGTGTCCCTGAGACTTGTGTTCTTTTTTTTTTTTTTTTAATTTATTATTTATTTATCTTTTAGAGGGGAAGGGTAGGAGAGAAAGAGAGGGAGAGAAATATCAATGTACGGTTGCCTCTTGTGTGTCCCCTGCCGGGAACTGGCCTGCAACCCAGGCATGTGCCCTGACTGGGGATCGAACCACGATCCTCTGGTTCACAGGCCCGTGCTCAATCCACTGAGCTATACCAGCCAGGGCGAGACTTGTGTTCTTAAAGCACTTATTATCTCCAATCCAGAAATACGGTTAAATTGGATTCAGTGCCTCTCAAACGCTGGTCCTCAGACTTTACGCAAATGACAGCAGCACCCTCCTTTCGCGGCGTTTATAGTGGGGGAATAATGTATTCCCTTTTTTTTTCAGGTCTGAGGTTGGCACTTTTTAGGAGTTGGTTTGCCCATGGCTTTCCAGTTTTTTGTATTTAAAATGCTCAGTTTTCTTTCTTTTTAGAGAAAACTAAAGCTTTTCTCAGCTTTCTTCAGCAGACTCCCATGCTGCTTTTTCCTTCTCCCCTCCCCCCCATGGATGCTGACATCCTGCCTGCACCCTTTGTATTTCTGGATGGGACTCTGCCTTCTCACTCTTCTCTTATTTCCTTCCAGTAAAATCTCTCTGTGGCTTGGAAGCCTCTCAGGTTCCTGCAGTGGAAGCTCTTTCTGGGGCTGGTGAGCCCTGTGATATCACCGACAGCAGTGATGAGATGGACACCCCAGAGGAGAGCATCCAGGAGAGGACCGTCTCCAGAAAAAAGAAATCCAAGAGGCACAAAGGTGCAGGCCTTGCTCTCTGCTGATTGACTAGTCCTGTGTGTGGTGACAATTCGAAGCTGTCACTTTTTCCGTAGCCCCAGAGGGGAGAGGAGTGGAGAATCTGAGTTTGGATCTCAGTAGTGCGACAGGGTTGAATATACTACGAAGCTTTTCTTTGCTAATTTCATTTTCTACATTGTGAAATTTCTTAATAGTTGTGTTTAAAATGTAGGTCTCAGTAATCACTGAATTTGGATCCTGAAGACAAAATTTTTAATAGCCCTCTGCTTTGTAAAAATTCTGATGGGTCGTCTCTGTGCAGGGAATTCTGACAGTCGCTTGCCTTCTCTTTCGGAGAGAGATTTCACGTGGGGTAAGCCGGGGCCCACACGTAGTAGACTGAGCCCTAAACGATCACGGACAGGGTAGGACCCAGAAAGAGGATGTTTCAGAGGTGTCGGTCTCTGATGTGAAGAGCCCAACGCAAGAGCCCGACTGAGTCACAGAATCACAGGAAGCAGTTAGCAGACACGCAGAGGCAGCTTTGCGCTGGTGCTGCAGGGGACTTTTGACCAGGGAAGAGGAGGCAGAAAGCTGGTTTTTGCCCAGTTATATGACGAGGTCTGAGGTAAAGATTGGAGGTGGGATTAGCCCAGATTCAGGTGTCTGTGTGTGGAGTGTGAGTTTTTATTTGGACCTGCGATGTACAGTGAGCCTCAGAGTCAAGAGAATTAACATTAATGAGGCCTGATGGAGGAGGCGGGATGCGTTAAAACAGTGTCTTCGAATACTGAATGCATGTGGCTAAGATCGTAGGTCAGACTGGCAATGAAATCAGGAAGAACTAGAAGAAAAGGAACTTGTTTGCAGGTGGCTATTGAGTAATGAAGAGAACACTGTAACTTAACCTGGTTTTTAATTCAGTTTGCACTTTCAGGTTTTCCTCATAGCATCTTAAAACTGGCTTTGTTTTTTCAATGACAGAGCTGAAGAACATGTTTGTGGGGTGGGGACAGTGAGGAAGGTCAAGGGCAAAGCTGGACTCTGGAGCCAGAAAGCCTGGGTGGCGAGGGTATGCTTTCTTGTTAGTGAAATGGTCACAGTGATACTTTCCCTACTCCTGTTGAAAAATTACGAGAATGGAATGGTTTAATGTATGCAAAGGTACTCTGTAAACTTCAAGATAGCGTATAAGTAATTGTTAAATCAGGGTTTTAAAAAACAAGACCTGTAACAGGAGCAAGTATAAAGGACACATGGACAAAAACTGGGATGGGGGGTGGAAATGGGAGGGAGGTGGGGAGGGCCAGTGTGGTGGGCTGGGATGGGAGTAAAAGACAGAAAACTGTACTTGAACAACAATTAAAATTAAAACAAAACACACAAAAAACAGAAGACCCATTCACTTGGGCAACAGGAAGCAAAAGTGTCCAGCAGCTTGAGTAAGCAGGAAGTGGTGAGTTTGAGAGGCTGCCTTGGGCCTATTTAAAACCTTTCTGTCAGCTGTGAAGTCTGGGAGACCTGCGGTGACAGAATCTTCAGATCTGTGTGTAATAGATCGGACATTGTAGCTCCTTTTCCTGTTTCAGAAGATCTGGATGGGGCCGGAGGAGAAGAGTACCCCATGGATATTTGGCTGCTGCTGGCCTCCTACATCCGTCCTGAGGACATTGTGAATTTCTCCCTGATTTGTAAGAATGCCTGGACTGTCACTTGCACTGCTGCCTTTTGGACCCGGTTGTACCGAAGGTGCGGCCACAGGGAGCTCACTGTTGTCTGTGTAGCTGATTTCATGCTGTTTGTGGTGTGGACCTGCTCCCCGTATGGAGACTTTTGCACTTCCTCTACTCCATGCCAGGTGTGAGCCTGGCTTCGGACTGCTTGATCCCTCTCTAACTTAAAATTGGTAGTATTAGTTCATCCAGGTAACTGTCTTCCCTGTGGTTGTCCGCTCCCCTCATCCAGTGTCCATTTGCAGCAAAAAGTCTGGCTTCAAGTTTCAGAAGACTTTTGACTTTTGTCTTTGACTTTTCCTCAGGGGGTTATCCCAGCTACAGTTTTCAAAAGCTGCAGCTGCCTGTCTCTTGGCCTCTCCACCTGGATTAGTTTCTTAGGTTTGCTAGTCAGCTTGAAGCGCTGTGTGGCTTTCATGAGCACGCTGCCCTGCGTGCGGGCATACATGTCGTTGTGCTGGTGGGGAGAGGGCCGCAGAAGTGTAGTGAGGGTGCAAACGGTCAGTGGTAACGTGGCAGGAGGGGAGCAGAGACCTTGCTGAGACGCGTGCCAGGAGAACCTGGTGGCCCTTCCCCAGGGCACGGCCTGCAGTATGTTGTCTGTCAAGGCGAAACCTTGCCCTTCTTTAGAGTGAAATACCCAGGATCACAAATGTTAAAAAGGGTGGGGAAGTACAGGGTTGTAAGGTGCATGTGAACTGGGTCTCACGTAGCAAAGAAGCAGAAGCAGCTGAGAAGTGGAGGAGCTGGTGATCTGCGTGTGAGTGAGCCCTGGGACAAGCTGATCCCTGGTCGGTGACGTCGCGCAGAGATGAGCAGTCGTAGGAGACTGACCTGGAGCAGGAGAGAGAGGTCACACGGTGGTGGGAGTAATGTGTCGTGTTTCAGGCACTACACGCTGGACGCCTCCCTGCCCCTGCGCCTGCGCCCAGAGTCCATGGAGAAGCTGCGCTGCCTCCGGGCGTGCGTGATCCGGTCTCTGTACCACATGTACGAGCCCTTCGCTGCCCGAGTCTCCAGAAACCCAGCCATTCCAGAGAGCACGCCCAGCACCTTAAAGAATTCCAAAGTGAGTGACCGTTCGTGTTGGGCCCTGCGTGGTGGGCCTGTTCTCGCGGCTTGCCTCTGGCTTCTGTGGTGGGGAGGGCGCGGGCTGTAGGCCCGAGGCTTCTAGGGGACTAACGTCCACTCTCCAAGACGTCCCTGCTGTGCCAGCCTGGCTGCCTTGTGCTCTTGGCCGTGTTCCTTACCCTCTTTATTGTAACTTGTTTTTGCGTATTGTGCGTTGTACCGGGTTAGGTGGCTGGGATCGTTTGAGCTAGGAAAAACACAGCTCGGATGGTAGGTCTGGACTGCACTTCTTGAGAAGTGCTTTACGTCACGATGCAAAGATACACCTTAGCAGCTCGCTGGTTCTGTCTTTCTGTCATAACCTTGACATCCGGGATCCCCTTCCTAGCTGGCCTCCTTCGGGGTCTGATGCAGACCTCACTCCCTTGGCATTGGCTGTGTGCCCACTGCTGCCAGGCCCCGTGGCCGGTGGTTGGAGAGACCAGGAGGTGCTCCCAGTCAGGGACTCCAGCGCTCCAAACCCTTCTGTGTCCAGGCTACTTCTTGTGCTTTGGAGTTTCCCCGCACTTGGCATTCTCGTCCAAGTCGTTGGCATTCTGATCTGCACGTAGGTCTGTTAACCTTTAGTCCGTTTCCTTTCTTTCTTCCTCCCGAATGAAATCCTTAGTGAGTGCACCTTTGCCCAGCTGGGCTAGCATAGCAGGTAGGATGGCTTGGGCAAGTTGATGCCTCGTTCCCGCGTCCCCCACCCCTGCGCCTGAACTAACATTGTCTAAATTTTGTATCTTTTTTGAGTCTGTGGATAATTTTTATTACTCTCTGCGTACACAAAATCAGGTGCCACAGCACTTCCTCTTCTTTTGTGTTTTGTTTTTATGCTTTGGACGTTACAGAGACTCTTCTCCCCTAGTGTAGCCCCTCGTGTGATAGTATTTGACCTGATGCCTGCTGACCAGAGGGTGCTGCTGATTTTTAGGCTGTTCGTCTAGGTTCCTCCCAGGGTTGCAAATGCAGGTGGTCAGGGCCGTGGGCTGAGCTCAGTGTAGTGTCATGCCAGCTGATGGGTGCAGGGCAGGGGTAGAATTTCACCCAGCAGCTGCTTCTCGTTGTCACGTGTATGGGCAGCGTGCCATGTCACGGTCACAGTCTCTGCCCCCAGAGACAGTGGCAGCGTCAGACTGACTGACGAGGAGGGTACCGTCCCAGAACTGACCTGCCGGGGGTAGGTTGGTTGCTGGCAGCAGAGCAGTGTCAGGCAAACTCGTGCTGACGCATCGTAGCGGCTCCAGTGCCCAGGCCTGAGGGACCTGTGTCTTCTCACGCTTAACCACCGTGCAGTAATTTTGAAAGTGGACTCTAAAAAGCCAATGCGGAACGATAGCTGTGGTTTCATCCAGGGAATGAGCCCGGGCCACCAGGCTGCTGCTTCTGTGCCTGTTGCTCTGTGCCTGTTAGAGATCATTGGAGGAGGATGTGGGACCTGCATTGGCAGCCGTCCCGTGCGTGGCCTTGCAACTTGCACAGCCAAGTTGCATGGCATTCTGGGAGGTGCCAGCATGCCTAAAGGAGTGGCCCCATGTCCCGACTCCAGCTTTCCGTACACGACTCTCCCTCTCTCTCTTTCCAGTAGCATAGCTTGTGTGGGACACTGGAGCCGTTGTGATGGCAGCCGAAGTGTTTGCCCCTTAAAGCCAAGCCCATTATTTTTGATGGAACATCAGGACGTGCAGGGCACGTCTGAAGGGCAGGACAGCTGGCACGGCGGACGACCCACCCCTTGCCCCCTGGGAGGTACTTGACTTCTTGTGCTTAACCTTAGCTGTAGCCTGCCTTTCACCGAGGGGTGTGCTGAGCTCAGCCCAGTTCTGCAGCGTCCACACCGCTGTCCGCTCCCAGAGGGCCCTGAGTGGCTTGCCCCTGCGTGTTTCAGGGCCGGCCATCTGCCTGCCTCTGTCACCACCTTGCCCAGCGGCTGCTGGTGTTCCAGGGCAGAGGAGTGGCCTGCTGAGTCAGAGAGTGCCCCCGTCCCTAGAGGCCTTGTTTCGTCTTTAAAGATGATAACAGGAGGGGCTGCCTTCGTGGCCTTGGAGGTTGACTCACCTTGGTCCCTCTTCTCCTCGCTGAAGAGCCCTGGGACCCTCTCTCCATGTGGCACCAGTGTCAGATCGGGGGTGCGGGGGGTCTCCACTGGGGCCAGCGTGGGATCGCAGCTTTGGGACTGCGGCTCTGGCTTCAGAGATGGCGAACAGAAAGGTTTCTGCTGCTTATTTTCTGTTACCTTATTTTGATTTTTTCCTTTCCTGTCTTTTATTTATTTTTGGTTTATTTTATTTTTATTTTCTTACAGTGCTTACTTTTCTGGTGCAGAAAGATTGTTGGGAACAGACAGGAGCCAATGTGGGAATTCAACTTCAAGTTCAAAAAACAGGTACACAGTTGTATCTCCTTTGTCTCTCAGATGATACCTTGTTCTAGTAAGTTTAACCCGGTGTAAAGTCGCCTTATGACAGTCCAGTGACATCAAAACTTGTAGCGATGCCACGAAGAGGGATTATGGAGGCGCTGTCCTGTGTGAAGGACAGCCGGGTGCACGGAGGGGCCCCTGAGTGTGTCCTGGATCCGTGAACACAGCCGTACGAGAAGTTTTAGGGGCAACCAAGCTCGAGCATGCTGCGGGTATTTCCTGACTCGACAGTTCTGTTAGTTCCCTTGGACACGGTCAGAACGTCACGGCGACGCGTGTGTGTCTCTTCGCGCTGAGGGAGGGCGGGGTGTCCCCGTCGCTTTCACGTGGCTGTGCACGTCCCACCCCGAAGTGCGTGGGGGTCTTTCCGTGCACATGTGTGTGAAACGGGAGGGGAGAGGAAAACGAGTGACGGGGATTTGGCCATCTTCCCGACGCTGGGGAGCCGCCGGCACAGCTGCGCATCTCCACCTGTTGCCGGGTGGGTGCGGCCTTGCACCCACTGCCACGCTGCTCGTCCAGAGGGCCCCCTTCTGTCAAAGGGCAGGTTTCCCTTGATCTGCGTGGGAACCAGTGTGTACATAAAGAGAGAGGAGAGGCCCTAAAAAGGGTCTCGTGGCACCCATGGAGCCGCGAGATTTCCTTTGGCGGGGTCTTTGAGCCCTGAACACGCCCTCTACGCCATGAGATGAATTCTGTGTCCCCCTCAGTCCCCTAGATTAAAGAGCAAGTGCATCAGGGTGCTGCAGCCTCCTGTTCAGTACGAAGATGTGCACACCAACCCCGACCAGGACTGTTGCCTCCTGCAGGTCACCACCCTCAATTTCATCTTCATCCCCATCGTCATGGGCATGATATTCACTCTGGTAAGTGGGAACAGGGCGTCCACGCAGCTCTGGCACAGGCTCGGGCAGCCCCCAGGTCTCAGAGAGATCTGTAAATTTGCCCTTTGGAGGAGGAATCTGTGACGAAGATGTTAAGAAGCGTGGAGGCAGACTTGCAGGTTCGGCGCAGACAGACTTATGGAGGAGCTGTCTGTGTGTCACAGTGTGTTCCCTCTTCCCCGCAGCGAAGGGAGCGTGTCTGCATCTCCCGTGTGGTGCGCACGGATGTCCGAGAAGCATCATCTCGTGGGGACGGGGTGAGGCTGCACGGAGCCCTGCGTGTCGGGGCTCGAGGGCGCATGTGGCTTCATGTGGGCGGTATATATTTTGAAACATTTTTAAAAAGTGTTTTGGGCCCTGGATGGTGTGGCTCAGTGGATTGAGTGCAGGCCTGCGAACCAAAGGTCTGCAGTTCGATTCCCAGTCAGGGCACCTGCCTGGGTTGCAGGCCAGGTCCCCAGTAGGGGGCACCTGAGAGGCGACCACACAGTGATGTTTCTCACTCTGTCTTTCTCCCTCCCTCCCCTCTCTCTAAAAATAAATAAAAATCTTTTTTAGAAAAGCATCTTGAGAGAGAGAGGAGGGAGAGAGAAAAAGAGAGAGAGAAGCATTGATCTGTTGCTCCATTTACTGATGCATTGTTGGTGGATTCTTGTATGTGCCATGACCAGGGATTGAACCTGCAACCTTGGCGCATCAGGACACTGCTCTAGCCAGCTGAGCTGCCCAGCTGGTGTAATACATGCAATATTAAAACATAGGGTGACTTTCTCCTGGGGCAGGGGTGTCAAACTCATCTTCACTGGGGGCCACATCAGCCTCGAGGTTGCCTTCAAAGGGCCGAATGTAATTTCATCTCCTTAACAGTTAAGGAATAGTTACATTTATACAGTCCTAAAATTGTTTTGGCCCTTTGAAAGCAACCATGAGGCTGATGTGGCCCTTGGTGAAAATGAGTTTGACACTCCTGCCCTACGGGGTGCTCTGACCTTTAAGACTTAGCCAAGAATTAGATTAGCAAACAACAAATATGCCTCTGGCATATTTTTTAGGTTTTTTTATTTTTAAACTGGATTTGCAACAGGAGAGTTTATGTAATTTATCGTCTCTCTCTCAGGCTTATGTTCAGAGAACATGGGGGTCCCCCTCCATGTTGAAAAGAACTTTATTCTTTTGTTAAGGGTCCCATAAGTGACACATAACTTCATGTGAAGGGTTCAAGGAATGCCGAGTGCGTGGGGTAGAGGGCTGGAGCCTCCAGCAGCCCAACCCACAGCCTGCCCTCTGGGACCGCTCCTCCGGGTCACATGCCCGCCCTCTCCGGGGCAGTCTGGGAAGGGCTACGTGGCCCCCCGCCTCGGCTAAGCCACGTGAAAGACCTGCTTACCCGGCACTCATGCTCCCTGCACCTCAGACTCTTACAGCTCTCTGCGGCCCTGCCCCTGTGTGGACATGGTGTATTTTATCCCAAAACAGGGTCGGGTGTGTGCCTCATGCATCGTGCCTGACTTGCTCAACAGCATCTCATCGAAATCCCTTCGAGTCGTCCCTTACAGCTCCAACCCAACGTTTAAAACTGGCTTTGGCGGGGGTCTGCGTGCACGCCGATTTACTCGGCCGTCTGAGAGGCGTTCCATAGCATAGTCTAAATCTGTCAAGCCACAGACTGATGAAATCACCTTTACTTTTGTGTCTTTGCGAAGGCGCTGGTATTGTAACTTAGAGGTTATCCTGGGGCCTTGCCAGTGTGAATTTGGCCCGGACTGTGTCACGTTAGAGTGGACTGTGAGGGGACAGTGGTGTCATTGGGGTGTGGGATCTCATGGAATGTGCTTTTCCCTCCAGTTTACGGTCAATGTGAGCACGGACATGCGGCACCACCGAGTGAGACTGGTGTTCCAAGACTCTCCGGTGCACGGCGGTCGGAAGCTGCGCAGCGAGCAGGGTGTGCAGGTCGTCTTGGACCCCGTGCACAGCGTCCGACTCTTTGACTGGTGGCACCCGCAGTACCCGTTCTCCCTGCGAGCCTAGTCGCTGCGCCCCGCCCCGCCCCGCAGCAGGCTGGGCTCGGCCCCGCCCAGCAGCCGTCAGGAGTCCCTGCGGCAGGGGCTCCGGATTGTTCATCTGCTCAGTGATGCACATGCTCCTGTTGGGGACGGGTTGGACCTCATGTCCTCTGAGCACGAGAGGGAACACAGCCGTGACTTCTGAACATATTTAATGTAAGCGTTTGTGTGAAAGGAGAAACCGGGCCCTATTTTCTGTGTTAAACCCCATTTGGTGCTATTGAGCTGGTTCTTTGTTCTTTTATTCCAATGGTCTTGCTCTGGGGAAAGGTTAGACTCTCGAATCTCCAGTCAAGGAAGCTGAGGCGTCCCCTGTGCACCAGCGGAAACCTAGAGGCGTGGGGCTGTTGCTGCGGCTGCCCATCACATTCAGGCGAATATTTCCTCCCTTTCCCCTTCTCCGGAAATAAAGCAGGTGACAGGGTTTTCAGAATCCGGTAAGATCGACTTGTGTGCTTTTCTTGAAAAACGGTTTTGGGTGTTTCTTACATAAATATTCTTTTGCCGGTCTCGGATTTAGGTTTGATTGCCCATGAGGCGGGGAGCAGTGATGACAGGGACTGTGCCCTTGGTCCTGTGCTGGGGACTTCCCAGAACAGCACTGATCCCCACAGTCCTGCGAGGTGGGTGGCACTGCTGTCATTCTGTGGTCGAGGGGACAGGCTCCGTGACATGGGCAGGGCTTCCACCCAGGCTCTGCTCTCCCACTTAGAAGGTCAGTCTTGTTTTTCTTGCGGTTGTTGCTGGTGAGGGGAGTAGGCAGAGTGCACAGAGGGAGAAGGAGTTGTGTAAAAATGGGATCGTGGTATACCTTATCCCTCATCAGCCTAAGGGTGTGTAAGACTGAGGAAGGAGGCTGTTAAATAAGTCTTTTTAAGTAAAATGTAAAACCAAGAAAGTGAATATAGGAAAGATAGTGGTATTTTCACAGAATTGTTAGAAAGGTATTTATTATACTGAAGGTCATTAAAAATACATCTCATGTTGAAACCAGCCTCCTGAGCTGGAAGTACTCTGTGACTTTCCCTGCCCTGTCCTGCCCTACAAGACCCACCACCGTGAGTGTCCTCGCTGCAGGGATGCTGTCCTCAGAGCACTTGCTGGGGCTGGTGTGCTCGGAGGGGAGCGTGGAGGTTGGGATGCTTTGCTCAGTTTTGCTTCTGCGGACAAGGTAACTGTGCTACTCCCCCAACCCCTGCCCGTTAGCCCTTGAGCTGGGTATTGCCACAAGGTGGCATTAGCGTTACAGAACAGACCCAAGGGGCGTGGACGGTATACTATTACCGAAAGGACTCCCCCCACTAGGTTCACTATGCCTGCTGCCAGAGGAAAGACATTTCTCAATGCCAGAGATTTGTGAAAAGGAAAGGAAATACTTATTTAAAGCTATACAGACTTTAGCGTAGTGACTTAATGTCTTCATTAAAATATTAAGGTCCTTTAGAGCACCCACAGATGCACACAGCCCTTCCTTCTCCCTCTGCCCTAATCTGGGGCACCGTATCTCAGGAAAAGAAGCAGAAGCCCGGGATTCGGGCTCCCGGCCCCATCAGCTGTGTTGCCACCACTATCTCTAGTTAACCCAAAGCCATGTGGCACCTCCTCATGGACCACCAGCAAGAGTCCTTTCACCCCTTTTCTTCCAAAGTCTCTCCTGCTTCCTCAGCCACGTGGCAGAAGGGAGCACCCCAAAGCCATGTGGCTCTCCCCTCTCATGGCTGCTGCTCTGGGTTTAAATCCCAGCGCCAATCTTCCTCCGCAGCCCCATTTCCGACTCCTCCCACAATCGGCTATACCTGCCAGCATTCCTGTATTCCAGCTTTTCTGGGCTGCCATAATGAGTTTGGGCAGGTGTGACCTCATAGCATGGAGCCAGTCATCTCCAAGCTCTCACCAGGGGGAGTTGCTTCCCAGTTATATCCTGGGTTGAAGTCACTCCCATTCCCCTGGCTCAAAGCATGGCCACAGCTATTTAACATATTTATGGAACCAGTTAAAGGTTATAGACATGTTACATGACCATGCTGGAGGTTAGCTGCAAAGCCGTTGCTATATTAACACAGCTCCCAATGGCCCTGTTCCATGTGTCCTGTCCCCCAGCTTAGCTTTGTGGGGGCAGGGTCAGGACATCCCTTATATTTTTCTAATATTTCCTGGACACCTTGAGTTCTGGACCCCATTACAAATCACTATTTGGGGCCCCTCTCTTGGTTGCACCCTGTTACATTAGGGTCACATTCTTTAACCACGAACGTCTTGCGGGGGCAGCTGCTGCCCTACCGTGAAGCTGCCATGTTCTTTCATTACCGTCCTCTCTGCCCCTGCTACTTAAGGACTGTTTATAGGGAGCATCTGCTGATACCTGTGCTCACGGCTGTCCTTTCCCCACACCAAGGGTGGAGCTGAAGCTGTTCACACAGAAAGTGAGCCTGGGTCCATGAGAAACATTCGGGCATTTAAATGATAAAAACAAAACAAGCTGGAAGATGGAAAGCACCTCGCAAATTTTGTCTACAGTGAAAGTTTGCTTCTACCCTGACATCCCGCCAAGTGAGAGCAGTTTGATTCCTGGTCATGGGTTGGGGCACGTGCCAGAGGCAACCAGTTGATGTTTCTCTCCCTCTCCTCCCTCCCTCCCTCTCTCTAAAAATAAATAAAATCTCTCCCCCCAAAAAAGTTGCCTCCGAGGTAGGAGGAGAGAAGTACAGACCTCTGGTTCCCTGGAGCGGGAGGGGGCTGTCCTGGTGGGTTGGTGCCCCCCACTTGGGAGTTCCCTTTACAAGGGAACTGTTAGCGAAAACAAAACTGAAAAGTGCTCCCTAAAACTGCATTTGGCATCATCAGTGTGTTCTGACTCAGCGCCCGAGTGGTAGATAAAACGCTAGGTGTTGCCTCAGCTGCTGTCTCAGAGCGATGTCGCCACCAACGCTTACTTGGCAAAGTGTGTTGTGCCTTCAGCTTCCCCCTTCATCCGGTGCATCGCCTTTTCTCGGATGAGCCGTTTCATTGATGAAAGGATGTGAAGTGTCCCGGGGGTTTCCTTTCGATGAGAGTCCCCCCAAGCCACCAGGAGGAGTTGGGACTTCCTACACTACTTTTCTGTAAAGTCTTTTGTGATCGTCACTTCCTTAACCTTGATTCTGCTCTGATGTTTCGAGAAAACAGATTAAACTTCATTTCTAACCCCTCTAATCAGTTATTCAGATTTTTCTGCCTTCCACTGGAGATTCCAGGAAACTGAGCCAAAGGGTGACTCTATTGAAGGAAAATAAAAAAAGCAGGTTATATGTGCCACTGGCCTCAACTGCAGCCTTCGTCCTGCCTCTGTAAACGTGCACCCGGCTCACGCACCTGCAGCTTCTGCCCGCGCGCCCCGGACGGGATGCTGCAGGCTCCGCCCCAGGGCAGTGCAGGGCAGGGTTGCTGTGGGTTGTAGGTGCCAGAGACGTCTCATTTCATAGTAACAGTGTTGGCTCCGCCAGGGGCCTGTGTGGAGACAAGCGACCTGGTTCACTTAAAACACACGAGGGCCCTGGCTGGTGTAGCTCAGTGGATTGAGTGCGGGCCTGCGAACCAAATGATCGCAGTTCGATTCCCAGTCAGGGCACATGCCTGGGTTGCAGGCCAGGTCCCCAGCAGGAGACGCACAAGAGGCAACCGTACATTGATATTTCTCTCTCTCTCTCTCCTTCCCTTCCCCTCTAAAGATAAATAAAATCTTAAAAAAAAAACAACCACACACACACTAGGGAAATGTGTCTTGATTTCAAGTTTCTCCACTGGAAATGGTGTGACCAAGGGAAAAGAGCTAAATGGGTTCGAGGGAGCGGGCCAAACCACTGGCCGCTAGGCCGGGACCAGCCGATGGAAGGAGCAGGTGCCTAGATTCGGGAGGGGGCGGGTTTCCGAGGGAAGGCTGCCTGGGAGCTCCGGTCCTGGCCCAGCTTTGTGCGCAGCCTCCCAGCTGCTCTCGGTCACGTGGCTGGGGCGGGGAGCTGCTGGGGGAGGTGGGTATCGAGAGGCCCCGCCTCTGGGGGTGGGGCCAGGTCTCCCGTGGAGGGGGCGGGGCTCTGTCCTGGGAGGCTGAAGCGGCCTCTGGTCACGTGAGGGGTGGGCCCTCAGGGGAGGGGCGGGGCCTCGAGGGAGGAGGCGGGCACAGGTCTGGGAGGCTGCAGCTGCTCGGTGTCCGACTAGGGACTCGTGGGGCCTCTGCAGTGCCAGCGGCTGGATGCCGAGCCGAGCCGCGGGTCTCCAGTCTTGTCTTCGGGGACTGCAGGCAGGTGAGCATCCAAAGTCCGGGCTTGGGGTGGATGTCGGTGTTCCCCACTCCGGCTGCTGCACCGCTTGGGGAGGGCTGCCTGGCGCGTGCCTTTGGCATCAGCCCCCTCTCGCACCGCAGGCATAGATTCCACCCCCCTCGCCGACCCACCGTGGCAGCCCCCCCCCCCCCGCCCTTGGGGTGAGCGTGGTTGTGATGCCCATTTTGCTCGGGGTGGAGTTTGCACCCCGCCGTTGACCTCGGAGGAGGGGGCCGAGTTGGCAGGTCTGACGGAAGCTCGGGGGACTGTGCTCTTGTGCCGCCCGCCCCCACCCAGTCCCGGGAGAGTCTTGAAGAAGCGCCTTTCAGCTCCTGGGTCAGCAACGCCCTAGAGATACCTGGGGCAAAAGAGGGGCCGAGGATGTCGGGCTCCCCTGAGGTGGAGGGGCTCAGCCTCCCTGCATCACCTGCAGCGCCCCTTCTCCGTGTCACTGGCTCCGGTCCTCCCGCTGCTGGACGCGGGCGGAGCCTGCGATGCTCGTCTCTGCAGGGCCGCCGAGGTCCGCCAAGGCGGGGGCGAGGGTGGCGCCGCTGGGAAAGGGCCGGGAGGGTGTGGGCGCAGAGCTGACTTTCCACCGCGCAGCGCCTTTCCCAGAGCCGACCCTGCGACTTTTGGTGGCGGGTGGCCCGATAGCGGCCCCGGGCCGGCTGGAGGCCGTGGAAGTGCGCTGTGGGCGCTTGTCTCTCAGAAGGATGGGGGTGGGGGACTAACAGCCAGGAGGCGCTGATGTCACCTCTGAGGGAGGCGTCCGGGCGGTGTCCGTCAGAGGGGCCGCGGTGTGGGGGCTGCTCGGGCGGTGAACAAGTGGTCACGGCTGTGCTTAGCGGGGGGATCCGCTCCCCTGGCGGGAGCTGAGGCGGTCCCTGCAGCAGCCAGCATTCAGGGACCCCCCTCATCCTTTCCAGGGGCGATGGGACTGATACTTAGTACTTTGTTCACCATTCAGCTACTGTGTGCCAGACACAGCGCAAGTTGCTGGGCCCTTCGAAGCGCTGTAAGGCTGTGGGGCAGCTGAAAGGCCAGGCAGCAGGCACCCTGCCAACGCCCCCCTTTGTTACACTGTCATTGGGTTAGAAGGGACAGAGCTGTCGGAACTGGACTCCGAGCCATCCACCCCTACCGCTGTTAACACGCCGCTGCCTCTGCGAGGGACGCTGCCTCTGCGAGGGGCACAGTGGGACCGGTTTCCCTGGCTGTGTTCTAGGATTTCGTCCTGAGGCCTGAGGAGGCTGTGCGGGGTACAAGGCATCTCAGACTGAGGGGACAGTGACTAGCACGGTGGCTACCTGGCTGGTGCTCTGCCGCCTGGCTCAGCGGGACGTCCAGTCTCTGGGCAGCAGCGCGTGTGGAGGGAGTGCTCGGCCGCTCTCTGGCTCGCTCGCCCCACGAGTGCTGCCCAGCCGTCCTGATGTCAGAGCCCTGGGGCACGTGCTGGCGGGGGTGGGCAGGGCGTGCGGCCGGCTCCTCCGGGGGCTCCGTCGCTCCAGTCTCAGAGCTGGAGAGACTTGTCAGTGATGCTGTGGTCCTTCCAGAGCCTCCGAGGGCCCTGGTGAGGGAGCTGGGGACGGGGTGAGGAGTCGGGCAGCGCAGGCAGCGAGGCAGAGCTCAGACTTGGCGGGGCCACGGGCCGGGGGGCCCCCGAGGGCTGCAGGGTGCGCGGCAGCTGCTGAAGCTGTTTCATGCCTGGGGCGGGGGTCCCACACGGAGACCTGGGAGCATGGAGGGGAGGGGCTGGGCCATTGCAGCCACCCGAAGTCGCCCTGTGTGCCCGCTCTGGCCTGCCAGCTCACTGAGCTGCACTTAGCTCTGGAAGGCCCGCGGGGCTGGCTCGCAGGAGCAGACGTGGCCCTTTGAGTGGCCATCAGAGCAAACCATACTCGGAGACAAACTCCGAAGGGCTGCTCCTGGGGGCTGGGACGACGTAGCCCCGGAGCCTGAGGAATCACCCGGCAGGCTCACAGCTCTGCCCTCAGAGAGCCGTGGGCGCTGCAGCCCCCGCCTCCCTCGGGGCTCTCCTGTTTCTCCAGGTGACGCCAGCTCCGAGGCCAGACAGGCCTGCGCCGGAGCCGCTCCGTTCCGAGGGTGGGGAGGAGCGGCTTCGGTGGGTCAGACCGCAGCAGGCCCCCAGGCCGCCCCCAGCCTGTGCCGGCCGCTGGACGTTCGGTCATGGGCTCCTCCGTCCGGGGTGCTGTCCAGCTGTTGCCTGTGTAGCTGTGTTCTCTCAAAAGTAGACATGAACTTCCTGACAGTTGGGATTGCCTCTTACGGGCCTTCGGTACCCATAACACACCCCAGCATGGGGTCCGCGGAAATCTGCTCCGCACATCATTGTTGCATTGCACGGAAGCGGGGCCTCCCTGCAACCGGAACCATTCAACCTGGAGCAGAGGAGCCTCTGGGGACCTGGGACAGTGGTGCACCACCTCAGTGAGGTGTCACTAGCGTCCGTAGACAGTAAATACAGTGAAACCCCCAAGGGCCCATTGAGCATGGTGTATGGGTTTAGGTCTTTAACTCTGAACAATAATATTAGCTGCAGGAATGCCCACTGTGTATCCTGATTTTAGAAGGAGTACGTATATACAATGTAACTGGGTGGTAAGGTGGATGACCTTCCTCTTATCCCTTTGCTCTGAGGGGCTCACACCCTGAAGGCTCCCTCTTGGCCCAGCTTGTGGGCACTGCGCTTGAGCGCTTGCTGGCAGCTAGGCACCGGCCCTGTGGCTTCGGCAGGGAGGCAGCGTGGTCCTGGCCGTGCTCTCTCGCAGTGGTGGGGCTGCCATCTGGTGGGGCAGCAGGGAGCCAGCCTGCTCGTGTGACCCGCCAGAGAATCCGACTCAAGCGCCCATCCCTCCTGTTTGCTAGGAAAAGGCAGGGCTAGGTTCTGGGGAGTCCTAAAGGCCTCGGAGCTTTTGTGTCCACGTTCACGAGCCCGCAGGCCTGGTTTTGCCCAGCCCCTCCCTCCACACACGCACACCCGTGCTCACCTGGAGCCCCCTTCCGCTGTGTCACCCGCAGAGCCCCCACAAATGCCGGCTTTGGGGGAGGGTGACCTCCGCCCCTGGACCAGGACCTGCTTGTGTCGCTGGTGGGACATGCAGGAGCGGAAGGGCTGCCTTGGGCCGAGCTGACGGAGGGCAACCCTGCAGGCCGAAGGAGGGCCCTCTTGTGGCTGCCACACTGGTGCCCTCAGCAGGACACCTGGCTCTACGTGACGACGCATCACCGGGGGAAGCTGCGTTGCTACCTGGCACCTGGGTTGGAGGGAGGCTGGGGAGGGCTGGTGGCACCGGAGCCAGCTTCTCAGTGGCCAGAGTGACCAGGAGGGTTTGGAGGGGGCCGAGTTGGACCGGCCAGCGTGTCACAGCGGGCGGGCTAGACACTTCCCAGCCCTTCCCCGTGAAGAGCTCCAAAAACCCACCCACAAGCCCACCCTCACCCACCGCTGGGTGGTCCCTACTCCCCTGTGGTCGTGGTGCGTTCTGCGTTTCAAGGCCCTGCTTATCCTTGAGTCTGTCCCTCTACGGTGGGCAAAACAGGTCATGGGTTTCATCTTACAGCAGAGGCCTCGGCAGGTGGTGATGAGCCCAAGGCCACCCAGCTGGCCTCCTCGGTGCCAGCTCTGGGTTCCTTTACGCCCAGTGTCCCTGAGCTCCTCAGTACGCTTTCTGACCCAAGGGCCCCTTCCCCAGCCTGGCCTCCTCTTCTGTTCCCTCACTTCTCCTTGGGGTGGGAGAGGGGGAGGGGTGAGAACCTGGCTGTGCTGAGCCTGGGAAGGTGTGGGGGCCCTTGTGGCCTTCCAGCCTCACAGGTGGAACGCTCAGGGAGCAGGGTCCTGGGCGCTGTGGGTGGGCGTGGGAGGGATGGCTGTTGGCATCGGTGGGATGGCAGCTCTGGCTTCTGCCGTTCTGGGGGGGCAGGGACGTGGCGGTGGGGGGGCAGGCGCAGACCAGGGTGCTACTTTCTGCCTCCGTGGTGACTGTCAGCTTGGGGACAGGATCCCACGGGTCCACGTATGTCTGGGAGCACACGCGTGACCACGTGCACGTATGTCCTAGGTCTCTCTGCTCCCGTGTGCATGTGGGTGGGCAAGCGCACACCGGCCATGACCACTGGGCCCTCGGGAGGGGGGGCTGTGGAGTGAGCTCTGCGGTTCTCACGCTGGCTCCCTGGCCTCTGGGTGGTCCAGGCCCACATTCTCCCCAGCTTCCCTTGTCAGTCCCAGTTTCTGCCTGCATCACCAGGACTTTGGGGGTGGGTGGCAGGTGAGTTTGGGTGGAAGTGGCTTGGTCCTTCTTTGGCTCTCCTGCTGGGTTCGGCCCAGTGTCTGACTTATGTCCTCACGCTGGGTCCTCACGTGTCCTGTCCTCTCCCAGCCTGCCACCTGAGGGGTGGAGAAGCAGCTGTCCCAGTGTCTCCCACGTGGCCAGGGGGAGGGGAAGGAAGGCAGGCGCTGCCCCTGGGGCCTCGCGGCGCGGGGCACCTCACATCTTATCTCATGTCACAGGGGCTCCGAGGGCAGCTCCCTCGGCGTGTTGACTCAGGTGGTGGCCTCCCAGCAGCAGGGACGTCAAAAGCCACCGCAGGCAGAAAAACCCCAGCTGCATGCTGCCCTCCTCATCACGCCTCCGTGCCCTGACCTGTGGGCATCTCTGTGCCAGGCTCGCGGCGTTACCGGAGCCAGGCTGCGCACATGCCAGCTGCCCTAGCCGGTGCCTCCTGGCAGCACCAGCAGTGGGCAGTTCCGTGGAGGGAGAAGATGCCAAGCATCGAGCAGCGTCCCCCCCCCCCCCCGCCGCCGCCCCAACCCTGTCCCGGGAGAGTGACAGCCCCACCCCACGTCCACCCTGGGTCCCCGGTATTGCCCAGCAGTGAATGCAGAACGAACACCTGCTGCTGCATGCCAGGGCTCTGGGGTGGGGGCGACTGGAGCCAAGGCCTCCTCCCCGAGTGCTGAGCCTGCGTGCCAGCCCAAGCTGCTCCAAGGAGCCATGGTGCACCAGGGACCCACGCAGAGCCACCCCGTGTGGGACCCAGCGGCTCTGACAGCCCTGCAGTCCCTTCTGTGCCTGCCTCGGCCAGAGTGTGGGGCGCAAGCTGGGGAAGAGGGGCGGAGACCCTGTTTCCTCCCCTCGCCCTCTCCCACCCCAGGTCTCAGGAGGGCTCTGGGCAGCCTGCCGCTAACTGAATCATTTCTATATTTGGCCAGGGAGCCACGTGAGCAGGGGAGCTGCTCCTGTGTGTTGCACTCTGACAGCTGAGGGGTGGGAGCAGGGGGCAGAGGCTGTGGGTGGGCAGAGTCTTGTCAGGAGGACTGAGTAAGCTGAGAAGGGGCTGATACCTCCCTGCCTTCCCTCCGCCCTCCCTGGACACCCCATTCCACTCCGCTGGGCCTCACAGCAGTCTCTTCTCCCGCAGACCACTTGCCCTCCAGAGCCATGGGTGTCGCTGGACCCAGCTGGGACCCTGCCGGGCTCCAGTGCTCAGTCTAAGCACAGGGCCCTCTTCCAGCCCCCGCTCTCTGCCTGCCATGGCCGTGCTCGGCTGCTGCTCGCCTGCCTGGGGACACAGGGCGCCCAGCCCCAGCCCTGACCGGTTAAGCCAGGTCCTCAGGCTCCATCCCACAGGGGCGCTTCCGGCACCTGGCCCCTTTCAGAGCAAGAGCAACTGATGCCACGAGAGAAGCCCCGGCCCACCTGTCCACTCGCCTGGCACTGCCCACTCTGAGACCCGTGCACTGAGTCCCCCTGAGGTGCCAGTCCTGTGACCCCCTCCTGTCCCCCACGAGAGAAGGCCCTGCCCACACCCACCATGTGTGAGGTGATGCCCACAATCAACGAGGGGGACCCTCTGGGGCCCCCCCATGGCGCCGACGCGGACGCCAACTTTGAGCAGCTGATGGTGAACATGCTGGACGAGCGGGAGAAGCTGCTGGAGTCCCTCCGCGAGAGTCAGGAGACCTTGGCGGCTACGCAGGGCCGGCTCCAGGACGCCCTTCACGAGCGTGACCAGTTGCAGCGCCACCTGAACTCCGCCCTCCCCCAGGTAAGGCCTGACCTCCACACTTCTCCCTGCCCCTCCCCAGCCCTGCTGAGCCCAGCGTCCTGGGGCCCTCAGCTCGGTATCGCAGCTGCATCTGGGCGGGTGGAATCCACAGAGCCCCCACAGCCCCTCAGCCCCGTGCGGGAAGCACTCGGGTGCCCTGGAGAAATGTGGGAAGCAACCCTGCTGGAGTTGCCAGTTGCAGTGCACCCCTGCGCCCAGCAGGTGGCGCCAGAGACTGGCTGCTGCTCCCCAGACCCTGTTCTTGGAGGTGCTGGGTGGGGAGCCCCCTCTTATGGCCCGTATTGAAAAACAAGAGGGGTCCCACAGAAAAGTATAGGCAGGAGCCAGACACTTGTCACGCTCCTCGATCAGCAGCAGCACCGCCATCGTGTGCTCTCTGTGCGCGCAGCGCTCCCTGGGACTCACCCAGGTCCTTGTGGCTCTGCCGGTGCTGCCGCCACCAGCGTCTCTGTCTGTCTCACCCATGATGATACGAGAGCCTGAGACCAGCGAGTGGCTCGTGGCTGCCCCGCTGTTGGCGAGGCTCCGGAGAAGCAGGCAGCTCAAGACACAGCTGCAGGCCCGTCCCCGTGTGGGGACCAGTGTGGGCCCAGAGTCCAGTGTCACCTTTCCAGTAGCATGGTCGGGGGGGGGGCCCTGGGGCAGAATTGGGGTGGCAGGCAGCCCGTCCCCACCCTCGGTGCTCACAGGCCAGGATGGGGACTGGCAAGAGCCCAGGGTCTGGAGCAGAGCGCGCCGCCCTGCGGGGCTGCGACACAGAACCTCCGACACAGATGGCTGCCCTGGGGCTCGCTGGGTCCTCGCAGGGACACCGGAGGATCGGGCCTCTGCCTCAGGGATTGGGGGAGGAGGTTCGAAGAGGTTAGGTGACGTGTCCGAGGCCACGCGGCGTGTGGGGCAGAGCGGAGACTGCGCCCCAGCCCCACACCGGGAGCTCGGTGGGGGCAGGGATCACGTCTTTCTGGGCACTGTCTGGGAGACTGGCACAGGCCTGGCGGGCGGTGGGTGCTCTCCCCACTGTTCCAGGTGGTTCTCAGAGCGGGGGGCTGGGCAGGTCCTGAGAGGGATGTGATCCCCTCCGGCGGTGACAGAGGGTTGGGTTCTCCGGGGGCACGGGACCCTTGGAGCAAAGGTGTGGGAACAGCAGGTGACTCGGGTTGGCGAGGTCTTGGGGCAAATGGAAAGGAGCCGTGAGACAAGCTGGAAATACGCGCAGCTACGCTGTGCTTTGTGTCAGGTGGGCTGAGTTGGGGGGGCAGGTGGGAGGCGTTCTGGGGGCCGAACCGGACGGCACTGAGGGGAGGGGAGGCGAGGCGAGAGCCCCAGTCCGCCGGCGGTGGTGTTGCTGGCGTGCCTGGAGCCCTGTGCCTGGGGCAGCATGCATGGGACGGGCTGAGCGCAGAGGTGTGAGCCAGCAGCGGCTGCGGCGGGCCTGCCAGCGTGTGAGCTGCTTGACCTCCCTGGGCCACGCCTGGGTGGAAAGGCAGTGACCCAGGGTGCGGTCAGAGGAGCCCTACCCACTGAGGGGCTGTGGGGTTTTCAGGAATTTGCCACCCTAACCCGGGAGCTGAGCCTGTGTCGGGAGCAGCTTCTGGAGCGAGAGGAGGAGATATCGGAGCTGAAAGCAGAGCGGAACAACACGAGGGTGAGCAGGGTGGCCTGGCACGTGCAGAGGGGTGGACCCTTGCGTCCGGGGCGACAGCCAGATGGTTCCACCATCAGTGCTGGCTGTCACCTGCAGTCGGGGTCCCAGGGGAGAGGCCAGGGCAGCTGGCGCGGGCCACACCCGGCTGTGCTCACGTGTCCCTGTGCTCACCTGGCCCTTTCCCCCGCCTCCCCGCTCCCGGCCAGCTGCTCCTGGAGCACCTGGAGTGCCTGGTGTCCCGCCACGAGCGCTCGCTGCGGATGACGGTGGTGAAACGCCAGGCCCAGTCGCCGTCAGGGGTCTCCAGCGAGGTGGAGGTTCTGAAGGCCCTCAAGTCACTGTTTGAGCACCACAAGGCCCTGGACGAGAAGGTACCAGCCTGGCTCCCTCCTCTGCGATGTCTGCACCCCTGTGGAGGGAAAGCTGCCTTTCACCTTCGTTGGGGGCCCCCTCTGCTGTTGCCCAGCACCCAGGTCCTCATCTCAAGTTCCCCCAGAAGTGTGCTCTTGGCGGGGCCTCTCTGCCTCACGCCAGCAGTGGTCAGCCAAGCCCTGCTGTCCCCCCATGTCCAGTGGGGTCTCTGCTTCCTCCTCCACCCTTCACCTTCTTACCTTGGGCAGGTGCGAGAGCGGCTGCGGGCGGCCCTGCAGCGAGTCTCCACCTTGGAGGAGCAGCTGGCAGGTGCCCACCAGCAGGTAAGCACCTGCCCACCCTCCACCCGCACTTGAGCTGGAAGCCAAGGCTGGTTCACCCCCTTGCCGCACTGGGCTCCCCGTCAGATTCCCCCTGCCGGCTTGCTGTCTCGGCTGGAGACTGCTGGCGGAGGGGCGGCGGAGGGGCGGCGGGGTTCCCGAAAGGGCCTGGAGCACAAGCGGGTCCTCTTCTCTCTGACTCACTGCGCTGGGGCCGTGCCCTGCAGGTGTCTGCTCTGCAGCAGGTGGCAGGGGTTCGGGATGGCGCAGCAGAGGAAGAGGGGTCTGTGGAGCTGGGACTGAAGCGCCTATGGAAGGTGGGTTGTGGGGACCGCGTGGCAGGGGGCGTGTTGTCCCCAGACAGGGGGCGGGGTCCTGCCCCTCCCGGTTCAGTGGCGCGACTGCTGGAGCTGAATTTGGGGTTTCCTCCCACATTCCCCTTCTCTTTCCTCCCCCCACCCCGCCCCACGGAGAAATGGGTAGATCGTTGTAGTCCCCAGTGCACTGCTAGGCACACGGTGTGTCAGCTTCAGGCAAGACCCCGTCCACCCCCGAGCCTGTGCTCCTCAGTTACGCCCTCTCTAGGTGGCCAGGTGCTGAGATAGCCTGTCCAGCTGGAAGCCGTTGCTTTTAAAAAGGCGCATGGCAGAGCAAGGGTGGTGGTCTTCGGCGTGAGCTGGGGCCCGGAGGGAGGCGGGTGTGCCTGGAGGTGTGCTCAGAAGCCGGGGCGAAGCCATCCCTCCTGCAACCGTCCTGGGGCTCCGATGACAGACTGATGATGGCTCCTTGTCCCCAAGGATGACGCAGTTCGGCTGGAGGAGCTGCAGGAGCTGCTGGAGAAGCAAAACTTGGAGCTGGGCCAGGCCCGGGAGCGGCTGGCCACCCTGACAGCAGCTGTGGCCGAGCTGGAGGAGGACCTGGGCACAGCCCGCCGGGACCTCATCAAGTCGGAGGAGCGGAGCAGCAAGCATCAGCGGGACCTGCGCGAGGTGACCCGGGCGCGGCCTGCCCGGTTGCGCTAAGCGCGGCCATCACGGGGTCGGGGCAGAGAGGCGCTGGTGGCCTCCCCCATGTCCCCTGCTCCCCTGCCCAGGCTCTGGCCCAGAAGGAGGACATGGAGGAGCGAATCGCCACACTGGAGAAGCGCTACCTGGCCGCTCAGCGCGAGGCCACGTCCATTCATGACCTCAACGACAAACTGGAGAACGAGCTGGCCAACAAGGAGTCCCTGCACCGCCAGGTGCCTGCTCCCGATGGCGCGCGGAGGCCTCACGCGGGGCTCTGGTGTCTGCGTCCTGTGGAGACCTACCCCTGGGGGCCCAGGAGCCCCTGGGGCCCTGCAGGTCTCCACGGGCAGCCAAGAACTAGGGGTGTTTCTCGTTCCTTTCCTGTCCTGGCGCTTTGCCGAGGCTGGCGGGGCTGCGGGGCTGCGGGGGCTGCAGTGCCCCCTCCTGACTGTGCTCCTGCCGCGTTTGCCAGTGCGAGGAGAAGGCACGGCACTTGCAGGAGCTGCTGGAGGTGGCCGAGCAGAAGCTGCAGCAGACCCTGCGGAGGGCGGAGACGCTGCCGGAGGTGGAGGCCGAGCTGGCCCAGAGGATCGCGGCCCTCACCAAGGCGAGTGGCGAGGCCTGAGGGTCTGCGTGTCCCCACTGCAGGAAGCCCACCTGCGTCGGTCGGTTGGAAGAGCAGTCCTCGCCCACGAATCCCCTGCTCTTGGAGAGAAGGAAACCAGCACCCTAAGCATCAGGCCCCAGGGCCTCTGTGCTTCCGAGGCAGCTTTGGGGCTCCGGGGGTGGCACCTGCAGCCTGGCTGTCCCCTCTATCCCAGGACCAGGTCTGCTGTGCCACTGACCTGCCTCCGTCCCTGTCCCCAGGCTGAGGAACGGCACGGCAACATCGAGGAGCACCTGCGGCAGCTGGAGGGCCAGCTGGAGGAGAAGAACCAGGAGCTGGCAAGGGTGAGGCCCCTTCCGCCCAGCCCAGCCTCCTGGGGTGGTCTGTGGACAGGGCAGGGAGGAAGCAGGGGGGCAGAAGACCCTGGCCAGGGACCCAGCTGCAGAGGGGCCGGAGCAGGTGGGCGGGAGGGCTGGAGTGAGGCGTGCCGGGAAGGCGAGTGAGGGGCGGATGGCCCGGTGCCTGGGGCCAGCAGCAGGGTGGCTCGGGCGCGCTGGTGCGAAGCGGGCTGACCGTGCAGGTGCGCCAGCGGGAGAAGATGAACGAGGACCACAACAAGAGGCTGTCGGACACCGTGGACCGGCTGCTGAGCGAGTCCAACGAGCGCCTGCAGCTCCACCTCAAGGAGCGCATGGCGGCCCTGGAGGAGAAGGTGCTGTGGGGTGAGGCCGAGGGTCGGTCCAGAGGAGGGGCGGGGCTGTCTGGGGGGCGGGGCCTGGGGAAAGGGGAGGGGTCCTTGGGAGAGGTTGGTGGGGGCAGGATGGCCTGGGTGCCTGTGACCGGCCACTGCCAGGGTGGAGAGGGGTGCGGTGGGGTGGGGCGTGGTCCGGCAGGGGTGCGCTGGCAGGCTGCTGTCTCACCGCTGTTCTCCCCCAGAACTCGCTGATGCAGGAGCTGGAGAGCTCCCAGCGGCAGATCGAGGAGCAGCAGAACCACAAGGTACCCAGCTGCCTGCCCTCCCGCCGGCCGGCTGGGCACAGCCGCTCTGGCTCCTGCGCACGGCGGGCCCAGCGCGGCTCCGTGAGCGCCCGTTATCTCACTCGTCCCCACCCACGGGAGCCCCGCATGTAAAGAAGAACCTGAGGCCCCAGCTTAGGGCTTAGAGTGGGCAGCGGGGATGCAGGGCCCGGTGAGGGCCCAGCAGAGGGCGTAGCGAGGCCTCCGACTCCGAGCCCGGGGGCGGCTGGGCGGCTGGGCGGCTGGGCGGCTGGGCGGCTGTGCCGCCGGGCGGTGTCTCTGAGGTCCGGGGCACGGGCCAGCCTCCAGGGCCGAGCCAGTGCGCTGAGGGCCCTGCAGACCTGCTGCCCGGTCCTTGGAGACACACCCCTGTCCCGGCCCTTTCTGCCGGCCTCTGCTCGCCCTTCTGCTGGACCCGTCTCTTCGGTGTGGCCTGTGGGCCCGGCCTGGGCCCTGGCCGTGCACTTTCTGGTGCATTCTGCTGCGTCTCCCCAACTGTTCTCCCTTCTGTGTCCCTCCCTGCCTCTCTGCCTCTCCCCGGTCCCCACCCCACCCGGCTCTGCCTGGCACAGGGCCGTCTGTCCGAGGAGATTGAGAAGCTGCGCCAAGAGGTGGACCAGCTGAAGGGCCGCGGGGGCCCATTTGTGGATGGCGTCCACCCCAGGTACTAGAGCGTGGGAGGCTGGGCGTGCTGGGAGGGGTCCTCCATGGACCCCGAGGAGAGAGACTTCCTCCCACCAAAAGACTGCCGAGGACCTCAGCGTCTTCCTCCTGTGCGGGGGGTGGGGTGGGGTGGGGGTGGCGTGCATGGAGGCTTGTAGGGCCCACTGGGCAGTTAGAAGGGAGCCCTGACGTGGCTCAGAGCGCCCACAGGGAGCTCTTTCCCGAGGCCAAGGACCCTGACTGTGCCTCCGGCTTCCTGGTGGAGGGTGTGCCCTGGGGCTGCCCTGGCCCCCTGCCCGCCCACGGAGAGGGTCTGGGTCCCTCTGGCTCTCCCGTGATGCCATCCTTCCGGCTGCTGTGTGAGCTGCACCGCTTGGGTGCAGGTACGGGGTGGGTGGGCCGGAAGGCAGCAGGAGAGGCTGGAGCGAGGCCCTGGGAGCCCTTTCCTGTCAGCCCCATGGCAGTGGCGTCCCTTCCCGAAAGCATTTTCAGAGATGGCAAGGGAGCTTTCCCAGGGCTTGAGTGGGGCCCGTGTTGCAGGGAACCCCTGGGTCTGTCAGCGAGTTTTGTGGAGGGTTGACGTGGTGCTGCCCTCGGTCCCCTCCCAGAGGCAGGGCGAGGAGCAGACTGAGGCGTGTGCGGCCAGGCAAGAGTCGCAGCTCCTGGCTGTTCCCCGCCCCCCCCCCTCCCCGGAAGCATTTAGACCTGCACCCCCAGGCAGCAGGGATCTCAGGGCAGCCGAGCCCCTTCCCTGCAGAGAGGGGAAGGGGGCGTGCCCAGGGTGCGCCTGGGCAGGGCTGGCGTTAGGGAAGGGCGGTGAGTCCGGGCGTTGGTGGGGAGGCTCGGGTCCGCCTCCGCGCGGGCCGGGCGTTACTGTGTGGACGTAGCGGGAGGCAGGGACGAGACCGCTCTCTGTCTGCGGGCTGCGAAGGAGAGACGGCGCCCGGGTCAGGGGGACGTGGCCGGGGCTCCCCAGCCACTGACCACGGCTTGCTCTCCTTAGCGGCTGGGTGCTCGGCTCTGACTGCAGACACCCTGAGCCCATGGCGAAACTGGGGCAGAGGGCAGGAGAACGGCGTCAGGGGTGGGGAAGAGAGACCCTCTCCCTCCAGCTGTGTTGTGGGCCTGTGGTCACCCACTCTGCTCTGGGCTTGCTCAGGGCTCCAGACTGGGGGGGCACCCAGACATCCCAGAGGCTTGTTACCAGGGCCCTAAAACCCCAGGGCTGGAATAGACCCCAGGGCGGCCCACGACTCTGGTTCAGCGGCAGGGTCGCCCAAAGCTCCCTGAGAGCAGGAGCGAGCCTGGGTGGGCTCTCGGCCAGGATGCAGCCCCGGTGGGGGGAGACGAAGGGAAGTGCTGGGCAGAAGGCCCAGAAGCGGACCCTCTGCCTTGGAGTGAAAGGCCCTGAAGAGGTCGTCCCTTCCAGCCTCGCGGTGCCAGCAGCCCTCCAGCACCACACGTGCCGGGGCCGCAGGACCCTTGTTTGATGCTTTGATGGGGAGCCGAGCTTTTTTAAAGCTGCCAGTTACGCATAAGCCAACGCTTGCCATTCGAAGGTGCTTCTCGTAAATGGCAAGCGGCCTCCCTAGAGCTCTCTCCCCTGGAGTGTCTGATCCCTCTGGCACCAGAGAGGAGACGAAACTCCTGCCACAGCCCTGCGGCCTGGACGCGGCCCCGCGTCCTGCTGAGACTCTGTGGGCCGGTGGGTGTGAGCCGGCTCAGTCCCTACCTTCCCTCCCTGCCCCCCACACAAGGTCACACACGGGCAGCGCTGTGGACCTGCGGTTCTGCCTGAGCACAGCGCCCCCGGGCCTGCGGCGCCGCTACTCACTGCGGGAGGAGCCTGCCAAGGTGAGGGCGGAGGGGAAAGGGGGGATCTCCTGGGAGTTGGGGGTCTGTTGGGCCGCGTGCCTGGCTCCGGTTTCACAGCTGGCTGGCGTGTGGTGCAAATCCTCCCCCTGCACCCACCCCCCAGGTCAGCAACAGCTGCGGCCCAGGGGTGGGGCCTTGGCAGCTGCAACAGCTGTGCCCCCCAGCCTCCTGGCCCCGGAGGCCCCACCGAAGCGTGTGTACGTGTGCCTGGGTGTGCAGGCGTGTGGTCGGGGTGGGGACGGGGGGGGGCAGGAGGGAATCGGCACGCTCTCTGGAGCAGAGCTGTGGTTTGTGGGGAGATGGGTGGGATGACCGGGTGGCTGGCCCTTGGGTGGCACCTGGAGTTTCCCGAGGAACTGCTGAGAGTTCCTGCGGAGCCCTCCTGGGGCCGGGAGAACCAGGAAGGCTGAGGGGCAGGCTGGCCGGCCCGCTCTGTCCTGCACCCAGGGCCCCACCTGCTCATGGCCACCAGAAGATGCAGGTGGAGAAGGAGGGGATTCGTAGTCTGAAGGCACCTCGTTCTCTCCCCTTCGCCCCTCTCTGTTCATAAGAACACAGCCGCTGCCCGGGGCCCCTCCCTGCCCCGGCCCCCTTCCTTGCCCCACCCGCTCTTCCGGCTCTCCCAGCTTGGTTCCTGCTCAGCCCGCAGGAACCCACACCCTCTCCGCAGTCCTCTATCCGCCAGGAAAGTCCGCAGGTGATTTCCTAGAAGCTGCCCCTCTGGGGTTGACCAGCGGGCCCTGCCGTGTGCAGAGGAGGGACACAAGACAGCCCTGGGGCCTTCGCCCTTTGTGTTAACAGTGCTGACTCTGCCACACGCTGCCATCCTCACAACTGCTTGCAGACACTTTGATGACTCCATTGTACGGATGAGGAAACCGAGGCACTGGGCGGGTAGACAGCCTCTCTGTGGCCGCAAAGCTAGCATTTGGTGGGGCTCATCTGTCTCTGCGATCCGTCCAGCGCCTTGTCACAGTCCAGGAGTGTGTCTTAGACTCTGACGTGCAAATAAACCGCTCAGGGCCCTTGTCGAAGTGCCGATTCTGCACCTGTAGGGCTGGGGGGCCTGCGACTCTGCACTCCTGACGCGCTGCCCTGGGTGGGGTTTCTGACTGCTCCCTCTTCCTTCTCTGCTAAGGACTGGGAGCCCTGTCCACTGCCACGCGTGCGGGCCCCCGCGGCCACCTCTGCCTTCGACAGTGACCCCGAGGTCTCCGAGGTGGATGAGGAGGGGCCCGGGGGTCCAGCGGGCCCTGCGGACACCGTCTCCCCTGGCAGCCGCTCTGACGCGCAGACCCTGGCCCTGATGCTGCAGGAGCAGCTGGACGCCATCGACGAGGAGATCAGGTGAGGGCCTCTGCAGGGCGCAGGCATCGGGCTCAGAGTGCTGCCTCTCTGGGCCCCCAGGTTCAGGCCCAGCGCTGGGTCCAAGAGCCAGGACCCCGGGGCCAGGAGCTCCTGTGGCAGATGCTGAGGGGCGGGCCCTGCTCCCCAAGCCTGCGGCCAGTCTCACCGTGGTCTCTGGGGCGGCAGCACTGTCCCCACTTGGGAATAGAGACTGGAGGTTGACTGATTTGCCCGAAGCAGCACCGTGCGGTGTAGAGCCAGGGTTCGTACGGGTCCCCCCTTCCCTGGTGAGGCATCAGACGGTCGGGCTCTTTACCTGCCTCGGTGGGGAGGTGGTTGGCGTTCACAGCCAACGGCAGATTGAGCGAGACGCCATCGGAGCTGCAGAGGCCTGCGGGTCGTGGCTCCGAGCGCCACCCCCCGGCCCCATTGTCATTGTTCCCGTTGTTCTCTGAGCGGGGAAAGGGCCATCAGGGGTCAGCGTCAGTGAGAGGTCTTGTGTTAGGGCTGCAGACCGCTCCTCGTGCTGGGAAACAGGCCAGAGAGCCCGGGGCCTGCTTCTGGGCGCCCCCTGTGGCTGGCGGGGGGTCGAGATGGCTGCCGCCCAGCAGGTTTGTGCTCCGTTCCCCGAAGTGCCTGCCAGCCCAGCAACCGCTTCGGTTAAGCGGGGGGGTCCTGTTCCATCAGCCCAGCACGCAGGAAAGGCAGGAGAGCGTTCGCAAGCTGCCGTGGGACGTGCCCGGCAGTGCTGGAAACACCCGCCTCCTGCTGGCCCGCTGGGGCTGACGGCCAGCTTCTGCCCACTCCCAGGATGATCCAGGAGGAGAAGGAGTCCACGCAGCTCCGTGCGGAGGAGCTTGAGACTCGAGTGACCAGCGGCAGCATGGAGGCCCTCGACCTGCCTCAGCTGCACAGGCGCGGCCCCATCCCCACCTCTCTGACAGCCTTGTCCCTGGCCAGCGGGTCCCCTGCAGTCGTCGGCCGCGCCGCACCTACGGGAACCTCCCGCAGTGCTGCCCAGGACCTGGACCGAATGGGGGTCATGACCTTGGTGAGTCTTGGGACGGCCCGGCCATCCCCGGGCTCAGCTTTGGGGACTGGCGAGGGCCCTACGTCGACCCGTAACAGGCACGGGGGGTGCGCGCTGGGCCAGTGGCCCACCCTGGTCTCGGGAAGGGCCCCTCCTCAGGCAGGCGCAGGTGCTTCGGAAACCCGCAGCTGCCCGTGCCGTCTGCTCCCTTGGGGGGGGGCCCTGGTCTGGTGTTTCTGGAGGCGACATCATCTCCGGGCCTGCAGGAGGCACCGAGCCTGTGTTCTCCTGAGACCTGGGGCCCCCTGTGGGGTGGACTCTGGGCGCCGGAGGGGAGTCTGAGCCCAGCTTCTCTCTCTTCCAGCCCAGTGACTTGAGGAAGCACAGGAGGAAGCTGCAGGTGAGCGTGGCCTGACGTGGGCCCTATGGTCAGTCCTTGGCCCTTCCCCACCCCCCGGCTTCTCCCTCGGCCCCTGGGCCACCCCACTGTGCCCCCAGCTCCCTCCCTCTATTCCCTGATGGCTCCGCTGTCTGTTCAGCCACCAGTGTCTCGGGAACAGAACCGAGAGGATAAAGCCACCATAAAATGTGAGACTTCTCCTCCTTCCTCACCCAGGACGCTGCGGCTTGAGAAGCTCGGCCACCCAGCCCTGAGCCAGGAGGAAGGCAAGAGGTAAGGGGAGCAGCCCCACCTGTCCGTCCCCAAGGCCATCTCACCTGCCCAGGTGTCTCAACATCTCACTTGTCTGTGAAACACCCTCAGGGAAGGACAGTCCCACATCTCCCCTGTCACCTGCTGGGATCTCCCCTCTCACCCCCACCCCACTCTGACACTTACTGTAAGTCCTTCCTGTGGTCTGACCTCTGGCCCTCCGGCTGTGATTGACGTTCGTTCCCTCCCACCCCCCTGCCCACCACCTGCCCCCGGTGGCCGCCCGCAGCGCTGCAGAGGACCTGGGAAGCAACCCCAGCAGCAGCAACAGCAGCCAGGACTCCCTGCACAAAGGCGCCAAGCGCAAAGGCATCAAGTCGTCCATCGGCCGCCTGTTCGGGAAGAAGGACAAGGGCCGGCTGACCCAGCTGAGCCGGGACGGAGCCACGGGCCATGGTCTCTGCCCCTGTCCTGGGAGGGGCCCCAGGACTTGTGGGTGGTCCCATCAGGCCCTGGGTTTTCATGGGCTGAGGAGCTTCCTGCTGGTCTGCCCGCCAGTCCCGGCCAGGCCGGGGGGGACAAGCAAGGGCCTGGCTGACTTGATGTTGCTTCCCTTCCAGGTCCGCTAACAGACTCCGAGCTTGGGCTGCAGGAGCCCCTCGTGCCTGCCAAGCTGGGGACCCAGGCAGAGAAGGACCGCCGGCTGAAGAAGAAGTAAGAGCCGCTGGCCAGGCTGGGTGCCACTGCCCGTCCCCTGGGCTGCCAGGGGACGGGGCTCAGCGGCCAGAGCCCAGCAAGGCCCTGTCTGGACTGAGGTGACCTGGTTCCTGTGGGCCCAGCAGGAACTGGGGGCCGAGAGGTGGGGCTGGGGCCTGAGTAGAGCAGCCTGCCGTGCCCTCGGGCGTGGGCAGGTGTCTCCGCCCTGTGTCTCGGTGTCCTGCTGCTCCTGGCGCAGAGCAGAGGTGGCAGTCCTGGGGTGGGGCGCAGTCAGGGAGTCCAACCCCGGGCCCAGTCCCCGGTCCCTGGGGGTCGGCACGGTGGAAAGACAAAGGCGGACTGCTGAGTCTGTTGCTCTTCCTGTAAGACACCAGCTGCTTGAAGACGCCCGAAGGAAAGGGACACCCTTCGCCCAGTGGGATGGCCCCACGGTGGTCTCCTGGCTGGAGGTAGCCTGGCAGAGGGTCTAGTCAGGGGCCCAGGGGTGGGCGAGGCCTCCTTGGCAGGACTTTCCCAGCATGCTTCTCCCCTGCCAAGTGTGTGTGTGACCTGGCACCTGCCCCACCCCCCACGAGCAACAGCTCCCAGCGGTGCCCTCGCTGGGTAAGGGCGACCGGTCTGCTGAGCTGTGGACTCTCCTCCTGTAGGCACCCTGGGATCTGGGGAAAGCCCTCCCCTTCCCAGGCCTCAGAGTTTTCACTGTAGGCGGGAAATGAGGGTGTCTGCTCTCCTGAGGCCATGGCCGAGCCTGGCCCTGCCCGGGGCGCCGCCCAGCTCCGGGGGAAGGGCTGAGAGGCTCCTCGCCTGTGCCCACAGCTCTGGGTGGGCATGCCGGCCTGGTACGTGGCGGCCTGCCGGGCCAACGTCAAGAGCGGCGCCATCATGTCGGCGCTGTCGGACACGGAGATCCAGCGGGAGATCGGCATCAGCAACGCCCTGCACCGGCTCAAGCTGCGGCTGGCCATCCAGGAGATGGTGTCGCTGACCAGCCCCTCCGCCCCGCCCACCTCCAGGACCGTGAGTGAGCCCCAGGCCGGAGTCGCAGGCCCTGGAGTAGCTCTGCAGAGCCTCTCTTTGGTCTTGGGGGAGATGGCAGCTGGGTCGTCCCCTTGCTTCCCATCCCACAAAGGGCCCGCCTGGTCTGCAGGGGGTGTCGTCAATTCCGGGGTGCTGGCAGGCCCAGTGCCTGCTTTCCCCACACCCCGTGGGCTCCGGCTCCCAGGCCGACTCCGCTGCCAGCCCACAGCTCAGTGCAGCGACTCGAGGGCCGAGGGAGTGGGTGTTCAGGATCAGTCCCCTGGCCGTCCGGCCTCTCTCGGCCCCGCCCTGTGGCTGGGTGGCTCTTGTCCCACAGCCACAGCATTCCTGCCCCCTCGCTGAGGGGCCACTAGTGACCCGTCCCTGTGCCTGGGCAGTGGGACTCGGAACTGGGCAGTGGGCGGGGCCTGCGGAGGACTCTGGAAGGGAGCTCTGTCCTTGTGCTTGGGGTCCCAGTCTGATGGGGACAGCAGGGGACCCACGTGCAGGACCTGCTGGGTTTCCTCTCTGCCTGCAGTCCTCTGGGAACGTCTGGGTCACCCATGAAGAGATGGAAACTCTGGCAACATCCACCAAAACAGTGAGTCAGCCTGGGCCGGAGTCAGGGCTGACAACCCCCCGAGGGTGGTGGGAAGGTGGTGGGAAGGTGAGCCAGGTGGAGGGTTGGTGGGAAGGAAGTGTGTGCTGCGGGGAGAGGGAAGGGGTCCGTCCTCGGCCACTGCTCCCCTCGAGCGGGAGTGAGGGCAGCTGCGCGAGGGGTGGGCCAGCAGCCGGGGTCCCGCCTCCGGGGACGGGTTCGGGGGTGGGCTCCATCGTGGCCACACTCACTCCGCTGCCCTCTCACCAAACACACGGCACCCATGCGGCTTCCTGTCCTCTTTTAACCTTGCTAACACCCTCTCCCTGGCCACGGCCCGGCCCTGGGCCTCACTGTCTCCCGACGGGGCCGGGGCGCGTGCAGCCCAGTCTTGACTTGGCCCCTTTCCCCTCACGCTGCGTGGTTCGTGCTAGGACAGTGAGGAGGGCAGCTGGGCTCAGGTAAGACCCCCTCGTCTGGGCCACGTTCTCCCAGCAGGCGCTCCTGCCGGGAGCCTCCCTCCTCGTTTCCCCTTCAGCCACGGTCCTGGCTTCCCAGGGTGGCGGGCGCGGAGCCCTGGAGGGCAGTGCCCCCCATGTGCCTGCCTCTTCCCCCAGTGCAACTCCCTTCAGAAATAACGAGACGCGGGTTGGAAGGATTCTCCTCCTCCCCCTGCCCTTCTTGGGGGCCCTGGGGAGCTCAGCAAGGGCTCTTCCACTCACTTCGTGAGCAGGTGGTCACTAGTGGCTGCGGGGCCTGCGCCTCTCCAGGCTCTCTGGACACAGAAGGGAGCAAGCCAGGCCCTCCTGGGCTTCCATTCCAGGGAGACACAGGCAGTGAACAACCACCCGAACCTGGGGACAGTGGGTTGGGCAGGGGCCCTGGAGAACAGGGGCTTGGAGCCGGGGCCAGTCCTCACAGGGAGGTGGTCAGTGGAGGCGTCCCCCAGGCCCCAGGCCACAGAGGGGCCAGAGTCCCAGGAAGGCACCCTCAGAGTTGTAACGCGGAAACTGGAAAGTGAGCACAACGAAAGGTGCACTGCTTGGAGCCGCGTGTTTCACCTGGAGCCGCAAGCCCGTTTAGCAGGCGCGGCATCTGCTCCGTCGGGCGGGGGGGCAGGGGGGGGGGCAGCGAGCTCTTTCCCTGCGAGTGTCGATTTACAGAACGGCAGCAGCCAGCACGGCAACAGCTGTCCAGCGTGGACGACACAAAATCACACCTACTTTTTGGTCAGATTGGCCCACGCCCTGGTTTTCAGCGTTCCGAGAGCGTCGGTAGTTTGCATGTGCCTTGAGATGGAGGAGGTTGGAAATCACCGGCTCAGAGACATACGCGCTGGTGCTAGTCAAACTGTTAAGTCTTTTCACGCAAGTGACACAAAGCCCAGCACCGTGGCTCCCTGTGGGGCTCGCGTGGGGGAGCGCAGGCCCCGTCCGGCGTTTTCCTGTCCAGCTCCCTCTGCGGCTGCAGCCGCCTGGGGCAAGGCACGGGCGCCGCGGGCACAGAAGGACTCGCTCATCTGCTCCAGGTAGTGGCTTCTGTCACTAGCGCAGACGATCAGCAGCATTTCGGGACCCTGAAAAGGTCCATTTAAGGTCCCCACCTCCCACCGCGTCCAGCCCGTGGGTGAAAATGAGCCTCAGGTTTACCGAACCGCCGTGGAGGCTGCAGCCCGGCCCTGCCTTCCTCCCCCAGACGCTGGCCTACGGGGACATGAACCACGAGTGGATCGGCAACGAGTGGCTGCCCAGCCTGGGGCTGCCCCAGTACCGCAGCTACTTCATGGAGTGCCTGGTGGACGCCCGCATGCTGGACCACCTGACCAAGAAGGACCTGCGGGTGCACCTGAAGATGGTGGACAGCTTCCACCGGTGAGCGGGGGGGCCGGGCACCCCCTCCCGCCAGGTCCCGCCGCCCTGGGCTCCGTGCGCAGGACACCGGAGCACCGTCTCTTTCCGTGGCCCATTCTGGGTGTGTTAACGGCTCCCTCTTTGAAAGCCAAACTCTCTCTCCTCAATCCTGAAGACACAAAAAGTCGTTTTTCTTTAGCGTCACTTTCTTGGAGGCTTCTCCCAGGGCTGAATTTTGTTACTTGTCATTGGGCTTGCTGAATTCTCTGTGTTTACCCTGAGACTCGGAGGGCCTAGTGACTGGGCTGGGCAACTAGTTCCTTCCGGGTCGAGTTGCGGGGAAGGTCCCTCTGGGCCCTTGCCCTGCGGCCTCCCGGATCTGAGCCTCCCGGCTCCGAGCCCGCGGGCTTTTCTGCAGGATGTTGCTCCCTTCACGACAGGATCTCCCGTTCGAAGGTGTCTGCCCCGGAGGCCCTGGGCTGGCAGCCTCTGGGGGGAGTGTGGCTGACAGGTGTGTTTTGTCTGGTAGTTTGAAGATTAGGAGTTTCGTTGCCAGTATACAGGTACTGGGAAATTTCACCCCAAATTTGGATGTCTGGTTTCTTGGAAATTGAAAGCTCTGTAGACACATTGTAGCAGCCACCCCCCACCTCCCCAGGTGTAGGCTCCTCAGCCCCCCCCCCCCCCAGCCCCTGCAGCCTGCTAGTCCTTATGCAGTGAACACCTGCTGGGCCCTGGAGGCATCTGGGTCGAGAGCCGGGGGCTGGTGATGGTTCGAGGGGAGGCAGGCTTGCTGAAGTCCTTCCCAACACCAGCTTCTCCCTGGTGCTGTCTGGAAGGGGTGTCTCTGAGCTGCAAAGTGATTGTTCCAGGCACTAGGGCGGGGGGGGGGGTGGAGCGGGGGGCTGCAGGGCAGAAGGAGGCAGCTGACTGCGTGGTCTCCTCTCACAGAGCAGTGACCTCAGCCGTAGAAGGGAGAGAAGTTGGGGTCGGCAGGGAGTTTCTCTTCTGTCCCTCGGCGTTGCTGGGGTGACAGCAGAGGCTGCGTGTTCCGGGCGAGGAGGGGCAGTGTGCCGATCGCTGCCGAGAGGCAGTACGTTCTCTGTGAGCAGCGGGGCTGAGGCCCCGGTGCCCTGGCTCCTGCATTAGGCAGGCGTTTGGAGGGACGGCCTGGGGCCCCCTCTAGCCCCCGGCCTCTGCGGTTCTCCTCCAGGTCCGGGGCTGGCTGGTGAGTGCCCCTGTGCGCCTGCCGCCGCCTGAGTGCTCTCAGTGCTCTCGTTCGTTAGCGTCCGGGTTCGTTAGCGTCCGGGATGTGTGCTGTGTGCCGGGCACTGCTCTAGGGGCGACAGCCGTCAGGGAGCAAAGCAGAGTCCCCAGCCTGCCTGGAGCTTCTGTGCTAACCTTGGTGGGAGGCGTGGGCACCGAGAAGGCGGGGAGATGAGAACCAGGCGAGGAGTGTGGGGGGCGACACGTAGTCAGGTGGGTATGGGATGTTCCAGCAAAGATGGAAAGCAGACCGGCTCCGGGCAGCAGAACAGTCCGTGCGAAGGGCCCGAGGCTGGGGGCAGGGGTGCAGGGCTGACCCCGCCTGCCGCCGAGGGGCAGGGCGTGACGTCTGGGAGCCCAGGGGCGGGAAGACCTGTAGCATCTTGAGGCTGTTGTGAGGAGTCCAGTGCCTTGGGAACACAAAGGGGTGTCCTGTTGGTGCTTTTCCTGTGATGGGTGGGCCGTTGGGTCTTTGTCACTCGGTGCCTCGGGAGGGAGGGACAGGCCGCTTTCCTGTGAGAACCTTTCTCCCGTTGGCAGGCCCACACGGCCGGCCGAGAGGGCGGGTTGGGGAGGCAGAGGAAGTGGCCGTATGCAGGGGAGCAGCATGTGGTTTGCGGGCCTGGGGCGGGCTGGCGGGAGCAGGGCCCTGAGGCTGTGGCGGGCTGGGGGCTCTGTGCCTGCAGAACCAGCCTTCAGTACGGCATCATGTGTCTGAAGAGGCTCAATTATGACCGGAAGGAACTGGAGAGGAGGCGGGAGGAGAGCCAGCACGAGATCAAGGGTGAGATGTCAGCTGGGAGGGAAGCAGCTGGGGGCTCCAGGACTGAGGGGCACACGCGGCCCGTGCCTGGGGGACGCTGCCATCGGGTGGTGGAGCAGCAAGAGCCCTTGCCCAGTCAGCGGTCACCCCGCCAGACAGTGGCACCACGTGCAGGCTGGACAGTAAGAGACCTCGAAGCGGGAAGGAGAAGCCATTGCAGCGCAGGGGCGGGGACCTGGGGAGAAGGCAGGAGCCTGCCTGCCTGCCAGACCCTGAGTCCTACAGGCTGGCACCCAGGGCACCCAGTGCCGGCGCGGGGAGCCCACGAGCAGGAACGGGCGGGGGGGGCCCCCTGGTCTGGGGAGCGTCCTCTGTCCCGGAGGCCCGGTGAGCCTGGCTCCTCTGCTCCTCTTCCCGCCTCCAGATGTGCTGGTCTGGACCAACGAGCAGGTGGTTCGCTGGGTCCAGTCTGTCGGGCTGCGGGACTACGCGGGCAACCTGCAGGAGAGCGGCGTGCACGGCGCCCTGCTGGCCCTGGACGAGAACTTCGACCACAGCGCGCTGGCCCTGGCACTGCAGATCCCCACGCAGAACACCCAGGTGGGCGCTGCCTCCGCCCTCCCTCTCGCACCAGCCTTGGGAGCGTGGGGGCCCCTGGGGCCTGTCCTCGGGCCTCGCCTCCAGGAGGTCCGTGTCACCCAGCCCCCAGGGATCCGGCGCTTCACACACACAGCGCCCGCCTCTCGCGGGTCCTGCAGCAGAGACTCCTCCCTCCTCACGCTGCTTTTTTGACCTCTGACCCGACCTGTTCGATGAGACCTGGCCCTGGGCCGAGCGTCCACCGCCCACATGTCCTCTGTCTCCCACCTCAGGGCTCTGGGCCTGGGCCCCGGGCTTGAGGAGCTAAATGGACCAATAACCCACCCAGAACCAGGCTCCGTCTCCCGTGAACAGCTCAGAGGAGCGGCCTCTCTGTAAACGGCAGGTCGCCATTGTTCTGGGGCCGCCTTCCAAGGACACACCTAACTTCTCTGCGGCCTGTCTCTGTTCGGGCTCGCTACCTTCTTGTGGGTGATGGAGTCTGGAGGTGCCACCTCTTGCCAAAGGACTTCCTGACTGTATTTGCCCTAGAAATGCCCCAGCCCCCGCCTTCCAGGCTTGCTCACCAGGCCTGTGCTTCCAGGATTCCACGCACTGCGGCTGTGCTGCCTCGGGGCCCAAGCCTTCGTCTCTGCCCACTGCCAGTTGCTTTGGCCTTTCCTCCTGGGGGCCGCCTCCTGCCCCGATCACTTTGGCCATCTCGTCTGGACTGGGGGCAGCTGGCAGGCCTCTTGAAATTCAGTCGCAGAGCCTCTCGGGCTATTCTGGGAACAGGCGTTTGGCCTGTGTGAGGGGAGGGCTCTGCCGCCTCGGAGTTCTGGGTGGTGGGTGGCCTGCTGGGGGCAGTGGCAGCACACGGGCGGGCCATCGTGTCCAAGAGGCTCTCTGACCTCTCTCGCTCTCAGACACATCGTTTCCGTAGCCGCCCACTTCCGACCTGGTCTGCCCTGTCCTTCCCACTCCCCCTGCTCTGGAGATGTTTGCTGGCGGAGTTGGTCCTTGCCTGTCCCTGCTCTGGGGAGAGTGCCGTCTGGGTGCTTGAAATTCACACCCCCTGCCCCCGGTCATTGAGCAGGACGTTGGGTTGCCAGTCCACCTCTGGTTTCCTGTCTCTGTGCACACTCGGCCACTGTGGGCGGGGTTCGCCCTGGACAGGGGACAGTCCACCGGCTGTCCAGCCTTCCTCGCTCCCTTGACCCCTTCACGGCTGGCCTCTCAGGGGAGGTGGGGTCTGAGCCGGCCGGAGTCCTTCAGTAGAAAGGGCTACAAATACCTGGTGGCATTTTTGAAAACCTGCTTACTTCCGGCATTTCCCAACGCCCCCCCCCCCCCGAGGGAAACCCCCAGGAGTTGTGGAGGAGATGGCAGCTTGCTGCTCAGCCCAGGGTCTCCCCGCCCGCGGTAAACCGCCTCCAGAGTGAAGTTTTAGGTGAAGAGCTTTGTGACTATGTAGGGGTAAGGTAGATCCCCGTTCCCCGTGGCCTGCACGGTCATTCACGCCCCGCCCCCCGAGTGATCTTCACTTAGGGACACAATGTGGGTTTTTCCTGTCCACCCAGGTGTCCTCTTTAAAACGTTGCAGTTCCCTTGGTTTGATCAGTAAGAAACAACCCAGAGGTTTGCAGCTGACTTATAGGAGGACCCTGGAGTTCGCCCTTGGAGCCCTGGGAAGCAGGTGACCGACAGGTGGTGTTGAGCTCACTAACTGCAGCCCCTTGCCTCTCTTACCTGTGCACCGCAGGCCCGCCAGGTGATGGAGAGAGAGTTCAGCAACCTGCTGGCCTTGGGCACAGACCGGAGGCTAGACGACGTGAGTGCTCGCTGGGAATTAGGGGCCTTAGGGTTTGGTCGTTGCCAGGTCACGGGGCTCCTGGGGCTGACGTTGTCGGGGTAGCCTAAGGAAGGGAGCCCTGGGGGAGGGGATGAGGCTGGTGGGGAGGCAGGGCCATGCTGCCTCGGGCTGGGGAGCTCCTTCCTGGAACCGGAGCCGCAGGCTGCGCTGGCCCTGGGTCAGGTCTCCCCAGAGGCTGTCTCCTGGGGATCAGACCTCGTTGTCTCTCAGACCCCTTCCGGTCAGGCCTGTGGGCAGCACCTCTGTTCAGGGGTTTGCAGGCAGGGTGATGCCGAGGTCCCTAAGTGGCAGGTGGGCTGCTCCTTCCTCGGGGCAGAGCAAGGCTGTGGGCTCTGGTTTGGGCAGGATCACGGGAGGACAGAAGTGGTCAGGAAAATTCCTGATGGCCCTGGGGACAGGACACCTGCACCGGAAGCCAGTTGCCATCTGTGCATCGAGGGATATTTACCGAGCACCTGCGTGTCCCGGGGTGCAGGGCGGGCCAGGCTGTGTTGGTCAGAACCACCAAGAGGGCGGCCTGTGCCCCAGGGAGGGTAGAGGTTGAAGTGTGTGTTGAGGGGTGGGGAGCTTAAGGAAATGGTCTCAGGTACCTGTGCAATGCTACTGGGCCCGGAGCTGGGACAGGGGTGCGTATGCCCCCTCAGGGGGCTGCCCACTGGCCCTTTAGGAGCCTGCCTGTGGTGGTCTGCCTCGTCTGTCCCCCCATCCCTCCGTGCCTCTCTGAGCCCATCAGGTGGGCAGCCTGGGGAGGACACAGGAGGCCCAGGGTGGCAAGGAAGCCAGGTCTCCTGACCCCTGACCCCAGAGGAGGACTGGAAAGGTTACCCGTGTCCCAGGCCCTGTCTGAGGTGACTGGGTGGCAGGCAGGCAGTTACACAGGAGGGTGGTGGCAGGCTCCCCAGAGGGGCCCCTCTCGCGTAGGGCAGTCTCCACTTCAGCGGACTCATTTCACAGATGGGGAAACTGAGGGCCAGAGTGCGGCTTCCTTCTTTCCCAAGGGTCTGGAGTGGGACCCTGCCCCCCCTCCTCGGTGTGACACCCTCCCCACAGCGAGGAGGGCAGGTGGCATTTCCAGTGTGTCCCCACTGCAGGGGGAGGACAAGGTGTTCCGCCGTGCACCCTCCTGGAGAAAGCGCTTCCGGCCACGGGACCTGCCCAGCGGGGTGCTTGGGGTACCCACCCTGGGGGCCCTGCAGCCTCCACCAGCACCGCCCAAGAAGGTCGCACCTGAAGGTAAGCTGTGGACCAGCCACCTGGCTTGCTCCCCGGCGCTGCGCTGACCCTGCCGTGGCCCTGGCTCTGGCTGCCCGGCACCAGGGCTCACGCCAATGGCGGCCCTGTGTGTCCCCCCCCCCCCCCCCCCCCCGGCTACCTGCCACCTCCTCCCAGCCGGAATGGCCGGGGCTCAGAGACGGGAGACACCCACAGAGCGGACCTACTCCTGCTGACCCCTCCCGCCATGGTCTGGCCCGTGCGCCTGTGGCGCGGGGCAGGCGGGCCAGGCCCAGCCTCCTGGCCTCCTCTCCGCTTCCCGCGCCCCCCCGCCCCCAGCTGGTGGCTGGCCCTGGGCGCGCGCTGCTCCACCCGGCCTGGCGCTCCCTGCTTCTGCACCCACCGCAGCCTGCGACCCCGGCCTCCTGGGCGCTGACTCCTCACCACCAGCGCCTGTCCCTCTCTCTCTTAGCTCACTCCCACTATCTCTACGGACACATGCTCTCCGCCTTTCGGGACTAGCCACGGCCCTGGGGCTCCACAGGCTCCGCCTCGCTGACCCTCCCGCCCGACCCCTCCTCCCACGGCTCCCAGGCTCCGCAGTGACTCCAGTTGCCCCGGATCTCCGAGTCGACTCGGCCGTGCCCTCGGCAGCCCACCGCCCCGGCGCTGCCCTGGGTCCTGGGTCCTGGGTCCTGTGTCCTGTGTCCTGTGTCAGTCTCCCATGGGTGTGGCAGATTCCGCAGGAGGCAGAGGACAGCCGCCTGGGCAGATGTGACTCTGCCTCCTTCTCTTGGTCCTGTCCCGGCCTGGACTTCGACCTCCACGGGACGCTGTGCCCAGGGCTGGGGCAGCCGGGCCAAGAAAACGGCACTTCACACTCTGCCATGCTTGGGCTCTTCGTCTTCTGGTCCCCGCCCCGATCCTGGCTGTGCCCAGTGACCTGACATCTGCAGCTCCTGCCTCCACGACCACCTCGGGGGCTCGGGGGCTCGGGGGCTGCAGGAGGCCTGTCTTCCTGGGATGGTGAGGCTGGGGGGCCGTCCCCAGGCCTGGCTGCAGCTGAATCCCAAGTGCGAGTTTGAGAAGCATCGGAGATGTGACCCCTGGTCTTTGGGCCAGCGGTCACAGTGGGGAAAAAGCTCTCCACCCCCGACTCAGTGGGTGCAGGCCGGCCAGTGGGAAGAGAGCCAAGGGTCTGCGGTAGTCTCACCCCCAAAGGGTGAGGGGGAGGGGTCTGTGCACCTTGGCTCGGGGCAGAATGAGCTCACCCCCAGGCACTGTCAGCTCTGCTCTGCCCCCTGCTGTCCCCTCGGCCCACTCTGCAGTAATCCCAGCCCCGTAACAGTAGTCTTCTTGGTGCACTGAATGCACTCTGACCTTGACCTCAGGTTTGGGGAAAAGGAAGGTGGGAATGACATAGAGCTTTCGTCAGCGGGTCGGGCCCAGGTCCAGGCTCCGGGTGCCAGTGAAGGACCCTGCCCTGCTCGCCCTGGAGCCCCTCGCCTCCCTGCTCAGGGCTTCCTGGGTGGGCGTGCAGGGCCTGCCTCCTCCAGAAACGGCCGAGACCTGCTAGCTTGTCCCTGTTGCCTCCGCCCATGTATTCGCAGAGTCACCAGTGACCCGAGCCCATGCCCAGCCCCCGAGTCTCAGGTCCCTCCTCGGCGTGCCCCGGCTCAGCGTGTCAGAGCCAGGGCTGTGCGTGCGCACACGTGGGCGTGTGTACCTGCCAGTAAACAGCCTGGTTTTACGACAGCTTGTTCGTGGCTCTGGGCTTTTCTTCTCTCGGAGCTCACCTGACATGTCCAGCTACCTCCACCGTCCTAGAGGCCTGTCGACCCTGGGAAGCCGTATGGTGGTGGAGCAACCGAGGGCTGGAGAGAAGAGACTGGCTTCCTCGGGGGTGGGAGGGCAGGAGGGGCAGCTGACGGCTGCTGAGGCCGCCTCTTCCCCGTGATTGTCACCTCTTCCTGCTGGCTGGACTCCCCAGGAGCGTCGTGCAGCATCTGATGGGCCCAGTTCGGTTTACTGCAGGTGCCTCCGCTGGAGACGGGAGCTTAAGCTAATTTCCCCGAAGGACTACCACTCACCCGGGAATCCTCATCTGGGATGTAATTGTGAAGGCTAAGCTCCCTGGGGTTTAGGGGAGTCCCTGGGCTGGGCAGCCTTTGCGGTTACACCCTGGCGGCCTTCCCCCAGCTGGAGGCTGAGGGACGGAGGGGCTGCGGAACAAATCCGGGGGCAGCGGCCACGCCTGACCCTCACAGGGAACCGCCAGCCCCCCAAGAGCCATTCGTTGCTGGGGATTGTCCATTCTTTCCAGAACTCGAAGGTGAACTCCAGTTTCCAGTGGGCACGATAACCGAGGAGGAATAGACTTTAAAAATACACCTGGCAACGCCAGAGCCTACCAGCTCCTTAACAGAGGCGGGGGCCCTTCTCGGCCAGTGCAAACCCCCAGCGCGGGGGGCAGATGAAGGTGGCTGGGTAGTGTCTCCCTGGGAGCCTTGGGGTGTGGAGCCTGAGTTGGGAGGGCTGAGAGTTGGGGGGTGGGTGACCCTGGGATCCCCTGTGGCCCTTCCCAGCTGGGGAGACTGAACGAAGTGATACAAAGAAAGGAGCCACCCTCCCCTGGGGTGTGAGCCTGCTTTGAGGCCACTTCCTCCTTTTTCTTAGGCAGTTTCTGGGGAAATCTTGGGGTTGAGCCCCCTCCTTGGGAGCAAGTCAGGAGACAGGTGTGGGGAAGATGTCCCGCTGGAGTCTGGTCGATGACCCTGGGTTCGTCCAGTAAGGGCCCCAAAGGGCTGAGTGGGGGCTGAGTGGGGGCTGGAGTGGAGCACGCTCGGAGCCCCTAGCCTTCGGTAATGGTTCTGAAGCTCACAGTCTGCTGTCGCTCAGACAAACTTAGCCACAAGCTGTTGGAAATAAGGAAGTTTGAGTGGATGTTCACGGCCCACTGACACTGTGCAGCCTCCTTCCAGGGTCTGTTCTCCCTCAGGAACCCAGGCTGGGGATGGTGGCCTTGGCTGCTCTTCCTCTCGGGCTCCTGGTGACATCCCACCAGAGGGGAACCCACTGATTCCAGCTGCACCCCTGCCCGAGGGCTGGGGGCCGAGCACTAGGCATGTGCTCAGTTAAGTGGAGGACCTGGCGGGACTAAGTGGACTGTACGGTGTCATGAATGAGAGGGCGCTGGACACTCAGCAGGGCTCCCTGCGTGTCCCACAAGCACTTCCGTGGACTCCAGTTTTCACCAGCCTGTGGACCAGGCTTGGCCTCTTGGGTCATAGAAGGAGCAGGGGTCTCAGGGCCTAGTGACCGCCAGCAGCAGGGGGCACTGATGCTGTGGAAGCCGACAGCCTTGCAGGCGGCCGGTCCCTGGGGCATCTGGACAGAGGCGGCAGGCAGGAGCAGTGGCCACCCCTCTGTCTACATCATCACAGACATCCAGCACCCAGTCTTTATTCATTTTTTAAAAAAGGAAATCCAAATAAGTTAGCAAAAAAGTTACAAAACAATAGCAAACCCACACGATGCTTAGTTAACAAAAGAAATCACCCCGAGAGTCCCTGTCCCCTTCCCACCCCCCCACCCCCCACCCCCCGTCCCTGGCAACTTGGCACAGGACACCTTGGTCAGATGGCAGCTTCACAAACAACACACAAAACAAACAAAACGTAAAGCCACTGGAAGACTCCCAGGAATCACTGCAGAAGCTTGGCCCCCCGGGAACTTGGGAACAGAGGACTGTCCCCTTCTCTTCTCCCAACTCAGGGCAGGCCCAGCCCAGCCCCTGGCCTCAGAGAGAGACGGGAATCGGCAGTCAGGGCAGTGTCTATGGCTCGCACACGGATGTTTGGGGGTGGGGGGGGGGCGTCGGAGGCTGAGCTGGGATCAAAGGGAAGCTCCTGAGTGTGCCCTGAGTGGGGCGCACACGGCATGCTGGTCCCCGCGTTATCGCTCTGGAGCCGGGGTGGCCTGCGCCCTGAGCGGTCAGCTCAGTGAGTGCGCCCGCTCATTCTCAGGGCGGTGGGTTGACCTTGCTCGGGTGAGGAAGGGTAGGCTGGCCTCCTCAGGCGGCCCCGCTGTGGCCGTGGTGCCGCCAGCGGCCAGCCTGTGGCCCAGATGCCGGCCTGGCAGACACCCTCAGCGGGGCATGGCTTCATCCGGGAAAGCCACAGAGACGTCCTCCATGCCGATGCTGTCTACCACAGAGGTGAGTGAGTGCAGGTCGTGGGCCTCCGTGGGGTCCGCTGTGAGCAGGTGGTCTGCAGGGAGGAGGTGGGGGTTGTTACTGGGCATACACTGCGTCTGGAGACCCGGGACAGCCAGGGGAGCAAAGCTCAGGGGTCATCCTTCTCCAGCCCTGGGCCTGGAAGAAGCTACCCACACCGTGGTGGGGGTGGAGGTGGGCGGGGCCTGGGCGGCTTGTTCTGGGAGGTGGCCCTGCCCTGGCCGGCCAGTGGGCAGCACTGACTCAGCGACTCCCAGGGACCCTGGGGCAGGGACAGCTTCCTCCCTGTAGACCGCAGCCACCAGCCACCGGCAGCAGCTGGGAGCAGCGGAGGCTGGAGCCACTTCAGCTGGTCAAGGCTTCAGGGAGGCACGGGGCTTCCCAGCCTACCCCTGGGGCCCTGGGGTCAGCAGGTCACTGCAGAGGCCAAGGGAAGAAGCCCAGGGCAGGGAATGAGGTGAGAGGGCCCATGTGGGCCGGACACAGGCTGAGGGATTTGAGCCAAGCTGACCAGGGTCCCTCCTCACTTACCCCCTGGGTTGGGGCCGAACTCCAGGGCACTGCTCCACTCAGGACTGCAGGAGGCGCTGTGGGAGCTGCATTCACCGGCCACCTGCGAGATGCCGAGGCCCAAGGTCAGGCACAGCGTTCGGTGGTGGTGTCCTCTGTCCAGACCCCCAGGCGGAAGTTCCTGCGTGGAGGTGCCGTCCCCCCAGCCCCGGGCCACAGCCACCTGGGATCGTCGCAATTAACCCCTTCCCTGGCCACTAAGCCCTGGGGCCCAGGCCTTTCCCGGCCTCCATCTGGGGTGGACCCTGGGGTGCGGGCGTCTGGCTCAGCCAGGGCCTCTCCGTGCGGTGCTGCGGTTCCAGGTTTGGGGTGGGGCAGGGCCGTCCTCACCCGTGTGATTGGCCTCGCTGTTGGGCCGCACCCCCAGGCACCCCCGCCCGCTGGCTGACCCTGGACTGGCTCCCCGACCCCTCCTCCTGTCCACTGCCCCCACCCCGTCTCCGCTCCTCTTCCCCCTGCTGCTGTCCTGTCTGGGAAGGACACGGGGACACAGGGCAGCTGGGCAGCCCAGCTCGCGCAGGGGACTGTCGGGCCTCCCCCGGGGACGGCGGGGGCGACCACTTACCCCCACCGGGGGCCCGCCCCCGCCGCCGCCGCGGCCGCGCAGCCCGCGCTCCTCCTGGTTGAGGGCGCCGAGCAGGGCCTGCAGGCGCTCGATGTACTGGATGGCGCCCCGCAGGATCTCCACCTTGGGCAGCCTCTGGCTGGGGTTCAGCAGCGTGCTCCTCTTCAGGGCCTCGAAGGCCTCGTTCACTTTCTTGAGCCTGCGCTTCTCCCTCAGCGTGGCCGCCCGACGCCGGTCCACGGACACGGACTTCCTCTTGCACACCTTGCACGCCCACGGCAGGCACTGGCCGGGGCAGTGCTCTGGGGTCCCCAGCCCCTTGTCTTCCAGGGGCCCCCGGGCTTCCGGGCTCAGGCTGAGCTCGGTCCGCTCGTAGCCCGGCGGCTCGAAGCCCTGGAGGTGGACGGGCAGGTAGTTTTCCCCGTCGTAGAAGTGGGGCTCCTGGTAGAAGTACGGGGGTGTCTCGTACAGCTCCATGGGGTCGGAAGAGGCTTGTTCCTGCCACCAGCCCCTCACGCCAACTGCTGGGTGCCATTTAAACCCTCCTCGCTGGCATGGAACCAGAGATAAATATAGCCAACGCCACGGAAACCTGAGCCCCTCTAAGCTGTTGCTACACATCAAGACGTTCACAGTGGATTAGACGTGAGCCCCCCAACCCCCCACCCCCCGCCCCAGCCTCCACCCACCCACCCACCCAGGCCGCCTGCCCGGCCGGCCGGCGGCTCCTGTGCCCGGGAGGGAGCCCGTCGGGTGTAACTTGATTAGTTTTCGTTTCTCAGCAGCCCCCGTGGGGCAGGCGGGGAGGTGGGACACATTCTCATCTGCTCCTTTCAGTTACTGCTGGCGGGGGGCTGGCTCTCCGCGCCGGTCCCAGGGAAGCGGGGGCGGGGGGGGGCAAGAAAGGGTGGGTTGAGGCTACCAGGGGTCTGACGCCCACTGATTCGCCCCTCTGCTTCCTGGCTGTGCTCTAAGCAGACTCACCCCAAGGGCAAGTGTGGGAACTTGGTGTCAGGGGCGAGAAAGGCTGAAATGTCGGGGACAAACGGCTTCCCCGTCCGGGCCTTCGTCCACCTTGGACGTTGTATGTTGTATGGCTTGTGCGACTGGGGTACATCGAGCCGACAGGAATTTGGGGGCCTGGTTTTTCTTTTTTGCCAGGGTCATGCCGGTTGGGGGCAGAGCAGCCTGTGCGCCTCGCTGCCCCGCCTCCCCCCCCCCCCCACCGTAGGGAGCCCCGTCACGCTGCGGCTGCGTCCCCCCTCCCTCCCTCCCTCTGGATCCCCCCAGGTCGGCTCCTCGAGCCCGCTTCTGCCCCAGCCAGGCACGGGGACCTTCCCGGCTGCTCGCCGTGGAGGTGGCGGGGACAGAGCCCCTCGACTGGGTTTAAACCCTTGTCTCCTCAACCACCTGGCTTGGTCCTGCCTCTTCCTGTCCGAGCCGCCAGCTCTACCGCAGCGCACAGGAGGGACTCCGTGATCTCTGGGTCTCTCAGTCCCTGGTTCCGTGGGGCCTTGCGGCCCGAGGGGACCGCGCTCCGTGCAGCGGGCAGGCGTCACGGCCTGTCTCCGAGCTGCAAGGTCTCCGCCCTCAAGGACCTGGATGGTCACCTGCGTGGCGCCACCCAGCCCCCAACACCAGAGTGCCCTTCCCTGCACCACCGCCCAGCTCGGACCACAGGGAGGTCTTCTCGGTTCTAAACGGCAGTCTGCCCCTTTTCTCCATCCCGTGGTCCCAGTTTTTTCTCTAGTGAAGCCTTGTCCCTCCTCTGTGACAGATGGGACTGACGCTCTCCCTCCTGGACAGTGGGTAGGACAACAGAAAGGGAAATTGCGGGGACTCCGGAACACGTCACAGCGGAGCGGGGACCCGAACGGAACTCCAAAGGCCCAGCTTCCCTTCCTCTCCTAGTCTGTGGGGAGGAGCCGGGGAAGCGCTCGTGTCCTGGGGGTCGGAACAGGGGCGTGGCGGGGGGGCAGGGCTGCTCAGCGCAGCCCCAGCCTGTTGAGGGCCGCACCTGGCCCTTGGCCCCCCCAGTGAGAGAGAAAATGCCCCACAGGGGCCCTGCCCCACTGCTGGGCTGAGGAAGAGTCTCTGTTTCTGAAACGCCCCCCTCCCCCCAAAAAAAGGAAAAAAGAAAAAGAAAACTGCCTCAGTTTACACTCTACTCCTATGAGCCCTGGGAATAGGAGGGATGCTGACGTTCCCGTGGAAACCCAGACATGGCATGCTTGGTCCTTTCGGAATCCCGTCTGCCTCACCCCCCCACAGCGTGCCTCCGCCCGCTGAACCTGGGAACAGGAGAACTGGGGTGTTTCGTGGGGATGCTCAGGATCTCCCTGTCCAGTGGGGACTCTGGACACACATGCATGTGGAACTACAGTGCGGCCAGCGAGGGGCCCACCGCACAGGAGGGTCAGGGGTCGGTCTGCAGGGTGCCGTGTGGAGGATGCTCGGGGTCCAGACAAGGAGCAGAGCGGACGGGGGGGGGGCGGCTCCGAATGGGGCTCCGGGCTCAGGACAAGCCTGTGGGGAGTAGGGGCCGCCCAGCCTGGCCTGGAGGGGCTTGGAGGCCGAGGCAGGGACACCCTGTGGGAGACCACAGCGGTCATTCGGGAGCAAGAAACTGGAGGAGGGCTTGACTGGAGGAGAACAGGTGTTCCAGCAGGCGGAAGGGTGAGTGCGGGGCAGGTGAGTGCTTGTTGTGAGGGACAGGCGCCCGGCACGGGGAAGGCCGCGGCTCCGCACCTGGTCTCTCACGGGGCCTCCGGCCTGGCTGCCCTCGAGGTCCTGGCGCGAGAGCAGCAGGACTGGGGCGGGGGCCGGGCCCCTCCCCACCCACGTGCGACAGACACTCGTCCCTTCGTTCTCTGAGTCGGGAGACGTGCTTGGCCCCCCTCGTGCTGGGCGATGGGGTCGGCGACGTGAGCGGGACGCGAACGCACCTGCGACACGCTCGCTGGTGAGTGAGGAGAGGAGCATGGGTGTCGCGCCCGAGCAGCGCGGTCCGTGGCGCACGGACCCCGGGAAGGGTGGCGTGACCCAGAGGAGGGGTGCCCCCCCGCCACGCTTAACGGCCCGAGGTGGGGGCGGCCGTGTGAGCCCGCCTTGCAGTGACTCAGCCTGCGTTCCCGCGTGTGTCTGCCCGAGTGGCCTGTGGACCATGTCACAGCCCCGCTGGGGGCACAGGCCCTCCCAGGACTCGGGAGAGAGGGCAGCTCGGGTGTCTGCGACCTCAACGCCCTGACGGGGGTCGGGAAGGGGGCTGCCCCTTGACCCGCCTTGCTCCTCTCGGAGCAGCCGCCCCTGGAGGCCAGGCCGCCCTCCCCGCAGCCCCGCTCCCCGAGCTGCCCTCTGATGGACAGGGACACATTGGGGCCGCCACAGAGCGGGCTTTGTGCTCCCAGCAGTGGGGATCCATCAGCTGCGGCCTGACAGCAGGGAGTCAGGCCCTGATCCCCTCCCCCTTCCCCGCCCCTGGCCTGGGCCCACAGGTCCTACCGCCCAAAGCCCCCTCCCCCAGCAGCTGGACCCCCGAAGGAGGGGCTGCCCCAGCTTGGCTGTCACTGCGCATGCTGGGCCAGCCTCGTTTGAACGGCCTCGGGAGTCCCCTTCACGGCTCCCGCTCCTCCCCTGCCCGTCGCCCACCCAGACCTGTCCGTCTGACCCCCAGCACCTTCCGGGGCTGCTGAGTTGCCTGGCTGGCACCCGGGGAAGGTGCCCGTTCAGGAGTCTCCTGTGTTGGGAGTTGGGCCTGAGCCTGTGTTCTGGGGCTGGGCCCCTGGCGGTGGTGGGAGGGGAGCACTGCCCCAGGCCCTGAGTGCGGGGCCGAGCGGTGAAGGCGAACTGGCACCCGTCACCAGGGCAGCAGCCCTGCAGTGAGAACAGACCACATCACAGGGTCTAGGCTGGGAGCCTCCCTGAGGTCCGCAGTCCACCCCTCCCTCCTGCCAGCTGGGGCACTGCGGCCCAGGGGACAGGTCCAGCCCCAGGTGCACGGAGCGCCGGGGTCAGAGGGCGAGGGGTGCTGGCTCTGGGCACCTGAGCTGAGGCCTGGGGCGGAGTCAGGGCCCTCCTCTCCTTCCTGGGCTGGCAGGTAGACCTGCCTGTGCGGGTGCCTGTGCCCCCCGTGGGCTCGGCACAGGGCAGGCGGCAGCAGCTCGAGGAGCTCTAGGCTTCGAGTGGAGAGTCCGGGGACACGTCAGGGAGTGGCCGTGAGAGACGGACACACCAGGGCCGGGGGGCGACGGGCTGGGGAGGCCCCGAATTGTTTCCGTCGAGGACGAGCGTCAGATAACCTCAGGGAAGTCGCCCCTGCCTGGAATCTGCCCTCAGAGCCAGGCTCGCCCGCCAGGAATCTCTGGCTTCCGCCTGCCGAGGCAAGGCCGGGAGGCAGGAATCGGGGGTCCTTGGGGAGTGGGGTTCTGGGGAGGGGACTGGCGGTCACGGGGCTCAGCAGGGTGTGTGGCAGTGTGGACCTGGGCCTTTGGAGATGTGGGTGCGGCCTCTGAGGAGTGCTTCCTGCACGTGGGACCCTCAGCGCCTGGCACAGATGCTGGGAGGAAGTCCAGGCAGCAGAAGCAGGAGCCCGGGTCAGGAGTTGGGGCGCTGCGGGCCTTTCTCCTCGCTGGGTCTCGGTCCCCCGTTTATAAGTCAGGGCGCTGCACGGAGCGACCCCACGGCCCCTCGCAAGGTGGCATTCCTGTCCTGACTCAGCACGTGGGCCCGCAGCGCGCTCGTGCGTGGGCTCAGAGGGCCTCAGCCCGAGGAATGGACTTGGACTCAGCCGGGGTCAGTGAGGACCCTGTCCTTCCCTGTCTGCACGTCCACCCCCGTGGTCAGGCTCTCTGAAAGGCCACTGGGCGGTTCTCCGGCTGGTTTGCAGACCTGCCTGGCACCTACCTGTCCTACTCACCTCTGGACACCCCAGCCCGCCCCTCCTGCCCCCTCCCTTCCGGTGCTCCTCCTGCCCTCCTTGTGGGCCCACAAGCCCGGGCAGGCCACCCCCCCTTCCCCTCCCTGGACAGCTTCTATTTCTGCTCTTTGACAAGTTGTGACATATTTGGGAGCAGCTGCTGCCTGGGTGGAGATGCCTCTGCTCGTCTCCGGCTCTGGCTTGGCCTCCCAGAGCCTCTCCGCCAGCCACCCCCTCCCAGCATGTGCTGTGGGACCTTCCCTGCTTTCCCCTCTTGGGAGCTCGGACGGTGTCCAGCTTCGCCGGGCTCCTGCGGGGAGGGCTGGGGCTCTGACTGGTGCAAAGGGCCCTGCCGGTCTGGGAGGGAGAGCCGGGTGGCTGTATGGGCGGCACAGAACACCTTGGCCACATCCAAGCTATGTGGCTTGATGTGAGCCTTTTCCCCCAGGCTCTATTTTTCTATCTGTAAAATGGGGATAAGTACGGTCTTCCCTGCTGACCGTAACTGCTGTTATTGCCTGGCAACCAAGTGGACCCGGAGCTCCCCTGGTCTTCTCTGAGGACTTCATTCGTGTCCCTCTTCCCCCCTCCCTGCGGGCCTTTCCCCGAGCTCGGCAACGGGGAGCCTCTCCCGTTGAAACCCCTCCCTTGTCCAAGCAGCCCTCAGCTAAGGCTGGGTCACAGCCCCTCCTTCGACACCAGGTTTCCAGGACGAGGACTTTACGCTGACTCACTGATCTACTCAGTGGCTTCCACTTCCCTGGGATGCCATCTGCCCTGAGCAGGTGCCAGCTCCGGGCGATGGTGCTCGGTTCCACCTTTCTGCTGGTCTGCGGGGACCCGTCGCCCGAGGCCCCGAGGTCCCTGGTTCTGCCCCGGGCTTTCTCGTCACTCCTCTTGTGCTCTTCTTTTGTCTCCCTCCCTCCTCCTCCTCCTCCTGGGCTTCCCCTCCGCCTGCCCTTTAGGAGGGACCTTTAAAGTTAGACCTCTTCTCTGCCGTCTCCCTGGGTGACCCTGCTCTCCCACCTGGGGTCGGACGGCCATGTGTCTGGGAGTCTGCGGATGCTGGGCGCTCTGCACTGTTAGGTGCCAGCAGCCCCCAGTCCGTACCCGCCTCCCCAGGCTGCAGGCCACAGGGCCAAGGCATCCTGTGCCCATGTCTCAAAGGCATGGAACCCATCCCAATGTCCCCTTTCGGTGATGACCGAGGCCACCATCCACTCAGTCACTTTGGCTTCACTCCCGGCCCCACCCGACATTCTCCTTTGTCTGTCCGTCCGTCTGTCCTGGGCCCCCTCAGACCGTCTCCAGAGGGTCACAGTCAGACAAGGAAACATAGGCTCCTGGGAGTCAGGGCAGGTCCGTCTGCCGCTGCAGGGGCGCCGCCTTCCGCCCTCTGGCTCCTGCTGCCTGGCGCCTTCTGCCCGAGCCACGTTGCCCGCACCCTCTTCCCCGTGGGGGGATGGATCACGGGGTGGCCCCTGATGGCAGGGGTGGTGCTGGGAACCTGCTGCCCGGGCCCAGGGGCTCTTCCCGGCGGGTGTCTCCATGCTGATGTACCTCACACCCTCCGGCTCCGGCGGCATTCCGTGTCGACGGACCGCGTCACCGAGTCCACCAGCTCCCACGCTCGCATCCTCACTCACTCCCACCCCCAGTGCGGTCACAGCCCTGCCCCCCCTCAGCCTACGGCTCGACTTTCTGCACTTACAGGTGGGGAAGTTGAGGCTCGGGCTCAGGCCCCAGGCCGCCCCACCCGGCCTCCCCGCTGGGGCTCTGCTCACAGCTGTGCTGCGTCTGGCTGCCCGAAGCTCCGGTCACCTGGCTGTTCCTCATCTTTCCTGGCTGTGACCACATTTCTGAAAGTGACTGTTGGCTGGTGAGGCCCTCACACTTCCCAGTCTGGGCAAGGAGCAATGTCCTCTTGGATTCCTGGACCCAGAGCCAGGCGCCTTCTGCCTGGAGCGTCACTGGTGGGGGTGAGATGGTCAGAGGAAGCGGCCTGGGCCCAGGCAGGACTGCCCAGGGGGTTAGGGTTACCAGGCCCTGTGACGAGTGTGTCGCACGCACGAGCAGTGCCGTCCCCGCAGCGACTCTGTGAGGGGCTCTGCTCACATCTGCAGCCTGGGGGCCCGGTTCAGAAATTTGCTCCTGTCACTCGCAGGAGGTGGACACAAGATTAGCACCAGCCGGGCCGACTCGGAGGAAGGGAAGGTTCTCCACAAAAGTTACCCCTGATGCTCGGGCCTCAGACTCCTGAGGGGGCCAGCCCCTCTCCAGGGCCAGTAAACAGCAGGCGCTCAGCAAGTGCTCTGGTGATGTTTCCTGGACACTCACTGACGAGCCGAACTGAGAGGTGGAGCACTTCACCCAAGCAAGTGTCTTCTGGGGCGCAGGGCCGCCCCGCCCCCACCCCTCCGGCGTGACAGGACCGACACAGCCCCTGTCCTCTGAGACTTGGGGGAATTCCTGGTCCTTTCGATGCTTCTCCTGTGGGGGAACGGGGTGGGGGCAGGGGCAGAGGAGCTTGGAACTGCCGCCTGGACAGGCGGGAGGCTGCACGCCCAGCGCCCAGCCTTCCGCAGCAGGGCTGGCGCGGCCCCAGGAGCTGGCGAGCTGCACCCAGCCGCTGGGTGCTCGGTTTATGCCCGGAGTCGTGAATTCAGGAATGTCTCCTCTGCTCACTGGCGGGCAGGCCTGGAGCCGGGCCTGGAGCCTGCGGTGGGTGCTGGCACGATCGGCGGGGCTGGCGGTGCCGGCGGTGCCTCATTCCTGCCGCAAGAGCAGATGGTGCAACCTCTTCCCTGCACTCCGCTCCCTCCTGGCCAGGGCTTGGCTCCTGGCCTTGAGGTTGCAGCCAAGAGCCCGACCTCTGACCTCAGACATCCACCCGAAGCCGCCCCTCCGGACACTGTAGCTGCAGTGAAGTCACAGATGCATCTGACCAGAGCTGCACGGCACCTCAGACCGACAGCCAGAGCAAGAGAGCAGGGAGCCACTGGCCTGATGGCACAGACGGCAGAGTCCAGTGAGCTGCGCTGCATGCCGGCAACCTGCCTGCCTGTCCTGGGAGCCGGGACATGCTGGTCCGAGGAACATTTAGGCCCCTCTACGCAGCGTCACCCTGCCCTCACCTGGCGGATCGATCGCCTGGGTGCAGTGCGCACTGCACCCCCACACTCACGCTCACTGACGCATGCTCACACCCGTGTGTGTGTGCTCGCTTGCTGGACCCTCCCTCCACGCCTCTCCAGGGTGGGTTAGTTCCCTGTCCCCGCCCCACCCGCATCAGGCTCAGGGTCCCGGCGTCTCTGGCTCAGGGCTGCCTTGATGGCGGGTGGGGGGGTGGGCGGACACTGGCCCCCCCCCACCCCCCACACGAGCCAGGTGCCAGGCACAGGCTTCCCCATCGACAGCTGTGAGGCTCTAGGTCCGTACCTTACCCTCCAAGCCTCAGTGTCTTGTTTTACAAATGGGGAGAAATGCTTCCCCAGGCCCCAGGCGCACTCAGCTGGGTGCCTGGCTCCCGTTGGGCTTACTACCAGAGGGGCCGTGGCTGCGGGGCCCCACAGCCCCTCAGTGTGACCCCGTCCCCCCAACACCAGCGCCCAGGAGGCCTCGAGGAGGTCCCCGTCCTCACCGTGCCCACCCATCGCCAGCCCAGCCCCGGCATGGGAGGGACCTCCGCCCTGCCTGTTTCGGGTTATAAATAACCTCCGCCATCTGTCCCATGAAGCCCCAGTGCTGAGAGCGAAGCAGAAGCTTCCTGGATCCCTGTCTCCCTCTGCTCTGGCAGAGACTGTATCTTCTCCGCTTTGGGGCTTTGCGCTCTTCCCTTGTGTGCCTCCTCCCCCGACTCCCCGTTGCTGCAGCAAGAAGGCGCACGTGGGGAGATCACGGAGCAGAAGCTGCTCCCTCCTCAGGCCTTGGCTGGGCGGCTGAGGGCGGGCAGGCCACGCACAGGGGCCTGAGGGGACTGGGCGGCGCCACAGAAACGGCGCAGAAGTGCTTTTCTGCGTCTCCAGTGCAGCCGTGTTGGGGGCGTGGGGTGAGACCCCTGGGACCTGTCTGCACTCTCATTCCCACTCCCCCAGACACGTGTCCTGCCTGAGTCCCGTGGACCCGGCCCCTCTCGGCCTGCGAGCTGACAGGGAGCTCCTCTGGGTGGCTGCGCACTGGGGACCGAACATTCCTGCCACCCCCAGGTTCACCATCAGCATGCCGGCATTTGCAGAAGGGGCCTTTGGCGGGTGGCGAGGGCCAGGTGAGGTCCCAGTGGTGGGTCCCTCATGACAGGGTTTGCGCCCTTATACCGTGAGACACCAGGGAGCAATGCGTTCCCCACCTTCCCGCACCACGGAGAGGACCGTGCACTGAGCAGGAAGGTGGCGTCTGCACCCCAGGAGCAGTGGCCTCACCAGAACCTAGCCACGTCGGGCCTGACCTTGGACCTGAGCCTCCCCTGAGGAAAGGAATCGCTGTGATTTACGCCCCCACCCCTCGGCACTCTGTTGTGACTGCCCGGTGGAGGCCCCTCTTCTCGGGAAGAGCGTGGCTGCGGGGCGTCCGGCCTGGGTGTGTTCGTCCGTCCGTCCGTTTGCTGCTTGTACAAGAATTGGTTTTACCCGCGAGGCTGCAGCCGTGTCTCTCTGTTCGCCTTGCACCCTGAGCAGCCCCCGTTCAGGCGCTGGCCGTGAGTAGGTGGCTTTAGTGAGAGAACGCTGCCGAAGTTGCAAATGTCCTCTTGGGAAGAGTGGGCTTTTCGCTCTTTGCGGGGTCTGGAGCGTAGGTTTGACTAGGGCCTGTCCCCACCCCCGTGCCCCGCCCGTCCCTTGCCCATCCCGGCAGGTGGAAGTTGGGGGTTTCGAAGTTGGGCCTCTGCACCAAGTCCCGGACGGGGTTGGGCTGGGGACGACAGATGGGGCCACATGGCCCTGCTGCTCCGACCAAGGGGAACAGGTGGAGGCTCGGGGCTGGAGCGTGAATGCTGGTGATTCATGAGTGTCAGGCAGGCGGAGTGCCCGGCTCAGGGGCGGTGACAGCTGGCCACTCGTGGGTGGGGGTGGGGCGGGGTGGGTTCAGCCGCAGGGAGAAGGCGCCGGAGGGCAGGAGGGCCGGGAGGGGAAGAGAGGGAGCGTCTCCTGCTCCACCGCACCGCCGGGGCTGGCTGACCTGAAAGGCCCGGGAAGCTGTGGGGAGGGGGCAGTGGACGCGATGGGACAGACGAGAGGCTCCTGGACTGTGCCCTCCCCCCCGCCGGCTGTCCCGGGCCCAACCCGAAACCCGAGGCATTCGGGCCATTCCAACAGCTGGGCCCGGCTTCTGGCTGGGTCAGGGCCCAGGCAGGGGCCAGGAGCAGCTGCCTCCTCCCCTTGCAGACCGGGCAGGGACACCGGGAGGCAACGGGGCGGGGCGCGTCCCAGGCACAGGACAGGACATGCCACGCATGCCCTGCGCCCCTCTCCCCGCCCTTCCTCCCGGTGAGCGACGGGGGAACAGAGAGCTGCCGCATTCGTGCCCCGTTCTGTCTCCGCCCCACGGCCTTGCACAGGGGCCGTAGCTTCCACTGTGCGGCGAGAACCCTGAGCCTTCTCGATCAGACATCTGAGAAGGGACAGGAGTGGGATTTGACAGCAAATCCGTTTGGCAGTAGAGACGAAACTCACAACCCGTGAGGGAGATGCAATAACGAGACGCCCAGCAGCCCCAACTCCAGGAGAAACGGGAGGTGGGCAGGGCAAGGTCAGCGCTTTTTCCAGACGGGTACGACCGGCCCCGTGGGGCCGCTTTAGGGGACTTGGCCCAGAAGAGAGGGGACAGAGCCCCTTGGACGGGGTGTCAGTGCAGTCCCTCCGTTCTCTGGCAGGCGGGTCGCTGGGTGTCTGCTCTCCCGGGGAGCTCACAAACCTGGGGGAGGTGGGGCTGCGGAGTGGGGCGGCTCACGGAGCCTCAAGCCTCGAGCAGACAGGGCTCAGGAACCAGCCGGGAGCCTGGACTTGGCCACCTCCTCAACCCAGGCCGTGGCTCCTGTCCGGCCAGCAGGGGGACCCTGAGCCCCAGGCACCAGCTCTGCCCTGGGCAGCTGCTCCAGGCTCTGGACCCATCCCTGATCCACGGCCCCACAGACCCGCACCCCTGCCCAAGCCTCGGCTTTCTACTCTGCAAAATGGAGCAATAGTTACGCTTCACTGGCCATGCTGTGAGCGCCAAAGAGTTCTGGATGATAAAGAGAGGGTCAGCTTGGTGCTTGCAAACACTTGGCAGACGTGTCTCGAGTTCCCGGAAGCCCTGGATGAAGTCTGTTGTTTCGTGGGCCAGGGACGGTGTTTGGACTAAGAAACCCCTATTGCTGGAGGGCCCCCTGTGTGGCCCACCCCACCCGACCAGTGGACACCTCTGCCAGCTCCTGCGTGTTCCTCGGCCTGGAATTTGGGGATTTAGGGTGGGTGGAGGGTGGGGACAGAGGGAGCCCAGGCCATAGCCACCTCTCCACCTTGACTGCAGGACAACGCACTTAGTGCGAAGACCTTGGGCTCACCCCGTCTGCCGGGCATCAGGGGTCAAGGCTGGTGGGAGCAGAACAGCCCTAGACCAGCACTCGAGGTTGTGCCTGAGACCAGGGAACGAGGGCTGCGCAGAGGCCGGGGCAGAGAAAATGGGCTGAAGCCAGAGCCTGGAGCCAAACCTGAGGTTTTCAAAGGTCTCCGATCTGTTCTTCTCCCAGGAGTGCTGACCAGCCCGGATTCCTCCCTGTGACGGGGTGACTCCTGGCTTCTGGGGCACAGTCACTGCGAGCATCTGAGAGGTGGGCTTTGCGACAGGCCCCAGCGGAGGGGGACGGTCCCGTTAGCTCTCCACCGCGCTCCTTCCAGGGTGCCTTGGGCTTTGGTTTCAGCCCTGAGCCCAGGACACAAAGCATCCGGTCCTCCCACCCGCCCTCGCTCATTCCCTGGGGTGGACCGCAGACCATCTGGTGGGGGCGCGCTCCCTGTGGCGTGTTGGCAAGGATCCTGGACAGGGAGTGGGGGGCCCGAGCTCACCTTTCATTCCAGCGTTTGGTGGTCCCAGGGTGCCCCCGAGCCTGGGCGTCGTACTCTGGTAAGGGGTCACGGTGGCTCCCCAGCCAGGCAGCGTGACGACGCGTGACAGCCGGGCACGGGGTCCCACGTCTCCGTGCAGATGAGGGGAGACACGCTCCCACACACACTGCACATGCACACGGACGTTCACGGCAGCATCGCCCGCAAACATGGACGCAGCCCACGGCCGTCGACCGAGGCGGAAGAGTGGAATGCGGCCTGCACGCTGTGGGGTGTCACTCGGTCACACACGGGGGCGGCGCGGAGCAGGCCGTGCCGAGCGGCGGGAGCCAGCCACCCTGGGCCACGCGCCCTGTGGCTCTGTTCACGCAAAGCGCCCGGAACGGGCAGAGCCACAGAGACAGGGGGAGGGCGAGGGGTTTCCCGGGTGCGGGGGAGGCGGTGGGGCCGGGAGGGGACTGCTAACCGTGCGAGGCTTTGGGCAGGTGACGGAAAGGCTCCAACATTAAACGAGGGTGGTAGTGCACAATTCTGCCTGCGCTAAAAACCACTGAGCCGCACACTTCGCACGGTGACTGTACGGTATGTGAATTAAACATCGAGAATTGGGTTCCTGAACGTAACCGAACGACTCCGTTTCTGCCCCTGCACCCCCCACAGTCTCCGTGGCCTCGGCCCCCTCTCCGAACACCCGGAGGCAGTGGCCATATTTCTCTTCTTGAGGGGCAAGGGCACAGCTTGGTGGGTGGGAAGGAGTCAAGGCGGCATTAAGATGTCACATGACCTCCTGCCTCAATTTCCCCTTCTGCCCTTGCGCCCTGGGAGCAGGGGTGTGAGGCCCCGGGAGGGAGGGGTGGATGGCCGGGCCGGAACGAGGTGGGCAGTGACAGGGGCCTGAGCCCTGGGTCTGTGCCGTGGTGGAGCCAGGTCTGCGGGGGGCGGGTGGCGGGCAGCTCACCCAGGGACCCTGTTTGGCTGCTGTCAGGGCGAGAGAAGCTCAGAAACCCATGGCTGGCGCCCGCCCGTAGGCTGGGGCAGGGTGAGGGGTGGGCTGTGGGCTGGAGAAAGCAGACTGCTGGCCTTGGGCCGGGTGGAGGCGGGGCGGGTGGGAGGGGCTTGAAGACGGTGCAGGGCTCCTGCACCAGGTCAGGTCTGCCGGCATCTGGAGCTCTGTGTCCAGCTGGCTGTCGTTAAGCACCAGGGCCAGGGTCTGTTCTCAGCTCCTCCTCCTCCCTCCGATGCAGCCCCTCCCTCAGGGTGCGAACACGCAGCGGCTCTGCTGCCCGGAGCCAGCCTCCCACCTCTTCCCCCGCCGAGCTCCTCTTCAACGCCTCGTCTGTGCCACGGGCCTGCGTTTCCCGTCCTGCCCCAGCACTCACCCCCTTCTCGTCCCCGAGGCCCCACGGCCTCCCTGGATGTCTCACGGTGGCTCCCCAGCCCCAAGCCCCTCAGCACCCCGTCCGTCCCTGCGGAGGGGGGCGGTGCAGCCCCGTCCTGTCCACCTTCGGTCCGAACCCTCCCCCCCGAGCCGCCTCAGCTCGCCCAGAGCCCCCCGGGCTCTGCACTGAGGTGACTGGGCTGCACTGTCCCCTGGGCTGTTCCGAAAGCCTGCTGGACCTGGTCCCCAGGGGCACACCCCCTCGCCCCGTCCAGGAGCGACCTCCTTATCCCTCAGCAGCCTTTCTCAGAGGCCCTTTGTGTCTCCCTTCCCTGGGGCTGCTCCTCTCCGAGGCCGAGGGGCCCGGGGGTCCCTGCGACCTCTGTCGTCCCACCTCCGCTCTTCCATCGTTTCCTTCCGGGTTGGCCTTGTCGTCTTCTCTGGTCAAGCCCGCTGCTGCCTCTGACGGCTCCTCCCGCTGCTCCTGGTTTGTCCGCTCCGCACAGCATCTTGCCGGAGTGGCCCTCAGCTCCTTCAGGCCCCTGTTCGAGACCCTCCCCGCTCCCCTCCCCAGCAGAGCCGGTGACAGCAACCGGAGTAGCACGTGCCAGCAGGTGACGCGCTTTGGGGACCCGAGGCTGAGGCAGGGTCTGCAGCCCAGTCCAGTCTCTGACCTCCTGACAGCCCCAGCAGCTCCTGGCTGTCACCCCGCCGCCAGAGCCCGGTCCTGCCCAGACTCCGCTCTCTGGCTCAGCCTGTGGTTCTTCCTGTCGCCCACAAAACCCGGCTCCAGCCACCGGCCCTTGTCCACACACACGGCTTCCTGCCTCTGCCCAGGGCCCGCCCCAGCCTGTGTCAGTCCGGCACGCGGTCTCCCGTGTCCGCGGCGCCTGGGCCACGGCACCAGGGGCATGAGCAATTCCGAGCAGACGCCACGCGGCCTTGCCCTCCATCCCACACTGTGCGCTCCTGGAAGGGACCTTTGAACAGTGCCGCTTCCACGGTAGGACCCTCGTGAATGCCGCTGAATGGGCACATGCACGGGGCTGCTCGCCCCCCAGGAACTCAGGCCGGCCGGTTCTACGGTTCCAGCCACCCCGAGAAAAGCACGTCACATCTGGGGAGTCCCGGCTCTCCGTCCCCTCACCTATGACGAGGGACGAAGAACACCTGCTCTGCTGCCTCCCAGGTGCGTGGTGAGAATTAAATGGGAAGCTGTCCTTCAGCCCTGAGCTGCTCTGGGTGCGGCCGCCTGAGGCGGGAGGAGCGAGGGCCACTTCACCCAGTTCTGCGTTTGAAGGGCTGGTGCTGAGGGGCTGGGCGCGGCTCCCCTCCGATGTCCCCGTCCCCGCCCCTGGCAGGTCACCCAGGGGTTGGAGCAAGTTCGTTGCCTCTCTGGGCCTCAGTTTCCTTATTGGTACAGTGGATGGATGAGCTTGAAGCTCCAATTTTCAAGTTTCTAAAGCGGCAGAACTAATAGAATCTTACGTTCAACTAAAATCTCGGGCCGAGGAGCCATATGTGGAGCACGCCAAAGCAGAGCCGCTCTGGCTAACGGAGGGGCGCGTGTCCGAGTCCCCAGGGCCTGGCCCGCCCTCCCAGCCTCCCCCACCCCTCAGCTCCTCTCCTCACCCAAGTACCGAACCCGGGAACCCGGTCCCTGGGCGGCAGTGCCGCCAGTGTCAGGCCCTTCAGAGTGCGGCTGGGGGGGGGCGTGCTCCTGCGTCCTGACCCTCACCGGGGGGACTGTCAGTTGGGGTCCCTCGGGCCTCAGGTCCCCACCTGATGGGCAGCTCTTTCGGGAGACAGCGGCGCCGTCGCCTCTCTGTCCCTGGGGTGAAGGGGCGCAGCACCCGCGTGTTGAAGAGAGTCGGTGGATGGATGAGGGAAGCGATGACGAGCTGAGAAGGACGTGGAAACAGCGCACGCTCACCTAAGGGCTTGGAAACACTCGGCCTGTCTGGAGGGACCTGGACCAGCCTCTCCCTCCCCCACCCACCCCCCCCCACAGGCAGGGAGGGGCGCGGCCCGCCTGGGTCTCCCCTCCCACTGACCCAGCCTCTCCCCCACAGCAGGCTCTGACGCAGGAGAGGGGACGGGAGGAGGGGTGGCGAAGAGGCAGACCTAGATTACAGCCTGGAAAGGGGGAGCTCCAAGGAAGTCGCTGCATGTGGGGGGGGGAGGCTTGGCTTGGCGTGAGGGGCCTGGGTTGGGGGGCGGGGGAAGGCCAGGGGCTTCCTTGCCATCAGAGATCTTTTTCTTTCCATCTGCCTGCCCTTGACCAGGCCTGGTCCTCCGCCTCCCCCCCACCCCCGCCCCTCCTCGAACACTGCCCAGAGAAATGCTGAAGAACAACACAGGGACCAAAATAACCCCCCCGCCTACTGGAAGGGAAAGAGGAGGACCGTGAAACTTCCTCTGCTCCCCAGGCCTCCCCGGAGGCTGAGCGGAGCCTTGACGCCCCTTCCTGCTGGTGCCCAGAAGGGTCTCCCCTTCCTGGTGGGGCCGCTCTGGGTCGTCCAGGAGGCCTGGCCCTGGGCACACAGGCAGGGGGGGTGGGGGGGGCTGGGAGAAGGGAGGAGGGTTTTGGTTTATTTCACCTAGAACCGAGGGACACGCAAGTCACGTGCAGGTAGTATGCGAAGGTATCTACTACCTGTCAGTTGGGGGTGGGAATGCGGGGGGGGGGGAGGGTGCCTTCCGGAGGTGAAGGGTGAGCCAATCACCCACCCCCTGCACCAGCCCAGCCCAGCCTGGGTCTTTGCAGGTGTTTCTAGCGGCTGGATGAGCCCAAGTTAGGAAGCTGAGTGAAAATCTAGAGAAAGCCTTGACCACAGAAGAACTCGGGCCAAGGAAAGTGAGGAGAGTCCGAGGGGTGGGTGCAAAGGCTTTCGCCGCTGGGGACATGGCTGTCCTGGAGCGCCGAGGACGCCACGAGAAGCCTGGGGAAGAATCCATTTCCTCAGCTGGACTCAGGCAAGGACTGGCGACTTGCTGTCTGTGGCGGAAATGGAAGTTACCCCCCACCCCCACCCCAGGAAGGTTCAGTGAAGACCCCCTCCTCTGGGCCGAACTCTCTGGGGTCCTGGGATGCAATCAGGGCGGAGCCTCAGGTGGCTGGCGTGGGGTCGCCTGCCTGACGCTGCTGTCTCAGGGTCCTTTCCCACGGTGCGTGTGGTGTTCTCAGGTTGGGGTGTCTGCAAAGCACCTGTTCTGAGTGAGGGTCTGCCAAGGTGGGGGGCGGATACCGGTAGGTGCCAGTGGGCCAGCTGACCTGAACCCGCAGCGGGAGGCAGCCAAGAAGAGAATCTGGGTCAGGCAAAGTGGCAAGCGCGCCGTTGAGGGCTCCGTTAGGATTTACTGTGCACCTGCTTCCCCGCCGGGCCTCGCTATTTACACCACCAGCGGACTAGGCTGGGCGAGGCGGTCCAGAAAGGGGCCCCAGAGGCGGGACAGGGTGGAGCCGATCCCGGGAGCGAGGCGTCCTCTCGGAGCCTCGGTACCCCCATCTGTGAAATGGAAGTCACGAACAGGCAGTTCTGAGAGCCGGGAAGGGATGCGGCGACTCGGGAGCGCGCCTGCAGCGCGGGTGCGGAAGGACGCCGGCTCCTGAGCGCGCGCCGGGCCGGGGAGCTGGTCTCGGACGGAGGTGTGGGGCGCGGGAAGTCAGAAAGAGCCCCGAGGGGGTGCTGCGGGGCCCGCGCAGCGGTCGCCTCCTGGGCACCCCGCGTCGAGAAGGGAGAGCGGACGCAGGGAGGCTGCACCTCTGTCCACTCCAGAGGCTGGATTCACACAGGGGACCCTACGGAAAGCTCCCATTTCCCAGCTTTTCTCACCCAGAATCCCTCCCTTTGTTTAGCGTAGGTCGAGGGCGGGGAGAAGGCGGAGGGCTAGGAGGGAGGGCCCGCGGTGCACCGCCCCCGCCCCCCGGTGTGCGCAGCCCGGTGTAGCTCAGCTCCCGCGCTGGGGGCGCCCGAGGCGAACCCGCCCGCCCTATCCCGGGACCAGGCTCTCTGGCCCTGGGTCCTCGGGCACCCACGAACTGGCAGCGCTGAAGGCGTCGGGCTGGGGGCGGGGTGGGGGGCGTTTGGACGGACCCGCTCAGGTGGCTGTGAGTTCTGCCAGCTTTGGTGACCTTGGGTAGGTCTGTGTTTCCGTCGGCACCGGGGGTCCCCGAGGGAGACGCAGGAGAGGGTTGAAAACGGCGACTAGAAAGCCCCTTTCTAGGAGCAGGAGTGGGCGAGGGTCCCCGGTAGAGCTGGAGCAGGGCCCGGGGCGCGGTCGGGAGGCTGGCGCTCAGTGGCTAGGGTGGGTGGGCGCACGCTGGGGAAAGGGGACCGCGCGCCATGGCCGATGCCGGGCTCGGTTCCCCGACTAGTGTCCCTCAGCTCCGTCCCAGGTGCGGAGTAGGGCGCTACCTCTTTAAAAGCGTCCGGGGCCCAGCCTCCGCGCACCATGTGATTGCTCGAAAGGCCGGGGCTGCGGCGGAGCCGGAGGACGATGAGCGGCGCTCAGGCTGCGAGGAGCCCAGCTCTGCCCCGCGCGGCCCAGAGCTCCGGAGGGCACCAGGTGTCCCCAACTTTGGGCACCACCTCTGGGACCCCCGGGCGGCCAGCAGGCAGGCTAGTGAGCTCATGGTATTCTGTTCTGTGGGCTTAGGTGGGCGGAGGCAGGCATGGGGGACCGGAGCTGCCTCACACCTGATAAAAAAGCCAGGGGAGGACCCAGCGCTGCTATCGAGTTGCTGAGTGGAACCTCCAGGGGTGACAAGGGGAGGGACAGAGATTAGGCAGAGAAAGGGCAGGGGCGTCTGGCCAGCCTAGGCAGGCGCCCGCTGTGCCAAGTGGGGCTCATCTCCCGAGGGAGGGGACCCCGGAGCCCCAGCCCTCCTGCCGGGCAGACCTCCCACCCCGCGCATCCTGACCCCAGGTGCCACCGCTGATGTGCCTCGCCTGCCATGCCGCCCTCCATCTCGGGCTTCCAGGCCGCCTACATCAGCGTGGAGGTGCTCATCGCCCTGGTCTCCGTGCCCGGGAACGTGCTGGTGATCTGGGCGGTGAAGGTGAACCAGGCGCTGCGGGATGCCACCTTCTGCTTCATCGCCTCGCTGGCGGTGGCTGACGTGGCCGTGGGTGCTCTGGTCATCCCACTGGCCATCCTCATCAACATCGGGCCGCAGACCTACTTCCACACTTGCCTCATGGTCGCCTGCCCTGTGCTCATCCTCACTCAGAGCTCCATCCTGGCCCTGCTGGCCATCGCCGTGGACCGCTACCTCCGGGTCAAGATCCCGCTCCGGTGAGTCTGCCGCAGCGGGAGGTGCCGGCCACGCCCATGCTGGGCGGTGAGGAGGCCACCCTGAGAGGCTGGAAGGTGGAGCACAGGGCCCTTGTAAGCCAGAGGTCCTCCGGGCCATTGTGCCCCAGTCCACACTCTGTCCCCTGCCCTCTGCTTTGCAGTGCCAGGCTGAGCTGTCGTTGAAGCCGGAGGGTGCTGGGTGGCTGGGGGAGTGCTGGCCTGGCAGTGCCCAGGACCCGAGCTACGCTGCTGCTGTTCTCTGGACGCAGCCAGCTGTCCAGCCTGGAGTGAGGGGTTAGAGCGGGCAGCAGGAGTCCCAGTGAGCACTGGGCAGGACAAGCGGAGTCCACCAGTCTTGGGGAAGTGGAGGGGGCAGCAGGCTACCGGGGGGTGTGAGCGTGTGTGGAGGGTGGCCCACCAGGAGCCGGAGGGCTGCTCCTCCAGCCAGACAGGGCGGCCCTGCCTCAGACACTCACGTGGGTGCTGGCCGGCGGCGCCCTGCGGGCAGCCCCAGGAGGCTGAGCGGTCAGAGCGCCTCTGCCCGGCACCCAGGCTGGCAGCTCTGTTGCAGCAGGAGGAGGGACAAGTGTGGCGCCTTCTCTCGACCATCCTGCTCAGGCACAGAACTGTGGGGGTCTTTGCCAGTCCCCACACAGGGACTCAGGCTGTGTCCAGGCAGCACCAGGGTGGGTGACCTCGTGGTGACTGTCTTCTCGAGAGTGCTAGTGCCCCAGGGGCTCCTTCCCCGGGGCTTCCAGGCCACCGTCTCAGCACCAGGCAGGGCCTGGGCGCACTGCCAGCCGGCCCTGCTGGGACACCCCGTGAGGCCCCTCCGTACGGCTCGGGGGCTGCGGCCGGCTCTGGCACCTGCTGTCCCTGCAGCAGCCTCTGTATCTGGGACGTGGGGCCTGTGGCCTTACTTGGCAACTTGCCTGGGCAGGCCCAGCCACCCATATTTCTCCCATTTGCACTGAGTTTGTGCAACTTTGGGCAGCTTTTTTCACGTACTTCTTTTCCTGTTCTTACCATGCTCCTGTCGGGAAGCTGCAGTGGGAGCAGGTCAAGGGAAAACTCAGACCCAGGGTGTCCCCCGACGCTGGTCGGGAGCAGAGCCTCCAGGTTTCCCAGGGCAGGCAACCTGAACACCCAGGATGCTCGGCACCACAGAGCCTTCGAGCTGCCCTGGGTCCCAGGTCCGGTGGGCTGTGCAGGAGACACTGGCCGCAGCCCACTCAAGTGGCTGGACCTCTGCTGACCACATGTGGTGCCATCACTTTGGGAGGCTCACACAGACAGGCAGGTGTAGGCAGCTGCTCAGGAATTCTGGCTGGAGCAGGTGTGAAGGGGAGCAGAAGCCTGGCCCTGCTGTGACAGGGGTGGAGCCTGCCCTGTGGGGTGGCAGTAGCTGCTGAGCTGCCCCCGCAAGGGTCAGCTTCTGTGCTGCAGGCCTCTGTGCACCTGGAGGTGGAGGTGGGCTGCCCTCCGAGGGTGGCGGCTGCACTGAGGCTGAGCGTGCAGGCCTGGGTTCCCAGCCCGGCCCTGCGTTTCTAGCCGTGCGAGCTCAGGAGATCACCCATTCATTCACCTCCTTGACCCTGGGTTCCTCATCCACCAAAGGGGACGTGGACACTGCCCCTTCTTCCCGGGATGCCTGGGAGGACATGCCGCACGCAGTCTGTGTCGGGCATGTCGTGTGCGAGCCACGCGTGGCAGGTTCACATTTGTTGTCTCGTCACGGTTGGCATAAGGCAAAGTGGGCGAGTGCCGCCCCCACCCACGCATGACCCCGCCCCGAGTTCCCAGGGAGGCGTCCAGGCACCGTGGGTCGGTCACTCAGCTCCTGGGGGCTGCACTAGCTGGGCGTCCAGAGCTCACTTGGCTGAGCCTCAGGCAGGCCTCCCAGATGCCGACCCTCTGCTCTGCCGTCTCGCGTGGCCGGGCCCTCCCGGCTCCCGGGCTGCCCAGCAGCTCAGGCCCCAGTGCCTGGCGGGCCCCGCTCCCAAGCTGGGCTCCTGGGCTGAGGTGGCAGGCCACCCCAGGTCCCTTTCTGTCACACTCCCCGTGGGCCCCCTGGAGTCACCGGGCTGCTGGGTCTGGGGGACACCTCTCAGCCCGGGGGCCCCAGCACTCCGAGCCAGCCAGCGGTGAACCTGGCCCCCCGCACCAGGGAGGAATCCGGAACAAGCGTCGGCAGGGATGTCCCTGCAGCTGCTGACGTGTCTGCTGGACCCCGCACCGAGTGAGGCATGGTTTGGTCAGTCAACCACAAATTTTAATTCCTTCCACTTGGCAGAAAGACAAGGGAGAAGACAGGCTCGCAGCATGCAGTGCGATCCAGTTACCAAAGGAGAAAAAACCTCAAATGGTTGATTCATCAATGACCTGTGGTCATTTGCATGTGCTTTGCATGTCATTTGCATAACACCCTCACTTATTTGTCAACTGATGCCCTATTCCTTGCAGCTCCCACTTCTGGGAACCCCTCATTCGTCTCAGCACCCCCCCACGCCGGGGGTCTGAGTGGCACCCACTCCAGGGGCTGCCCCTGCAGAGGAGGCTGGCGGGACTCCCTGAGCAAAGCCCTGTCTGTGGGCAGGAGACCCGGTGGGTGGGGTGGGGTGAGGTGAGGTGGGTGTGTGGGAGTCAGCTCGACCTGCGTTTCAACCTGGCTGTTACTAACTGACTACCACCTTGGATACCGGCATTCAACCCCTGGGCCCGCCCCCGCCCACCGGCCCCCGCCCGGTTAGACGGTTAGACGGTTAGACGGTTAGACGGAGGGGCCTGATGGGCCCTCTCCGAGGTTCCTGTCCGCTCCGTGGCTCTTCCGCGTCATTGCTCCGGACCGTGCTGTGCTGGGATCTTGGTGAAGCTGTGTTGTTTTTAGCCTCTAAGTGCGGAGAATGGGTGCGAAGCTGTGATTTTATCTGAGGCATCTCAGTGCTCGTAGCCTCTCACTAGTGGAGACCACTGCCAGCTCCTTCCTGCAGACACTTTCTTAGATGAACTGAGGTCCGAGGCTCAAGGAGGTTCAGTGATTTGCCCAGACGAACATCTCGTCAGGAGAAGAGACAGGGTTTGAATCGAGGCCAGCGGGCCTAGCGGGCCTGCGTGTGGCCTGAATCAGCCCCAGGAAGCTGTAGGGCTCACAGGGGAGGGTGTTGGCGGGGGAGTGGGGGTCTCTCTCCTCTGATCTGGGCTTGCACCTCCTGCTCTCCACTCAGCCCACTCAGCCCTCCTCACCTTCACCCCAGTGGGCAGAGGAGCCCCTGGGAGCCTCGCCTCTGTCCACAGCTGGAGGCCTGCCCGGCTGGGCTGCTGACCGGGAAGCCCAGCCAGGAGCGGAGGTTGGCCTGCTGGACCAGGCTCAGGAGGAGCCAGAATCCGGGTAGATTGGGGTGTGTTCGCTTTCAGACAGGACTTTGGCCCTCCCCCCTCCCCACTAGCTTGGGTTTTTCTTGATAATTAAAGAGGTCTGTGCTTGCACCCCCACCCACCTCCCACCAGCCACCGTCTGTGGCCTCAGGGCCTCAGGTCCTGGCCTCTGCTTTCAGAGGACTTAAGTATCCCCTTGCCTGGGCAAGGACGACCCCCCCCGGGGTCCGTAGCCACTGCGGAACAGCCCTGCCGTCCAGCCCCCTCCCCTGCAGAAGGGGAAGCAGAGGCCAGGGCTCCAGCATGGTGAAAGTCACTCACACAGGAGGCCTGTCCTCCCCCAGCCCCAGTGCTTGCTTACTCTGGCTCCCTAGCCTCTGACGCTAAAGGCCAAGGCCGGGCAGGAAGAGCTCTCAGCAGTCACCTGCTCCAGGGACAGAGCAGAGTCAGCAGGTCAGTGCTGGGCTGAGGGGAGTGTGATTGGTGCTTAGAAAGGTCATTTTTTGTTTGAGTGAGGGGCGGCCTTCAGGTAGGTTTTGCTAAAGAGGCAGCTGGGCCAGGTGCTCTGGGCTGTTGGTGAGAGCAACGGGGATGAGTTCCCAAGGTGGCCGGTTCGCCGAGCCGGCGAGGAGGCGGCTCCCCGGCTGCCACCTGCCCAGGTCTGAGCTTCTGGGAAGCAGATGGAGGCCGAGGCGCCCTCTGCAGAGGGTCCTGGGGTGGAGTCCTGAGTGTGTTTACTGTTTAAAATGTCAAAAATCTAGGAAAAAATAAAGATGAGAAAATCACTGGTAACTCTACCACGTGCAGACAGATGAGTATTAATACTTGGCATTCCGGGAAAACTTTCCGTGCATCTATTTACTTCCCTATCTGTCCATCACCTGTCAGCCACCTGTCATTCTTACACAGTTGAGAGATCTGTAGCTTCATGTTCCAGCTTGTTTACCTCGTGTTATGTTACAAGCATCTCCCTATGTCGACACAAACGATTTGGTAAGGATTTTGATGATGGTATAGTGTCAGCTTGGTTCTTAATTCATCCTTTAGTCTCATCCAGCACTGACCTTCCTGAGGAATGCCTTTGCCGCCCCCTCCCCGCACCAGGGGACCAGGTGAACTGTCTCTGTCAGGTTCTCAGGGCGCATCTGTGTCTCCTTCCCCGACGCTCACGGTCCAGGTGGCTGTTCTGAGCTTGGTCGGTGCCGGATGGCCAGGAGCACATCTGCCCACCCGCCCATGTCCTCCCACGCCCGGCTCGGAGGAGGCCGGCTGTCTGCATTTCTTCAGTAGAAGAACATCATATTGTATTTATCCACTCTTACAGTTTCGGTTATTAGGGTTGTTACCATGTTTAAAAATTGTTACAGCCGTCACAGTGCGATAGTCTCGAACCTCATCGTTCGGAACGTTGGGGCCGACCCTGCGCCCTGGGCTGCGTGGCTGCACCCCGCACAGCCTCCCTCTGGGGGGGGCCCTGGGCGGCGGTCTCCCAGCTCTGTCTCCATGCCAGTGCGGTCACTCCTCCAGGCCAATCCCATGGGGGCCGCAGCCCCCCGGGAGGGAGCCTGGCCTGCCTCTGCCCCGGGCCCCTCCGGGCTGGGTGGGCAGGATGGGTGGGCCGTGAGGCTCAGCTCGGTGTCTGCCCGCTCCCCGACGAGGCCCGGACACCCTGCTACTCAGCCTCTCGGCGAGGAGCGCCGTCCCAGGCTGCAGGGCTGGGGGCGTGCTCCCTGCTGGTCGGCCCGCGGAGGTGGGGCGGGCACAGGGCAGAGATGAGCGACGTCCTGGGACCCTGGGGCCGTCAGTCACCCCTGCAGCCTCCTAGGCTCAGGCAGACAGCTCAGTGTGCGTTCACGGATGGACAGACCTCGTGACCACCGCCCGGGGCAGTGTTCAGGACATTTCCGCAACCCAGAAGGCTCCCTGGTGTCGCCCCTAGTCAGTGCCCCCGAGAGTGACCGCCAGGCTGGTCTTTGTGCCTGTGGGTTGGTTTTGCCTGTTGTCGAGCTTTTCTAAAGGAAATTGAGTAGCGTGTATGCTTTTCGATGTGCTATATTGTGTTCAGTTTAAACACTGAGTTGTTTACATTCTGGCATATTTGGAAAAAAGAGCCCAAGGGTTTGCCTGTGGATTGGACGTGGGCATGAGAGAAAGAAGAGCCAGGTGCGACCACACTTTTCATCCCAAGCCCCCTGAAGTGGGGCTGTGGGTGTGGCTGGCGTGGGAATAACAAAGGTCCCCTTTCGGACTCGCTGGGTCCGGGCCGGGTGTGATGCTGAGCGGGCGGTCGGACGTTCACGGGCAGACTTCAGGTGGGAGGTCAGAGTCGGGGGTGGGGGGCCCCTGGCAGGCAGGCTCCGCAGCTGGACAAGTCCCCACCATGGGGAGGAAGAGCAAAGACGGGGCGCTGAGAGGCTGGGGTGAAGAGCAGGCGGGGAGCACAGAGAGGGGAGCAGAGCCAGACGTGTGGGGGGGGTGCCCAGGGCCCCGACCGTGGTGCCCTCGAGGCCCAGCGTGCAGAGCGGGTCGGAGGCCGCTGGCGTAGGTGCCCCTCCGAGGGGCCCGGAGAGCGAGGCCGAGGAGCCGGGCAGGGGACGGGCACTTTGTGCTGTGTTGTTCTCTCGGATGCGGTGACGTTAGCCTGCGTGCCACCTGAGACTCGGGCCAGCGTGGAGCAAAGGAGGGGCTTTCTGGAGTGAAGTCCTGGAGAGGGGGCAGGCAGGGACCCGGGACACCCAGAGGGCCGGTCTAGAGGGCCGTGGAGCTCGGCTCACGGCGGGAGGCGGAGTGTGTGGCACAGGTGCCGGGCGGTGGCACCCCTTCTGAAGGTGGGTCACCAGTGGAGAGGGAGCATGTGGGAGGCAGCGACGCACCCAGTCTCAGCGGGACCGTGAGATCGCTCCTTTGGAAGTGGGACAGTGACTAGAGCCGGGATGTCCGGTGTCATCGGGAGCAGCAGGAAGGGCCCACCTGAAGCTCAAGGTGACGAGTCTGAGGTGAGACGCATGTGTCTGCAGCCAGCTGTGCTCAGCTGCAGGGGGCCAGCCCTCAGGACAGTCCCCTCCCTTACTGACCCAGGTGCCAGACCCTGGCCAGGCGCGGGGCCCCCGCCTCTGCGCCCTTAGGGACTGGTGGGCGAGAGCGATCCCCAGGGCAGGGGCAGAGCTGCGCTGCAGCCTGCGGGGAAGGCAGGGAAGGGAGCGGCCCTGGCACCCCCGCCTCAGGCTGCGCTTGGCCTCCCCCCCAGGGCGGCCGGTGTCTGAGAGACACGCGCCCGGGACTGAGGGAGGCCGGGGCCCGTGGCTCAGGGCCAAGCACTTGCACTTCGGTCTAAGTGCACCGAGAAGCCTCAGAAGTGCTTTAGGCAGAGGTGACGTAATCCCAATTGCATATTTAAAAGGTCAAAAGTCCTTAATAAAGTATTAGCGAATCCAATCCAGAGGTGTACGAAAAGCATGGTCTGTCTCACTCAAATGCCCTGTGTGCAGGGGCGGCTCACTCACCCCGTGGACCTAGGACGGTCGGCCTGCTGGGTGCAGGGTGGGTGGGGGCAGGGCAGGCTGCGGCCGCGTGGGTGGGCGGGTGGGGTGTGGAGAGGACCGGAGAGATTGCAGCCTGCCGGCCTCAGAGCCGGGGGAGGCGGGGTGCTGGAGCGGATGTGCGAAGCGGAGAAGGAGTCGGCTGTGACTCTGCGGTTTGTGGCTGAAGCCACGGGGTGGATGGTGCTGGAGCCGGGGGCGGTGAGAAAGGATGGCAGGTTGACCCAGATCCTCAGAGACACTGCAGTGGAGGTGACTGCAGATCCCCCGCGGTCGCCCTCTCGCTGGCCCCTGCACAGTGGTCTCCCCGCCCGCCTGGCACAGCAGGGGCTGGTCCCAGCTGCTGGGCACTGTCCGCGGGAGCAGCAGGGATGGTGGCCACTCAGGCCGCCAGCAGTCATTACGGGCCCAGCACAGGCCCCGGGAGGCAGAGCTGGTGGGCATGGGGCGCTGGCAACTGGAGAAGGCCCCAGCCGGCCTGACCTGCCACGGTCCCCTGTAGCTCCGGGAGTGGGCGTGCTTGGCAGGGCTGAGGGTGCGGGGGTGTTGGCCCAGGCATTGGCGGCCGGACCGGCAGGCTCTCAGAAGCACTGCATCCACTTCCCAGCAGCCCCCACCGCCCCCTCCCCTGCCCCCAGCATGGCCAGAGCCAGCTGGCAGCCTGGTTTCTCTCCCAGTGGAGCCAAGGGCTCAGGCCGCAGCCACCCAGCTGGGCCAGGAAGTCAGCAGGCAGCCCCCACCTGGGGGCAGGAGAGGAGAAGGTCTGTTTGAAGGGAGCCCCTGCGCCCTCGACACTTTCAGTGACCCCCTTTCCGGTGAGGGGCGCTGCCCCGCCCTGTTCACGGGGATGCGCCGTGGAGGGACGGGTGTGAGCACACGCCTCTTCACGCTTCCTCCATGTCGTCGTGAGGCTTGCAGACGAGACGGAGGACCTGGCCAATGTGGGCACTCAGGGAATGGGCGCTGTTACTGGGTCGGATTTCCCGGAGCTGGTTTGACGTTCGCAGCGCAGTGTCCATTGGCCTCCGCCGTCCGCTGCGCTCAGGTCTGGGTCAAAACGAGCTGCAAGCTCTCGAGGGCTGGCGCGGTTCTCCCCGGTCTCTGCCTCGCACCCCAGCCGGCCCCCAGCAGCTGGCCGGGTCGGCGTCGGCCAGGAGAGGAGCGGGAGGGTGCTTGCGGGGAGGAAATCAAATCACTCACGGGGGAGGTGGGGTGGCCCGGCTGCGAAGAAGCTGGTTGGATATTTCATAGTCACCCACAGGCCAAAGGCAGGCCCTGGAGAAGGAAGGGTTGTTTCGTTAAGACACTCCCAGGAGATCAGGGGCTGGGGGCTGGGCACAGCTAACCTGGCAAGTTCCAGGGGTGGGGGGAGTACCCCAGTCTCCTGACGTCCCCACAGGCTCCTGTCTCTAGGAGGGAAGGCTGTGAACAGCTCCTCCAGGACCTCCGTGTCTCCCGAGGGCCTCCTGTCGGGCTCCAGAGTCTGTCTAGGGAGGAAAATGTTCAGCGTGTCTGGGAATCACTGAGCCCAGCAGACACGGGCCAGCGCTCTGCAGGGAACCCCCCATTCCAGGCTCCCGGGGGCCACCTTGATGACAGCAGACGCCCCTTAGAGCGCTGGTCAGGCCCCGGGGCTGACAGCCTGCACTGAGCCAGCGAGCCAGCAAGGGCAGTGAAAGCGTGGCTGTACTCTGGACAGGGGGCCATGTGGCTTCGTGGGGCAGGCGTGTGGGGGGGGTGGTATTCACACGTTCACACCCAAGGAGTGTGCGTGCGTGCGGGGTTAGAGCTGTTCGTTCTTACTTTTACGAGAGAAAGTGCAGGCCCGGGCTTCCAGATCTTTCATGAGACTGCCTGGTCACCCTCCCCCCGCCCAGCCCCTCGTGAGTCCCAGCCCCTCGTGAGTCCCAGCCCGGGGGCCTCCTTCCTGTGCGTGCTTTCCCCGCTGAGGCCGGAGCGCTGTTCCCGTGTCCAAGTCAGCGTGTGTCTGTGGTGGTACCAGGACTGCCCTCGAGGACACGGCCCCGCCGGCAAGGAGTCCCCAGTGGCCCCGGAAGGAGGCGTGGGCAGTCTCGGCCCACTTCTGGCACACGGGTCCAGGTCCCTCCAGCCACACGCCGCCCCCCCCGCCCCGCCCCCCGGGCTGGGAGCACTATCTCTTCTTCCCGCCCAGGCCTTGGAGTTCAGAGAAGGGTGAGACTCTCACATAAACACCCCGGAAAGCTGCTCCCGTCTCTCATCTGTGTAGTTCTGTAAGACTGGGCTCAGACAACACCGCCTCCAGGAAGCCTTTCTTGTTCTGCCCTCACTTCCCCGCAGCTCCCGTGCTCCCCTGAAACACAGCCCTTGTCAGATCTGCTCACTGGCCCAAACCCGTTCTTGCTGGTCCATACTGCCCAACATGGTTCCGTGTTTGTCTCCCAACAACTGACCCAAGGGGTCGCTGAAGGGACGTTAGTGGCAGCAAGTGGCTCTTGAGCACCTGGTGTTTGCCCTACTGGTGTTTGCCCTGGTGTTTGCGAGACTGTGCCGAAGTCCTGGTGCGGGTGCTCTCGTGTGAATTCTTGCACAGCTTTCTGAAGAGGCACTGGCAGCATTTTGTACTAACAGTGTAATGCAGCCCTCGCTTCCACACCTCCTGAGAAGCTGAGGCTCAGAGAGGTCAGACAATCTGCTAACAGCCATGGAGCTGCCGCCTGTAAGGGGATCGTCCCGTGAGTGGGTGGACGGGTGAATGAAAAGACCTGTGTCTGAGCCTTGACTGCAGCACTGCTGGGCGATCTTGGGGGAATCACTTACCTGTCTGGGTCTCAGTCTCCACGTCTATGAAATGGGCTCAATTCCAATTCCTACAGCAGAAACCTGTCTGTAAGGCAGCGCTCCTGGATCAGGAGGCGAGAATAGCATTGTCCTTCAGGGATGGGCTGGCTGTGGGCACCCCAGCCCCCGCCCCCACCTGGTCTCTGGCCTGCAGTTCAGAGCTGCCCCAGGGCTGGCCTGACTGCCTGGCATGGACCTGCAGGTGTGTGGGAGCAGAGCACAGACCTGCACAGTTGTGGGCGGATGTGCCCCACGCCTGGAGCCGACCTGCTTCCTCTCTGTGTCCCACCTGTGGGAGCTGTGGAGGGCTCCCTTCAGGCGCTGGACATGAGGGTGAGGCTCAGTGACCAGTGGGCAGAGGGAGGCTCCACCTGGCAAGAATGCCTGCCCCACATGCGGCGGGCACTGGGCTCCAAGCCCTTAGTGACAGGCGGCTCCAGGAGTGCATGTCTCCCCACTGCTGAGGCTGCACTGGCCAGGAGGGGACAGTTTCAAGGCCCCCTCGTCCCATCAGAACGTGGCCAGAGTCCGAACTCAGTCTGCAGTCAAGATGGGAAGAAAAACGTTCAAGGGAAACACTTGTGAGGAGACTCGGGGGTACAGGAGCCCCTCCCATCTGTGGGAGGCTGGGGGACGAGCACCCCCAACCCGCCCAGTGCTGCGGAGGCTTGGGGCTGGGCAACCGGAGCCTGGAGCCCAAGGCCTGGGCTGCGCTGGCTCACTTGACAAGCCACCTCATCGGGAAGGGGACTCTGGGTCCCTGGTCCCCGCCCAACTCCGTAGGGGACCCAGGGCAGTGGCAGTCAGGCTGCCTGCTGGTCCCCCCATCTCAGCCAGACTCTCTGGCCCTCTGTCTCTTCACCTGTAAACTGGAAACGGCACCGGGTGCCTCACGGGCTGTAGACGCTCGTGGGTACGGACAAGTCCCTCCCCAGCACCCTGGCGCTCCTTCCCCTTTCCTGCGGCTGCTGGGAGGCAGGACGAGGGGTGGACAGCGGCGTACGCGTGTCTGTCTGTCTGTCTGTCTCCGTGGCATCCGACCAGCCCATCCACACTGTGGCCTGAGGCTTCCTTTGCATGAATGGTGCTGGTGAGCGCGACCATGGGGAAGTGACTGCGGCCGGGCTGGCTGCCACCCGGAGCCACGCACACGTGAGGGCGTGGCCTGCCACTGCTCTGGGCACAGGGCCCGGGCACCTCCCTTTCTGCCTCGAGCCTGTTGGTGAGTGTGGGGGCCGCCTGGCATGAGGGGCCCAGGAAGGGAGACCCACTCTGTGGTGGGGGAGGGGTGCCGGCCGGCTCACTGGCTTTGGTGCTGCCTCTGTAGTGCATTTAATTTCCTTTACGTCGGCAAGGCTGGCATCAAGTCCACCTTACAGAGAAAGGTGCTGAGACGCAGGGGGCTCGAGGACATGGAAATAAGTTCCAAAGTGAAAGAGGGGGCCCCAGAGCGGGCTCTGTGTGTGACGCCCCTGCTTGCTCGGCCTCTGTCGTCACGGAGCGTCCCAGCTTCTGCAGATGGCAGGGGTCAGCGCAGGCTGAGCTGAGAGGTGAGAGCAGGGACTGAGGCTGCTACGGCCTCGGGCTGGTGTGGCTCCTTGCTGGCCCTGACTGCCTCCTCTCTGGACCCAGGGCCTGCACGTGCCCATCTGCAGGGCCCCCTCAGTCCCAAGGGCAGGGAAGCTAAATCTGGAGGCAGAAATGACCCCTCGAGGCCCCCAGAGCTGAGAGGTGGAGAGAGGCTCGGGGGGGCCTTCTCTGCTCGCACAGGCAGAGGCGCTGCAGAGAGTGTGGGCCGGTGTCAGCTCCACACCGGCCAGCCCTGCTGGGGCTCTGGGCGCTCCCCAGACCTTCCGGGCCTCAGTGTTCCCATCTGTGACACGGCAGCGACAGGAGCCCCGTGAGTGGTGGGAGGGGGACCTCTGCCCCCTCCGCCTCCCGCCCCATGCGGCCCTCCCCTCCGAGTGTGCTGGGCGCTGCTCCCCAGGGTGCTGCTCCCCCTGATGGTGCATCGGCGTGGACCTGGCAGGGATTTTCCTCCTTCTGGGGTCTCTCGTCACCTCCCCCCCAAGACGAGGGGCCAGAGCTGCTTTGGAGCCAGGCACCAAGTGCCGTGGGCCTGGGGAAGCTTGGACCGACAGGCGCGAGGTTCTGTCCCTTGTTTCCTCACGGCCGCAGGGGAGCCCCTGCCGGCGCCCCAGAGCAGGGCGCGGAGGCTTCTGACCTGGGTCGCAATTCCATTTGTTCGGCCACCAGCTTCATGACCTTGGCCCAGCCCCCACTGCCCCCGTGCTTGGACCAAGGAGAGGGAGGAGACCGCTGAGAAGCGGGGGCCCAGGGGACTCTGGAAGCCTGGGGGACGGAGGCAGGTGTGGCCTCAAGTCACAGACGCAGAGACAGGCTCTGAGAGGGGGTCCGATTTGCTGGCGGCAGCCTGAGTCTAAGTCAGACCTTGTCCCGCTAATGCCGGCCTGGGTTTGTCCCTCTGTTGAGAAGCGGGCAGCAGCTACAGAGGTGAGAGGTCAGAGGAGGGACAGGTGCGGCCATCCCTTTGGGGACTTGAAAGCTGGTGCTGGGCTGTAGCTCCTCATCCCTGGGACAGCTCCAGGGCCCAGAGTGGGACCTTCCACATGGCCTGCACTGGGGGTGTTACCTTCGGGGGGAGGGAAGGCACTTTGGTGTCCCCTCCCCGCTCCCTGGGCCTGTCCTGCCCATCCCTGCCCTGTTCAGTCCCTGAGGCCCGCTGCCGCCAGCAGCCTGGTGTTCTTCTTCCAGCTCCGCACACTTTCAGGCTTTCGTGCGTGGTGGGTGGAAAAAACGGCTTTGATTTAATAAGCTCCCCCCCTTCCCGCCCCCACACCACCGCTGAGGTCCCTGCAGGGTCCTGGCGCGTGTGAGCACCCTGCAGGGCTGTGCTGAGGCAGGAGAGCCGACTGAGAGGGCCCCCTTCCGGGGTGCTGCCAGGCTCCCTGCTGCTCCATTCAAGGGTGCAGGCTGCACCCCACGGAGGAGAACAGGCTGTTCCCCACGCTGGCAGTGAGCAGAGCCCCGGCCTTGCAGCGGAGGAACTGGGGTCGGACTCCCGCTGGAACCTCCTAATGAAGCGGCTGCACGCGCTGGGCTGGGTGACGCGGGGCAGCCTGAGGCTTCTGTGGAAGGTCCGCTGTGGGGGGCAGCGGGGCGCAGGCCCTTGTGCGGGCAGGAGGGGCTGCGCCAGCCCGAGCCCCCCCCCTCCTCCCAGTTCTCCCACATTGAAGCTGACCACTGACTGATATTGCTGAATAACATCTCTTGTGTCTGTAACTTCTCTGTTCGTTGGGCTCGTTCCCTTTCCACGCTGTGTGTTTTTAGTCGAGGATTGTGTGAGAACCTGCTCCCCTTCGCCTACTGTGGCTGGATGCCGAATGGGCGCCAGGGACCGGGGCAGGTTCTGGGCACCCACAGGGAACGGGCCTTGGTCCCCACCCTCTGGGACATGCAGTTGAAAGCTCAGGCAGGAGAACAGAGTTTTGCTGATCGTCCCCCAAGGGTGCCTCGCTCCGTGCCTGCTTCCACCTGGGCAAGCCTGGTGCCTGCCCACCTCCCACTGCATCAGGGACCTTCCTGCCCCCAGCCCATCCCTGGGGCAAATGCTGGGGGACTGCAGGGGCAGGGTGGGTGGGGTGCAGGGCCAGTGGGCTCATCTGTGGGCCGCTGGCTGCTTCCTGGGTGGGGCCTGGACTCCGGGCTCCGGCCTGTTCAGTGGACAGAGGGAGGGAACACAAGGAGACCCCACTGAGAGGTGGTGGGAAGCCGCTCTGTGCTGGGCTTCTTCCCGTCGCGCCCCCTCCCCGTGATGCAGCAGGAGCCACGAAGCTGGGCCCTCGGGAGCACTTGCTGATGCGGAAGTGCCGGCGGCGGTGGGGAAGAAGAGGCCCCCAGGTGGGAGTGTTCTTCCTCTGGGAGTTCCCAGGGGAGGAAGCCCTTCCCCTCCTCCCTGTCCTCCCCTGCTGCCTGCCTGCTGCCTCTTTTCCAGAGGGCGAGGTGCCGTGAGCTCCGGGGGGCCCGAGGGCTCGGGCAGGGGCCACAGAGGAGAAGAACCCGAGCCTGGGGAGAGTGGGGAGAGCGTTGCCCCTGAGGCCAGGGGAGGTCTGCGCACTGGGGCGCCCATCTCTGTGGGGGAAAGGGCCTGGGCGCCTGCCTGCAGCCCCCACACACGCCACACACCCCAGGGGGAGCCAGGTGAAGGGCTGACCCCACCCCCACCCACTCCCTTCCACCCCGCACTAGTCAGAGGGCTCGGGGAACACAGACTGATTCTGTACCAGGCTGCGTTCGCTACAAAGTAGATGCGGAAGCCATGTGAACAGCCTCCCGAATCAAAACAAGACACTTTTTGTCCTTGCCGCCCGCTGCATCTCCACAGAACAGACTGGACTTTCCAGAGCACTCAGGGTGCCTGCGGGTGGTGCAAGCAATGGGCACCCAGCAGGCACCCAGCTCAGTCCCTGTGCCAGCCTCTGGGCCACATGGCTTCCACGCCAGTCTCATTGTCTCGCTGTGCTGAGGACAAGACCCAAAGCAAGGAACTGTGACCTGCTGAAGGCCACGAGCTATTGGCTGTGGGGGGGACACAGTCCGAAGTCAGATCTGACCCCTCAGCACTCCACTCACTCAACAAATGTTTAATTCCCTTTCCATTCCCTGGCGCGCCCGTCCCCCGCCGCACACTGCCACCATGGGCGAGTGGCTAGAGTGTGACATCCTTAGTGGGGGACCCCCTTGGGGAGCGGGTGTGCTTTGGGGCTCCTGCTTTCCAAGCTGGCCCTCCTGTTCCTGCCTCCTTTCTGCGCGTGCCCAGCGGGTCTAGGAGAGGGGAACCGAGGCACGTGGGCACCTCTCGCTCAGCCCCACGTCATCCTGCCAAGGGTCCAGGTGCCTGGACCGGACCGGGACTCCGGACACCTGCACGGTGAGGCTGTGAGGCAGGAGGCTGCTCTCAGGGTCCTGACGTGGGCGCTTCACCTCGGGCCCCCTCGCTGGGCAGTGCAGGTCCTTGTCTGCACCCTCCAGCTGGGCGCAGTGAGATGAGGACACTCAGTGTCCAGGCTGCGGGGACCTTGGTCACCTCTTGCAAGTGACCACAGTCCGCTCCAGTTCCCCACTACGTCAGGTCTCTCCGCTTCACCGGAGAAGGAATGTCACCTCCTCCGACTGGGCAGCTGCCCCGGGGAGGCCTCGCTGTGCGGCCGCTCACAGGTCACTGAACCCTGGCGCAGACGTGGTGGCTTTTTCCATCCCACCTGATGAGTCGGAAAGTCACCCACGGCGGGTGAGGCCCTGCAGCTGCAGAGTCAGCTTTCGGTGCAGGAAGTGGCAGGAATGCTGAGGTCGGGGGACACTTTCTGGAGCTGACGGTTTGGGTCAGACACCCCCTTCCTCGAGGACCCCCAGCCGCTGGGCTGTGGGGGCTGCACCTGCTCTTGGGAGGCAGAGCTGGCTGCCCCTGGGGTGGCGAGGAGGTCACTGCATCTCAGTCACCCAGGGTACTGTTTCGCAGCGTAGTACCCGGGCCTCCTGTCTCTGGGTGGGGGGGCGCATGTCCATATGTATGGACTCTCAGGAAAAGTGTGGGGACTGGGGACACATTCCCTCCTGGATCTGTGGACAGCCCTCCAACACCCCACTCTCTGTGGACGCCCCAGGGTCAGAGCCTCTGAGCGCACCAGGGCCTGGACACAGAGCCTGTGAGGCCAGGACCTGTGGGGCCTGGGAGTGTGGTGTTTGGCCTTGGGCGGTGGCCGCTCTCCTGCTGGCTCCGGAGGCGGGGAGGGTCCTCGGAGTGACCAGCAGCAGTTGCTGATGCTCGTAATGCTAATAACCCAATGGACTCACTTGGCTCCCTTCTCTCAGAGCTCAGGGCTCCTCCTCCCCCGGCAGCTCTGCAGGCTGGCCCTGGGCCCAGACATCCCCTTTGAGGATGTGGGACATGATAGTCCCAGCTGGTGGGCGATGCCATGGGCCCCAAAGCAGCAAGATTCAAAGCAGGGTCTTTAGGACCCAGACGTCCTGGCCTCCTGTGCCCCACCTGGCCCTCCATCCAGACTCCTCCGGGTAAAGTTACTGTTACATCTCTGGTCCCTGGAGTGGTAGTATCTGGTTTCCTGTTCTCCTCTGGGAGGAAGATTGTCTCTGCAGGAAGCAGTTTAATAGTCTGAAAACCTTACTTCCCCAGTCTTGGGATCCAAGTTTCCAGTTACAAGTGGCTGAGAAAGGAGGCAGGAGGGAGGGGACCGCAGCCGTGAAATGCTCTCCTCAGCCTGGGGGGAAGGGGTTCAGCCATCTCAGTGGCGTGACCGCAGAGGGTGCTGAGCCCTCGAGCCCCGCCACCCAGCCCTGGGCCCAGGACCTAGGCGAGGAGCCTGTGACAGGCATGTGGACGCCTGGCTTGGGGACCCTGCCCGGGTGTCAGCAGTGGGCTGGACACTTCACCACCTTGCCTTCAGGCATAGTCACGCCTTTCTAGCCCACCACGTGGAGTCTGTCTCCTTCCGAGTCGACACGCGTGTGTGAAGAGGCTGGTCAGTGCTCTCTGAGTGGTGGCCCCGCTCCGTTCTTCCTGCTCTGGTGCCGCTGGGGTCTAGCCAGGAGCGCGGAAGGCAGCTAGGGGCTGATGGCGGAAGGCCTTTCCTGCCGGGACCTGGGCACCCAGGGGATGATGCCACACAGGAGAGGGAGGTCACCCAGAGACCAGCAACCACGGCGAGCAGCCCCCCACCCCGGGCTGGGGGCCCAGGGCTGGCTGCCGCTGGACCCCGCGGGGGCCTGACTGTGGGCGGAGGAGACAGAGCTCCTGCCCGACACCCATGGGTGTTGGTGATGGGGGAGGAAGTACCCTGGCTTCTGTCCCCCCGCTCTGGCACTGCAGTGCCTCCCGGGGACCCAGCTGACTCGGAGCTTGGGAGAGGCCCCTGTGAGGGCTCAGCGCCCCAGTGAGGCAGAGCGAGGGGTTCAGGGCCCAGCCCCTTGTCACTCCCGATGCTCCCTCCCGCCCAGGCCCCTCGGCCCGAGTGGTGCCCGCTGGCCTTCCCAGCCTTTCCTGTGCCGAGGAGGCTGCAGCTTGCGTCCTCAGAGTGAGCCTGGACATTAGTCCCGCCGTGTCCCGGAAGGGCCTCCCCGGAGGCGGTGGTCAGGGAGAGGCCTCCACGCTGCGCCCTGCAGGCCCCCGCCTGGAAGCGATCTCATCCCTGAAAGGGGCCTATTCACGAGGCAAAGGACGGAGGGGGAGCTCGGGCACGCGCTCACAGTCCCTGCCGGGACCCGGCCTGGGACGGAGGCCCGGCTTCTCTGGGCCACAGACCAGAAGGGTCCGGCGGGCGGGGGTTGGGGGGCCACGTCTGGCCCAGAGCCTCTGCAGGTGGGGCTCCAGCTGCACGGCCCGACCTGCTGGAGCTGGCTGGTGGCCTGGGGGCGCTGGCTCGCACCTCTGTCAGGGCCCTCTTCAGGGCAGCCTTGGGTGGCAGGACCCACGCAGGGACCAGCAGTTTCTGACTCAGCGGCGGGCTCTGGCCCCGCCTCCACACGGACCTTCTCTAACTGAGCCCCTGCTGCTGCGTCCTCCTCTCCGTCCACACGTGGGATCGACCTCATCATCTCAGTTTGCCGTGAAATAGAGGTTCTTTTTCACTGGTTACGTCCATCAGCTAGCTGCGACTGTCCCGCCCCGCCCTTAGCCTCCGGAGCGCCCTCTCCTGGCCCGATGCAGACCCAGGGTTTGCAGCCTTCCTCTCTTACCGGCACTTCCAAAGCGCGTGTGCTCGCTCTGGCACCAGGCAGGGTGTCCAACACTTGCCTGTCCAGCCAGGCTCGCTCTCGGCAGCAGGGACCCGGTCCGCCTGTCCCTTGGAGAGTCTGTGCCCCCCACTGCCCCCGACCCCTCCTGCCACCACGTCACTGTCACCAGCAGAAGACACTGACTAATGGATCACTTCATACCTTGGAGCTGTTCCCTTTGCACACAGAGGGGCAGCGCCACACCCAAAGGGCTCTCTCTCCGGTGGTGGGCGGGTCTTAGGTCCGGGGTGGGGGGGCAGGTGCTGGAGGTGGGGTGTGGCTGGTCCCTTCAGTGACATCCTTAAGGAGCTTCCCCCTTGCAGGGTCACTGCCTGCATGGCTGCCCCCCTCGCCCCCTAACCCACATCAGCCTGAGACTGCTCCCTCCTGAGGGCAGCCGCCTCGCTGGCTGGTTCCCAGTGCAGCTGCGGAGGTGGTGAGGCCTTGCGCCCCATTTGGGAGGGACGCCCCAATGTTGAAGGTGTGCTCCACACGCCCCATCCCACGTTCACCCGGGGTGCTCAGCGTCTACTGTTCTTTCCGGTGCATGGATGAGGTGGGCCTCTGCCCAGCCCTTCTTGCGACAGCCTGCCCCACCTCAGCCAAGGTCCTGTGTCCAGACTTTCCCACCGTGGAGAAAATAGCAAGAAAAACAGATGGGAGCTGATACCCTGAGCTGCAGGGTCTGCTGGGACCCAGCCTGGAGGAGCCCCAGGGACGCTTTGACCCGGGGCTCCAGGAAGTCGGGCAGGACGGGAGGGGAGGGGCGCCTCTCCAGCTGCAAGTCTCGGCCGTCTCCCACCTGGGACACTGTTGGCACCCACTCCACCTGCAGGGCATCCTCATCGCCCCCCATGTCTGAACTGGGTGCAGACGGTTTCCGTTCAAAGCCTGCAGGAGACGGACGTCCCCAGCCTGCCAGCCATCCCATGTGCAAACGCAGGCGTGGGAGCCCAGGTGCAGGTGGCCGCATGTCGCCTCGTCCTCCGGGCTGGGGGCCCCCAGGCTTCGGTCCTGGAGCGGGACTCGGTTCAGTCTTGGGCTCCAGCACACGCAGCGGGCTGGCCCTCTCGCCGGGGACCTGGCAGCAGGGTCTGGGCTTCGGTCACAGCAGCAGACCGTCAAGGGTTCGGAGGAAGAGACCCGCAGGGAGGCGCACAGGGGAGGAGGGGTGGACAGCCCACTCCACGGGCACGGGGACCACCTGGCTCCTCGGCGCCCCCACGGGAAAGGTAGGGAAACGGAAGATGAGCTTCCCAAGGCCCCATCCAGCTCACCTGCCTTGTGCGTGGAGTGGGGAGGGGACCTGACTTCTCCCACCCCCCGGTGCCCCTTCCGTCCCGTGAAGCCTTCCCAGGACAGTAGGTGCTGGTGGACGGAAAGGCCTCCGGGAGGAGAGGAACCCAGGGGCCGTCGCTGTGAAGGACAGAGCCGCAGGCATGGGGCACGAGCAGTAGCTGGAGGGGGGCCCCTTCCCGTCCGTGGGTCTTGGCAGCTGCGTGTGGGCTCAGTGGGGTGCCCACCCGTCCGTCTGTGAGGGGTGCTGGGAAGCAGCGACTGGTGGCTGCTGTGCCGAGAAGCTCCTTGTCTGAGGCCTGAGTGCGGCCTGAGTGCATGCCGGTTGCTGGCAGGGTTTGCTCAGTGGGAAGTGGAGACACCGAGATTCTCAGCCCTCTGTGGGGTGCGGGGCCATCACTGGCCATGGGTGCCTCACTGGTTTTCATGTCATCGGGGGCTTCCACCGTCTGTGCATCACGGCCCAGAAGAGCTCGGCAGCCCCGTCCTCGGCTAACCCTAACCCTAACCGTCCCTTGCATTTCCTTCCAAGGACACGGGACAGCCTGTAGTTGTCTTGCTGAGTTATGTCCTTTCTTTGGTGTCATCTGAGTCTTCTCTCAAAATGTGAGCCTAACAGGGCGGGACCGTATCTCCCCCCTGCAGAGGGCGGGCTTGGGACCCATAGCACACGGCGGTGTCCCGCACGGGGTGGAGGCTCTGTGAGCACCCAGAGCCTCTTTCCTGAGAACGGTTCCCAGGTCACTTGGGTGAGCGGAGCCGGTTCTTGAGATCCAGCCCTCAGGAGACGAGCCCTGGGCAGTGACCAGGAGGGGAGGAGGGGTGAGGAGGCGGCGGGCGATGGGGGGAAATCTGGGAGAGTGGACGGAGCCTGGAGGAGGTTGCAGTGCTTCCTGAGAGTCGCACTGGCCGAGGGAAAGGTGGTTTGTGCGCCAGCGGCCGTGTGGCCGGCGTGGATGTGTGCTGGGGAGCGCGGGGCTGCGCGGCCCCCTCCACGTGGCCCGGGCAGCTCTCGCGACCGCTGTGAACCTCCATTTTTCATCTGCCAGTGCTCCCCTGCCCCCCGCCCTCAGTGAGGGCTGTCATGAAACAGGGATGTGATTGCAGGGGTGGGGGTAACAGGCGCAAACAACTTCCGCCTCGGTAACTTTATCGAAACTCCTGAGGGGCATCCTTTGCTTTCTGTCAGGGTTTTCTTCATTCACCAGGAGAGGTGGGCCGAGCTGTCCTTAATCCTAGGTCCTGACACGTGGTGCTTTGGCCACAGACACGCACTCCCCGCAGCCTGGGCCCCAGCGGGCAGAGCCTCCTGGGGGACTGGGCCAGCCTCGCGGGTGCCTCACACTCTGTCCTCCCCCCAGGTACAAGACGGTGGTGACACCCCGCAGGGCGGCGGTGGCCATCGCTGGCTGCTGGCTGCTGTCCTTCGTGGTGGGCCTGACACCCATGTTCGGCTGGAACAACCTGCGTGCGGTGCAGCGGGCCTGGGAGGCCAACGGCAGCGTGGGGGAGCCCGTGATCAAGTGCGAGTTCGAGAAGGTCATCAGCATGGAGTACATGGTCTACTTCAACTTCTTCGTCTGGGTGCTGCCCCCCCTACTGCTCATGGTCCTCATCTACCTGGAGGTCTTCTACCTGATCCGCCGGCAGCTCAACAAGAAGGTGTCGGCCTCGGCCGGCGACCCGCAGAAGTACTACGGGAAGGAGCTGCGGATCGCCAAGTCGCTGGCCCTCATCCTCCTCCTCTTCGCCCTGAGCTGGCTGCCGCTGCACATCCTGAACTGCATCACCCTCTTCTGCCCCTCCTGCCACAAGCCCAGCCTCCTCATCTACATCGCCATCTTCCTCACGCACGGCAACTCGGCCATGAACCCCATTGTCTATGCCTTCCGCATCCAGAAGTTCCGGGTCACCTTCCTCAAGATCTGGAACGACCATTTCTGCGGCCAGCCGGCACCCCCCAAGGACGAGGACCCCCCGGAAGAGAGGCCAGATGACTAGACTCCATCTGCCCACCGCCGGAGCACCTCCGCTCGGTCCTCACCTGCCCACCATCCCACTTGTCTCCCTGAGCCTTCCCTGGCCCAGCTGTGGGGCCTGGGGTGCCCTGCACCTCTGGGTCTGGCAGGGGGGTTGGGGGGCACTCCGTGGGGAAGGAGCAGGCAGCCTGAGGGAGGAGGAGAGTGGCTTTTGCCTCCCCACATGCCTGGCCATTCCACAGGCAGCCCTGACGAAGAGGCCTCGTGGGCGGGGCTGGGGGGCAGGGGCCCCGCCTTAGTGGTGGGAGCCCTGCAGCCTTCGGACCAAGCTGCAGGAGGGGAGGGGCCCCCTGCAAGGTGAGCAGAGGAGATGAGCGAGTGCCTCGCTTTCTCCCCCGGCTGTAGGAGAAAGTGGCCAGAGCCGCTGAGGGGCGGGAATGAGGAGCCTGAGTCCCTGCCTCCCAGGGTGCCTGCCTCCCTTGCTCAGAGAAGCCCAGGCTTATACTTGGGAAGGAGGCAGAAACAGCAAGTCCAGGAATCTCTGCCAATATCTGCTTTATTCTGCACCAGCCTTTGGACCCTGGTGGGTGCTCAGAGGCCCTGGAGCAAGTGTGGAGTGTGTTGTGAGCCTCCCACGGCCACCAGGTGGCAGCACTGAGTGCCCAGCAGCTGCCTGTCCTCTGGGCCACCAGCCCGCAGAGAGGCCTGGACTCTCCTGACACCCACCGCTGCTGCTTCTGGGCTTGATGGAGACCTGCCAACTCGAGGGAGCACGCTGCCTGCCCAGTGAGGGGGCACACGAGAGATGTGGCTGACTGCGGACCCTCCTGGGGTGAGGCACGGCCGGCTGGGGCCACCCAGAGGAGCCCCCCTCCTGAGGGTGTGGGCAAGGAGGTGCTGCGGGCCTCTGAGTGCCTGAGGCACCCCCTGCATTCGGCCCAGTTTTCAGGGCCTTTGGGGCTCTGCTGCAGAGTCGAAGGCTTTGGGGTGTCTGGGGGAAGGGTACCCCCTGCCAATCCGAAGCCCCTTGTCCAGAGCGGGGGGCGGGGCGGGGCGGGGACTCTGAGTGTGAACAGGGACTGCAGGCCCGCCCTCCCTCAGAGGCAGGCTGTGCGCCGACCCCCAGGGAGGCCCCCTGACTAATCAAAGCCTGGGGGCCCGCCCCATGCGGGGGCGACTGACAGCCTTGGTGGTGGAAGGGACGCAAAGCGGGGGCCCAGAAGTGGGGAGCGGGGCGATGTGGAGGCTCTCGGAGACGGAGGGTGTGTCTGCTCTCGCGGTTCTCACCCTGGGCCAGCAGGCCGCCGACGTGGAGACAAGACCCTGGAAAAGCTCACGTCGGGAAAGCCCTGATGAACTCTCGAGTCCCCTCCCTCCGGACCCTCCTCACGGTGTTGTGTGTGGAGACCCCCTCGCAGGGACACGACGACGGTCACTGTCACAGATCACTGCTGCAGAGACCCGGCGGTGACACGCACACCTTTATTTGAGTGCCTCTTGCCCAGCCTGCAGCTCTCGGCCAACCGATCGTGGCCCTGATGCCCGGGAAGCCGGTCCGGGCCTGCCAGGCCCTCCTGGGTCCCAGGCTCCAGCCTCGGGGGAGGGAGGCCGGGCTGGTGCCAGGGAGCAGAGCCATCAGCTGTCACTTTGGAAACAGGGGTCTGGGGCATCCATGGAGCTTGATTTTCGGCCGGGCGGCCCTGACCCTGCAGGCTTAGAGCACCTGGCGGGGAACATGCTTCCTGAGCTCTCGTGGGGGAAGCAGCCCCTCTCTCCTTCCCGGGCCTGAGCTGTGCTCACTTCCTCTGTGTCCAGAGCCTCAGGAGCACCCTGCAGGGGAGGCAGGGAAAGTTGTTGGCCCCACTTTCCTGATGAGACACAGGTCCAAGATGACGCCCTGGCCTCAGGTCACTCAGAGCCAGGACCAGGCCATGCAGCGAGTCACTGCCCTCCCGGCCTCGCCCGCAGGGCCCTGCCTGCCAGCTCCCTCGTGTCCCTGGGGCGCCCCAGCTGGTTACCTGTGTCCTCACCGTAGCCCCCTCCAGCGCTGTTCAATGTGTGGCTGCAGCTGGGGGAGACACCACGTGTTAGAGCTGGGTCAGGGCGAGGGGTCCTCTGGGGACCAGGCTGGCGGCGGAGGAGCCAGAGAGGCTCACGGCCACGGCCCAGGGGACTCTCAGCCCCTCTGCCCGCCCTGGGCCGCCTTCCCAACATCCCGGTCTCACTACCCTCAGCCTCACCTCATCTTTCAAGGCTCAGCCTCCTCTAGCCCAGCAGGAGGGGAAGGGGCGTCTCCAGCTCACCCCCTGATAGGTCCCTGAGGAGAGACCCTCCCCGGCCCTCACCTTTGACCTCCAGCCGGCAGTCCGCAGTTGCCTCCCCCAGCACGTTGACGGCCTTGCAGGTGTAGACCCCGGAGTCAAAGGGGCTGGGCTTCCGGATCTCCAGGGTGCAGACGCCTTGCTCGGAGAAGGCACGGTACTTGGGGTCCCCCTGGATGTTCATGTTGTTTTTCATCCAGATGATCTTGGGCTGGGGGGACATGGTCACAGGGCGGCTGGGACGGTTGTGGGCTGGGGCAGGGCCTGCAAGGCCATCCGCGGGCTTTGGCAGAGATGCCGGGCCGGAGTCCTCGGCCCGCCGGCCCCCTCCCCCAGGGCCCCGAGGGGCCCCAGCCCTCACCTTGGGCGAAGCTCGGACACTGCAGGAGAGCTGGGTGCTGTAGCCAGGGGTGGTGGTGTGGTCAACCAGGGGCTGGGTGAACGAGGGGGCTTCTGAGAAGTCTCTCGCAACAAATCTTTTGAGTTTGGCAGCAATATCTGGTTCAGGGGAGAAAATGGGGTGAGTCTGAGGTTACAGGAGGAGCCCCTTCTCCTAAAACAGTCGCTAAGTTCCCGTCTAGGTGTCATCTGTGCGCTGGTGGCCTGGAGGAAGACCTCAGCCTCCAGAGGGTAGGATCGCCGGGGAGCCGGGCACGGCCAGCGGGCGGGCACTCAGAGACAGAAGTTCTCAAAGCGCCAGAGGGCAGCTGAGCCCCGGGAGGGCCCAGGGCGGGAGCAGAGAGGGGCGATGAGAAGCAGAGGGAGGAGGCGATCTTGGCCGAGGTGGAGACCAGCAGCCCAGAGACACCGCATTTCATTCCCGTTGTCTTTGGAGATCTGACTGGCTTTCCTTTTTAAAATAAAAATTTCTTCCTAGTTCTGTGCGGCTCAGGCTGGTGTTCGAAAGGGTGTGCCTCCTGGAGCCGACACCGACTCCGCGTGGGGGGGGCCTCGGGGCTCACGGCGTGCAGGCGAAGGGGCGTGGGCCTCCACGTGTGACTGAGGGGCCACGCCCCGTGTGGAGACAGTAAGCACGGCCTCTCTCCGGCCGTCTCGGGTGGTGTGTCAGCGCTTTCAACAAACTTGCCAGGGCCCACCCCACACACTGCCCCCCCCGCCCCATACTGGCCCCTGGGACTGCGCACACGAAGCCCGGTGGCTGCCCTGGTGTCGGCGGCTGCAGAATAAAGACACAGTCTCCCAAGGGACAGTTCCTGCGGGCAAGGCGGTGCCCTGGTGTGCTTGTTCAAGCAGCCCACCCCGTCCATCTCTCTGCAGTGGCGTGTGCATGGCTGTGCGTGGCTGTGCGTGGGTATGTGTCTGTGCGCATGTACACAGGTGTGGACAGGGTGGCACTGTCCAGGGAGCAGTGTCCCCGAGAAGCCCTCAGGGAGGGCAGCTGGCACACCAAGGAAACACTGGGGATGGAGGTGGGGACAGAGGGTCAGCCCTGCTCGCCTCCCGGTCCGGGCCCAGACCCACCTGCCTTCTGGATGTGGGCAAGCTCCTTGGTGACCGCGGCCGAGGCGCTGAGTCCACACAGGTTTTCCGAGAAGACCCGGAAGGAGTACGAGTTGCCCACGATGAGCTCGGAGACGGTGCAGGTGGTCGGGTGGTAGCGCTCCAGCACGGTGAACCATTGCTGCACGGACCAGTCCCGGTCAGCCCGGCGCTCAGGCCACCCCTGCCCTCCCTGCTCGCCCGCTGCTCCAGCCCGGGAGGCGGAGCATCTGGCCTCGCGACCAGGGACTTTCAACTGGGAGAAGGGGCCCCTGGGGCATTCAGACGACCTCTCTGGGGTCCTCAGAGAATCCCGGGCCTCACGCCCAGAGTGCGGCCCGCGGGCGGAATTGGCACATGTGGACTCGGTGGGCAGCCTCTGAGTCCTCAGCCCTCACCGGGCACCGGCTGACCTGCCACCTTCATTGTAGCAAGAGTCCCGGTGACTCAGAGGCTCGTGGAGTTTCCGGAAGTTCCATCCAGAGCCTGGAGGGCCTCAGAGAGCACCACCCCCGCTGCCACCCGTGCAGTCCTCAGGGGGAACCCGAGGCCCAGAGACCGGAGCAACCTTCCAAAGCAGTGGGGGTCAGGCTAGTGGTGGGCAGCCCAGGACTGAGTTCCCGGACTCCTGGGCCAGGCCTTCCCGGCCACTTTGGTCACTGCCCCTCCTGCCCAGTCCCCTCCCCCACTCTGCCCCAGGGGGCTCACCCCTGTCTTTTTGTCGGCCTTCTGCACCGTGTACCCCAGGAGCTCCGTGTTGCCTGTGTCTTGGGGTGGCGTCCACTCAAGGGCAGCGTTGCAGCCCCAGACGTCCAGCAGCTTGATGCTGCTGGGGGGCCCCGGCTTCTCTGCAGGACCCGGGTGTCAGGGGTGAGGTGGATGGCTGGCTTTGCTACACACCCCTCGCCCAAGGTCTCGTTCCCATCACTCTCCCCGGGTCTGGCTGCCTACGCATCCGCTCTGGGGGTAGGAGGTAGGGGGTCTCTGGGTCCCCGGGGAGGCACCTGGCCTCCCAGCCCTGTACCTGTGACCAGGATGTTGATGGCCGCCCGGGCCTCCAGGTTGTCCAGCCGCACGGTGAGTTCGTAGCGGCCTGAGTCGGAGCGCTGGGCCGAGCGGATGAAGAAGATGGAGTCCTTGTCCCCCGTGTGCACGCTCACCCTCTGGCTGTCTAGGGCGTGGCCGTCGTGGGTCCAGGAGGCCTGAGGCTTGGGATTCCCCTGGGAGGGAAGAGCCCCCAGAGGGTGTGTACAGGGGGTGCCAGCCCCCGACAGCCCCCCAATTCCGGGGTCTTTGGAGCTGTGTCTGGGGAGCTGCCCCACCAGCCCTTCCCAGGACGGACCACAGAGGCCGGAGCCACAGGGCTGGGCACACCCTCGCCCCAGGTGCCCGGCCAGCCCTGAGACAAGCCGCCCTGTCCCGGGTTGGAGAGTGTGGGTGGCAGAGGGAGGGGGGCCACCGGGGTGGGCCCCAGGTTGCCCCCATGGGGACCCTGACATTTCCTGGGCTCTTCTGACCACCCCAGGTGGGGCCCTGGTTTCCGCCCGCGCTGGTGCCCTGGGCGGGAGACACGCACCTGGAAGGGGATCTGCAGGTTGATTGTCTCTCCCACCTCTCGGATGTAGGTCTGACGGAGGTGGCGGGGCACACGGATCTTGGGGGGCTCTGCACCAAAGCGAGAGTCTCAGCTCAGCACAGCAGCGGGGTCGCTGATTGGTGAGGGCTGCTGGTGGGACAGGAGGGCTCCTGGGTGTGTTCCGGGGCCGCCTCCTTGTTGGGCGGGTGAAGCTCCCTCCTGAGGCCAGGGGCCTGCAGCCCCTAAGGCCCTTGGGGACAAAGCAAAGAGCCAGGGGACCCCAGGAAGGCAGGGCTTCCACGGTGGGAGAGGGAAGCATCCGGCGTTCCTAGGCTCCTGGACCTTGCCAGGCTGGGGTTTGCACCTGCCGGCCTGCATTCCCGGAGAGGAGGTGCAAAGCCTTGGCTTCCTAGTCCAGCCCCTCCACCCCCACTAGCCCAGCACCTTCCGAGAGCCCCTGGGAGACCCAGGTGCCCAGTGGCCTGTCTCCAGGTCACATGGAGGCTCAGGCCATTTCCCTTCCCACCCCCGTCCAGTCCCACAGCTGGGGAGGCCTTCCCCAAACCTGACCTCAGCCTCCAGCAAGGGCAGGACCCCACCGGCCTGCCGGCACCTTGCTAGGAGCCACCCCTGGGCATTCCCAGGGCAGCAGCCCCTTTCCCCCGAGGGGGTGGAGCTGGTGGTGACTGAGGCTTCTCAGTGCAAACAGGTGGCCGCAGTTGGTGGCTCTCAGGGCGGAGGGATGGAGACAGTGAGAAGGAACACTGTGTCTCCGAGGATTAGCTGTGTGGGCACTGGGCTCCGGGAGCCTCGGGGTGGAATGCTTGGCAGCTGCAGGTGGCCGAGGAGAGACAGCTGAGCAGCCGAGGAACCTGGACTGGCCCGCACCCTGCCCTGCCCACCAGGCCGGCCTGGCTGGTCCCTGTTTGTTCACAGTCTCTCCCCTCTTCTCTCCAGGAAATCCCCTCGTCCGCTGCCAGAGGAATTCCGCCGGAGTCGTGGGTGCTGAGTCTGTCTGTCAGCGTCGGGCTTCGGAGGAGAGGCTGGCCCCTTGCTGCCTCTCGGAGTCCGAGCACCCTGGGCCGCCCCAGCAAGAGGTCTCTGTGTCCTCCTGTGCGACCCTGTCTCGCCCAGACCGAAAGGCTGGGAACACCCTCAGGTTTTGAAAACCCCGGCCAAGACGCCCTGCTATGGGGCAGGCAGGAATGGCCCTGGGGGCCAGGCTCTGGGCTGGGTCTCCTCCAGAGGGTCCCTGAGCAACGGTGACAGCCTGCAACTCTAAGCTCCCCGTGGACCCCACGTTGCTCAGGCCCTGGAGCTGAGAGGTGTGTCCCTAAGTCGGAACTTGACCCCTCCTGTGGCCACGAAACCCCCGGTTTCTGGAGGCCTCGTTCAGAGCTGCGGGGCGCCCTCCGAGGTTGGAGGTGCGGAGCAGGGGTGGGGGTGGAGAAAGCCACAGGCCACAGGCTGGCCTGTGTCTCTCTTCACTGGGGCCCTGGACCATCCCCAGGGACCTCGGATCAGAACAAATGACTCACTGCCATTAGCGGACTGAAACCTGACCAGCTCTGGGAGGCGGCACCCGCAAATAGAAATCTCAGCCACGAGCCCAGGTCCCCAGGGTGGTGCTGCCCTCTGGGGATGGAGAACCCTTCACGGGCCTTTTGAGGACCCTTGTCTTCCTCCCACCAGAGACACCAAGGGACAACATCTCTCTGTTCCCAAGCCTCTGGGAGACCTGGAGCCCAGGCCCTGTGGAACATGCGGAGAATGGGTAGCAGTGAGGTCTCACGGCCACCGGAGGGATGAAGATTAGGCAGGAGGAAGGACGGAGTGACTGTTAGCACTGGCAGGTGACCTGGGGAGCTTGAGCTTCATTTTGGGGGGTTAAGAAGCCCCCCGTGTTTGGGGGCTGGGCCCCTCAGGGGAATGGCCTCTTGCACCTCCAGAGGGCTGTCGTTGCTGAGCAACCTGGAACTTTTTTTGTTTCGGAAATTTTATTTTCTTTCACAATAAGCTGCTCTGAGAACTATTCATATGTGAATTATAACTAAGTATCTATAGATGTGTATAGTGGCTGATAGCGGAACCCGAAACTTTCTTAAGGCAGGAATGTGGCAGCGTGTGGCTTGTGCAACCATGGTGGGGGATGGGGCGATGACGGCCCTGTCCCCTCTGCCCGCTGCCCTCAGCTTCTCCGGCAATGGCAGTCGGATAAGGTGCCTGGGAAGGGCTGGGGCAGGAGAAGGTTTACCTACGATCTCTCGGATGTGCACCGGCTGGTCCAGCGCAGCTGGCGGGCCGGCCCCCGCAGAGCTCACGGCAGCCACGCGCAGGAAGAACTTGTCTCCCAGGGCCAGGTTCCGCAGGGTCTGCTGGGTCACCATCACGGGCCGGTCGTTCACGGGCACCCACTCGGAGGCTGGTGGGGAGGGCGTGTGAGGTCCCGGCGCGGGAGTTATGGGCACCCTGCTCTGCGGGGCTTCCCTTCTCGCTGGGGATTGGAGAAGTTGACCTCCCTCTCCGGGCCTACGTCCCCTCCCTCCCCTTCGCTGCCTCTCATTTTCAAACGGCATTGACGGCATTGACCACTGACGTTAGAGCTGACTGGTGGCCAGAGGTGTGGCTGCCGAAGCTCCGGGGGGAGGGACGCATTTGCCAAGTCACGCAGAAGGTAGGGTCCGTGGCAGAGCACAGGCTGACTTTGTCCTCGTTGTCTCTCACTGTCCCCCTGACCCCCAGCCCTCCTCCAGCAGGGCCTTCTGAGAGGCCGCCCCTCCCTCACTGCCACGCAGAGCGGTGCCCGGGTCCGGTCTTTCGTGCTATCTCTCAGGGGCTCCCTGGAGCTGGGGCATGAGGCCCTCCTAAGGTCATTCAGACCTCCCCTGCCTCCACTCTCTCCGAGGTGTCTCCCCAGCTGCCCGACAGCAGCATCAGGGGCTCGTCTCTGCTGCGTCCTGCCCGCCCGCCTGCCTGCCTGCCTGGGTGCACGCAGGGCCGCGCCCACAGCTCACCTCCCTCCCTGCGCAGCTCCAGCAGGTAGCCCTGGAGCCCCAGCCTGCCCAGCCGCTCCGGGGGCTCCCAGCTCACGGTCACCGAGCTGTCGCTCACATCCTCCACGGTCAGCCGCAGAGGGATGCTGGGCAGGTCTGTGGGGGGAGGAGGGGAGAGGGAGGTGGCCAGGAGCCCCCTTCCTCCAGCCATGCCTGCCTGCCCCTCTGCCTGCCCCACCTCTTGTCACCTTCGCTGGGAGGCGCAGGCTTAGCGGCTGCAGGGGCAGGTGCTTCAGGTGTTGCCGTGGGAGCCTGCTCTTCCTGCGTGGCCGTCTGCGTGGGAGCCTGCTCTTCCTGCGTGGCCGTCTGCGTGGGAGCCTGCTCTTCCTGCGTGGCCGTCTGCGACGCTGCCCCTTCCTCCGAGGGCTCCGTGGGCGCCTGGGCCACCCCGGAGGTGTTCTCCTCCGGACCAGGGGCAGGGGCCTCTGAGGCGGCTTCTCCTGTCATGGCTGGGCTGGCGGGGGTCCGGCTGAGGCGCGCAGAGGTCGGCAGTGGAGGGTCTGGGCCTCCAGGGTGCCTGGGACACCTAGGTCCTGGCTTATATAGGCAGGGCTGCCCCACCCCCAGCCAAATGGCTCCCAGCTGCGGGGTCAGGTCAGGTGGGGGGACTGGGGGGCGGGGAGGCGTTCAGGCCAGGAATAGCTCTGGGGGAGGGACCGCAGGGTCCCTGGAGGAGCACGCTGTGTCGTCCATCACCCCGGCTGGCTCTCCGCAGTCAGGGTGCTGCTGCCCGGACGGGAGGAAGGCACAGAGGGGTGAGAGGGGACACTGCCAGGAGCCCGTGCCAGGGGTCAGGACAGAGGGAACGAGAGCGTGCATCCAGAGGGTGAACCCAGATCAGGCCCAGCTGGCCTCCCAGGGGTCATGTGTGCCCAGGGTTCCTCGGCCTGGGGCTGGGGCCCGGACAGCCTGAAACAGCCTTCCCCGGGGAGCCTCTGGCCCTTGGCCCCGGGCCTCCCCTTCTCGGGGGTCTCCCTGGTGCCGTAGGACGTTGAGGGCCCCAGAGAGGGAGGGAACTGGGATTCCAGGGTGGGGCTGAGGAAGGCCCTTTAGGGATGGGATCCCAGGAAGGGGTCTAAGGCCCGTGGCACTGCCTCTGTTGGGGATGCTGGCAAAGGCCTCTCTGGACCTCCGCGTCCCCACCGGCCGCGGGGCACACAGTGACAGTCCCCTAGCCCTTGGGGTGGGGCCGGGTCAGCCAGGCGGGTGTGGCGGGGGGCCGGGGGGAAGCGGGCAGGCCACCTCTTCGAAGCGGGGCCTGCGGGGCGTTCGCAGTACAGGAAGCGGGTGGGACAGGGACGAACTCTGGTCATCGGTGCGCTTGTCCACTGGAGACTCAGGTGGGTGGCCCTTCAGGGAGCCGAGAAACACCACGTGTTGGGAGAAGGGGGCTGAACGGGCTCTCGTTGCCGCTGGGCGTGTGAACGGGGGGCGGTCCCTCGGGGACAGCGGGAAGGGGTCCGCACGCGGGGCACGCGCCCCCCAGGACCCCAAGGCGATGCCCGTGGGCTCTCACACACGTTCGCCGGGAGACGGACGCGCTGGCAACGTCCACCGCAGGGTCCTTTGCAGCAGCTGGAACAAGTGGGGGGATGGCCTCCCAGCGGACACGTCAGTGGCACCTGAGAGGCAGAGTCGGCCGCGTCCCGTCCACGCGGCGCCTCCACCGGGGAGGCCGGGGTGGGCTGCCTCTCGGTGGGGTTTCAGGGCCGCAGATGACGTCTCGTTTCCTGTCCTGGGCGCTGGTTACGCAAGGTTTCACTGTACAGCGACCCTTTCCGTCAAAAACACACATTCTACGCCGGCTTCAGCGTGTGTGGGGTGCCCCACAATTTAAAAATAAATACACATGTGATTTATTTAGGGTCCTCAGGCGCAGGCAGGGCCTCGGGCCCAGGAGCCAGGCCTCGGCAGTGTGGCTGCCTCTCACCCCTGGCTGCCCTTGCTGGGCAGTGGCGTGCGGGGCCCCAGCGCCTGTGGCCTCTGCCAGGTGACTCAGTGTCCTGCCGGGCAGGGGCGGGTCCTGGAGGCCCTCTGAGCCTGCGGCTATAAGTGAATGTGACGGACTGCAGAGCCCTGAGTCAGCCCTGCCGAGTCGTCCCAGTCGGGGAAGGGTGGCCCCAAGGGGTTGGGGTGGTGGGGTGGCTGCCTGGGGGCTCGCAGACCCGGGCTTTCGAAGACCCTTGGGTGGGGGGGCAGGAGTCTGAGGCCAGGGAATGCTTGGCCCCACTGGCCAGCTGCGGAATGTCACGTCTCCCTGAGGTGCTGGCCAGGTCCCTACTCTCTTTGCCTTTGGCCAGGCCGTGACCTCCGGACCAGTTGTATCTGCCCGGCTTCGGCGGGCTCAGATTTCAAGGCGGCCAATAGGCATTTCTTTCTCTGCCCCTCCAGCAGGTCTCCAGAACCACTAGGCCAGGTCCCAGAGCCCAAACTGCACACACGAGGTCCCTGGGTCCCTAGTTGCATCTGGACTCTGGACACCAGGCCAGCCGTCCCCCATTCCTGTGCTGCCCACCACGTGCCCCGGGCCAGCCTGTGCGGAGGAGCCTTGGTCCGCTGAGGGCGTCCCAGGAGAGAGGGGAGGGGGCTGGGGCTGATGCTGGCCTCCCTTTGGGGCTCCACGTCCCCTTCTGCAAGCTCAGGGTCCCCAGCCCGGGGGAGAGGAGCCCCCAGGTGACAGGGGCGCTGAGGCCGATGGGCCTCCGAGACAGACCAGGACGAGTCCCGCACTCTGGAGCCCTGGCACTTTATTGAGCAGCTGCGGAACCAGGAGGGGAGACAGGAGGGCACTCTGGGTGCAGGTCGGAAGGTGGGCTTTGCGCAAGGTGCGGTCACCACTTCCTGGACAAACCTGGTGATGGCCGTGGCCTCAGACAGGAGGCCCAGGGAAGGGAGCTGGGCTTGGGTCACCAAACGCTTTCACTTCTTGGCCGTGTGGTCTGTGCCTCGTTTGACACTGCGGGTCCCCAGCCCTCACTGCCCTGCAGCCCCACTGTCACCTGCGTGTCCACATAGCTGTGCTTGGAGCTGCGGCCTCTCCTTGGGCCCCAGGGGAGGAGATGGGGCTCAGCAGGGCAACCTAACCCTGAGCAGCAAGACTCCGGCTCGAGGGGCCCCCCTGCCCTGTGCGTGCTGGCGGGCAGAGCGCTAAGCCGCAGCCAGGGCATCCTTGATGGCGCTTGTGAGTGGGAAGTGCAGGTTCTGGCCACAGAAGGTGCCCCGGAAGTCGTCCAAGTCCAGGGCCCATACCATGGCTCCAGCCAGCTCCCTGTTCTTCAGGTACCGCACCGGGTGGGGGTGGGCAGGGGGCAGGGCTGGGGTGGGGGGTGGAGCCCGCTGTCTGGGCCCCTCCCTGGGGCGGACACTCCGGGTCACTCAGCCCTGCGGGTCCTCCTCTCCCTCTTGGCCCTGGGACGTGGCCGGGTCCTACCTTGGTTTTGATGCTCTCCTGGTTGTCGTATCCCACCCACTGGTTGCCCTTGGTGGCATAGGGGACCTGCTGGCCGGGGAGCCTGTGCACCGTGGCTCCTCGAAGGAAGGCACAGATCTGAGCAGAGAGCAGGGCAGGGGGTGGGGGGCGGCGCTGAGCCTACAGGCCGCAGGGTACAGTTCCTCGAGTCCCTCTCAGGCCCACAGGCTACAGTGGTACCACCCCCGCACTGCTGGCTTCCCGAAAGCTCGTGTGAAACAGAAGTAAATGTCCTCCAGTTGTATGGCCCCAGGCTGCACATACCAGAGCACCCCAGGACTGGCAGCCGGAGGCAGACAGGGTGTTTTCCCCCACTCCCCATTGTCCCGTGGGGCTAGCCCCCTGGAACATTATTTTACTCTGGGGAGAGCAGAAGGGCGTGGAGTGGGAGGCCCCCCTTCTCCCCAGGACATACCTCATAGTAGGCGAGCGTCCCTTCCTCCTGGGTGAACCGGCCTGGTGTCCCCGGCCCCGAGCTGGGGGCCCCCACACCTGTCTCCGAAGAGGCCAGAGTGAAGCTCCTACCAAAGGTGGGAATGCCCATCAGCAGCTTTTTCGCCGGGACCCCCAGCCTCAGCACGTAGCCCACGGCGTAGTCCTGGGGGGGCAGGGGACAGTGGGGCCATTAGGCTTGCGCAGAAGGCTACTCGGTCCCTGCACGGTCCTGAGATTCCCCTTCCTTCCCGGAGCACGTCGCCTCAGTCTGAAGCGTGCCCAGTCTCATGCTCAAAAATCCCCACGGGCCCCGGGAGGGAGCGTCTGTGTGTGACGGTTGCAGAGGTCGGGTGGCCGGCCCAGGCCAGACTGGCCTCCTCAGCCCAGCCGTGCTCTCGTCCCCCCGCTGCTGCATGGCCCCTCTGTGGCCCGCCAGCAGAGGCCCGGCTTCCTCTGCTCCCAGACCTCTGGGAACCCACGGCCCTTGGGCCTCAGTGTCCTCATGTAGGATGGGGCCCCTAAGCCCTGCCTTGCAGGCTGACTGAGGAGTGGAGGGCGGCGTGCGGGGCCGGCCAAGGACGCCCCCGCCCCACACTCACGGCGTTGCTGAATCTGTCAGCACTCGCCCCCTCCAGGCCTCGGAACAGGGGGCTGTGGTGGCCGGTGCTCTGGCGCCAGGCTCCATGGAAGTCGTACGTCATGAGGCTGATGAAGTCCAGGTGTCTGTAGCAGAGAAGATGGGGGGCAAGGGGGGAATCAGGAAAGCTCTTGGCCTCGCGACCACCAGCTCTGCGGGATGCGAGCCGGCAGCCAGGTAGCTGAGAGACAGGCACCCACCCAAACCCCCGCCCCTGTGCCCAGGGGTCCGCCGTCCCGTCCTGCCCGCTGGACCCTGCTGCCCAGCGAGTTCATCCTGCCTATTGAGCGTCACCAGTGACAGCTTGTGAGGGAGCAGCAGCACAAGGGCACCTGGGCCTGCGGCCACCTGGGCCTGCCGCCACACACCTAAGGGAAGGGCTGCTGGTGGGCTCGTGAACCTGAGCGGCAGGTGTTGGCGGCAGAGGTTAGAGGGCTCCTCATTCCTATCCTCTGCGTGGCCAATTTAAGCTCCGAGTCTCCACCTCCCTGAGATCGTACAGAGGACCCGAGGGTCTTGGGGAAGAGCCCTTGTTCTCTCGTCCGGTTGCCCAAGACCCAGGCCTTTGCTCCATCCCCCATTAGTCTGTTGAGGGGGCAGCTCCTTCTCACTCGGGGTGAGGGTGTGGGCCGAGGGGCAGAGGGACGGTCTGCGGGCGCCCTGGCCACCTGGAAAGGGAGAGCAGCCTCACCGAGGCTTCGCTTCCCAGGGACGCACCCTCTGCCTGCCCGGCTGCGGGAAGTGCACGGTCCTGGCTGCGGGTTTGACAGCGTTCCCCTCTCTCTTCTTCAGGTACCTGCACTGCAACCCCCTGCGCTGCTCAGGGCCCCGAGCGGGGAAGGAAGGGCGGGGATCGCTACGCCCAGGGACAGACAGGCGGGGACTCACTGGGCTAGCCGGGCAGCATCGTAGCCTCTGTCCAGGGCCACCCTCCCGGCGGGCACCGCGGCACTGAGGAGCAGCTGCGCGGAGCCCTGCCGGGCTTCCTTCACGAACTCGGCCTTCATTTCCTGGGTGGGAGAGAGGCGGGCGAGTGGAAGGGATCCTGGAGGTGGGACGCGGAGCCCCACGGAGGGAGGCCAGGCCCTGAGTGCCTCACGGCCTCCCTGCCCTGGGGCCCCGGCCGGTGCGGGGCTCAGTGGCAGGACAGGGGCCCATCGGTGGTCCCGTCCTCAGGCTTGCTCCTCCTTCCCCTACGCGACTGTGCGGACCCCACCTCGTCTGCGCCTCGTCCCCCCTCAGCGCCACCCCCACCACCCCGTGCTGGGGAAGAGATGCCCGGGGACGGCAGCTGATCTTGGAGGAAGTTTGCCTTCTGGTCTCTGCCTTGTCACAGCTGGCACATGAGGCCACAGAACGAAAGTGGCTGTACTGCTGCTGGGGACGGTCACCTGCCCCTGGGGTAACTGGAGATGCCTGGGCTGCCCCATATGCGGCTGAGTGTCCCTGACACAGCACATTGCTTTGGGCCTGAACAGGGGCAGCGGCACCCCACTCTCTGTGGGTGCTATGCGTAGGGACCTTCTGCTTCCTAGGACCCCCCCCCACCCACTGTGGTCGCAGGGGGCCTTCCTGCTCCGGGTGTCTCGGCTCTGGCCCGGGGTCTTCGCTCTGGACTGAGGTCTGGGGGCCTCTCAGGGGGGCATCGGGACAGACAGCTCCTGTCCACCCCCTCCTGCTACCCTCTCACCTCCCTGCCTATCCCAGAACCAACCAGCACCTTGACCAGAGTGGTAAGATGCCGCTTGTCCCTCCGCGCAGGGTAGAGCCAGGCGAGGTCCAGCCCGTCAAAGCCGTGTGTCCTCAGGAACCGTGGCACCGATCGGATGAATGTCCTGCGGCGCTGGGCGTTGGAGGCTATTTGGGAAAATCTGGAACGAAAATCACCGCAGAAGAGTGCTTAGCGCTGAAATGCGGGGCGCGGTGGCCCTCTGGAGGGGCTTCTGTGCGTGAGGAGCAGGGAGCGCGTGTCCCAGGCCCCGGCAGGCCCGGGGGCAACGCTTCTCAGCCTGGGCTTTGGAGCCGGGTGCTCCTGGTTTCCACCCGCGCTCAGTCACTGGCTCGTCAAGCCCCCTGCACCGATTATAACCTGAGTCCCAGGGATCTCGTCTGCAAAGTGGGGGTACGCGCAATAAATGTCTCAGTGCCACTGTGGGCGTCGCCTAGGACAAGGGCCGGAAGGGTGCCGACGGTGAGCGGTGCTCAGAACGCGGGGGCTCTGGAGGCCACGCCCAGCGCCGCGCCCCCCGCCCCGCCCCGCTCCTGGGCACCCTCCCAGGCCTCCATCCCTGGGTTTCCCGCTCTTTGCCTCCCTCTCTGTCCGGCCCCAGAGGTTGCAGAGGTTGGGCGGTCAGAACTCCTCTGCTGCCAGGGTGAGAGGTCGTGAACGGAGCCGGCAGATCCTCGGGCAGTGGCCGCGTGGCGCTCGTGAAGCCCCTGTCACTCTGGCTCGGGCTCGGGCTCCGGCTCAAGGCTGCGGCCTCACCGGGCGGGGCCGGACCCTCCCTCCGTGAGTGCGGGGATGGCTGTGCCTCCCCACTCCTGCGCCATCGCCCTCCGGGCAGCGGTCCTACCTTTGAGAACCGAAGTTCCACCCTCCAACCGACAAGAGGGTCTTCAGGGCGGGGTTCCTGTGGGGTGCGAGGGGGCCGGAGGGCCAGGTGGGTGAAGGTGCGGTGATGTCGGGCGCCCCCGTGTTCGGCCCCGCGAGGCGCGTCCCAGCCTGAGGTTCGCTGCCGGTCTCTGTGCCCCTCCGCCGCGGGGAAGCCAGGACGCGGAAAACCAGAGTTGTGTGCAGCACCCACGCCCCTCGGAGAGACGCCTCACGGGGAGGAGGGCTCCCTGGGGGGCTCCCTGCGCGCGGCTGCCTCCACCCTCACCCCCAGCGCCGCCCTCACCACCTGCTCCCGCGTCAGCTGAGGCCTCAGACTCTCTACGCAGAGGCGGGTGCAGGGGGCCCTTGGCCACGGTCCAGAGCCGAGGCCCGGCTGACCCTCCACCTGCCTCCTGCCTGGCCAGCCCGGGGCCCAACCTGTTCTTGAGCGCGTTCAGCGTGTCGTACAGGGTCACATCGTTCCACTCCCAGGTGTCAATCTCGTTGTTGCTGATGTTGGCAAAGCTGTAGATGATGTGGGTGCAGAGGAAGGGGTCGATGGCATCTGGGAAGCAGCTGCCAGCCCCCTGGCGATACTGGGACCAGCTGGTGTAGTAGCAGGCCAGTGTGGACGCAGCACCTGCAGGAGACATCAGTTGGGGCCTGGGCCAGGCTTCCGCCAGGGGCCCTCAGGTGCTGAGCCCTGAGCCCAGCACACGGGGCAGGCGTGTGAGCAGCGCTAGAACTGTGCACGGAAGGGGTGGTGCGGGGGCCTGTGCCTCGGGAGCTCCCGGTCTGATGAGGAAGAAGGAACAGGACTCCCTGCTCGTGAGGAAGGAAGCCTTCGTGGAGGCTGAGAACGGGAGGAGGGGGCACCCCAGGGTGGCAGTGCCGGGAGATCCTGGCCTTTGGAAGCCTGCCAGGGCCTGCGGTGGGTCCTGGGTCTGACCCCTGCCTTCCTGGGGGTGGGGGTGCCATCCGGGACCACAGCATCCCAGGCCCCTGGCCCGTCCCCCAAGCTGTGCACTGTGTCCGGGGACCAGGAGTCCTTCCCCGCCCCTCCTCCTGACCTTCCCACCTTCCTGCAAGGAGAACCTGGGCATCGCTCATCTACCGGCCACTGGGTCTCCCCTGGCCTGCATGGACCCTGGTCTTTGACCGATTTTTATTTTGAAAAATTTCAAGCATACAGAAAAGTAGAGAATAGCAAGGTAAACATGACAATACTTAACACTTTCATTTATCAAATGTTAATGTTTCCGAGCCTTCTGATCACAGAAGAACCTGGAGGAACCCCCCTGCCAGGCCTCCCTCAGCACAACAGCCCCCTCACCCCCCCCCCCCGCCCCGCATCCCCCTTCCAGGGGCCACTCACAGCTCGGGAGCATCAGCAGGAACACAAGGCCTGGGCGGGGGGAGAGCCGGGTCAGACCATTGCAGCTACAGCTGCCCTTCCGCCATGCCCCCCGCCCCGCGGTCAGGGCCTGATGGCTAGCTGCCTCCGCCCCTTCCCGGCCCTGCTTCCTCTCCCTGCGCCCCGCCTGTCCCTCCCCCCAGCGGGTCCAGACCCCTCTGGGCAGTGGCTCTGTGGGCAGCTGGGCCCGTCAGCCGGCGCCCACAGCCCAGACCTGCGGCCAACCCCGAGACCTGTGTGAGCGGCCCTCAGGCCTGCGCTGGGCGCAGCGGAGAGGGGCATGGTGTGGCCTCCTCCTGCGCTGGTGGTGCCCCGCCCCACACTTCCTTTTGTACCGGGCCGCGGCCCTTTCCCGCGCCCCAGACCATCCCGTTTATGGGAACTGAGCTGTCAGGGAGGGAACCGCCGGGCTGGGCAGTGGCGCCAAGCGCCCTGGGCCCCCAGGGAGGGTTGGGAAACCCTGGGCAGTTGCGAGAACTCGGGCCAGGTCTTCAGGAGGCACCTGCCTTTGCAGAGCCATCGGGGTGACGCCCTGGGACGCCCCACTGACCAAGCGTCACTTCCAAAGGCCTTCCGGAGCCCCCCCCCCCCGGGGCCTCCCCAGCGGCGTCCGGGCTTCTGCGCCTTTGCCTCTCTGTTGCCAGCTCTCGGCCCAGGCCCTCGGCCGGGCAAACCGGGCACAGTCGGGCTGCGCAACCCGCCGCTCCCCACTTCCTCCCCGCGCCCAGCGGCGCCCCACCCGAACTGCTCCCCCCTCAGGGTTTTCTCTTCAAGCCGTTTCCCCACCGCTTGGCCCGAGAGGGAAGGCCTTTCACTCTCTGCCGATTGTTAGGGAAAGTCGGGCTGGAGTGGGGCGTTCGCAGGGGTTTCTGACACGCCTCCTGGAAGGAGCGGGCGAGGGTGTGTCTCCAGCCTGCGGCTGCAGTGCGGCAGCAAGGAGCAGGGCCCGCGGCCTCTGGTCCCCGGCGGGGGGGCGGGGGGGGCGCCTGGCGACTCGCGCAGCCTCTGCTCTCCCCTCAGGTGCTTTGGAAGCCAGGCCTGACGCAGACCCTCTGGCCCCTCGCCACTCAGGTGGAGACCCAAACTTCTCGCCGGGGCTCCTCGCGGTTTGGCCAAAGATCCCGGGCAGCCCCGTTCTCTGCCAGCTGTAAATTAATTAACAGGCAGCGAGTGAAAAGCTCGGAGCAGCCAGAGCCAGAACTGGGCCAGAGGGCTTCTCGACAAAGTGCCTCTATGTTCCCGGGCCCTGCGGGTAACCGGGGCCGGCGCCTCAGGCTCCCCGCCCGCTGCGATGCGCACAGCCTCTCCCGCCCACCTCCCATCTGCTCCCTTCGCTGTGCGGCCCGAGTCACCCTCCACGGATACACTGAAGTGTCAGCGCCTCTTGCTTGAAGGCGCGGGACTCCTTTTGTGGGGTGTGACGGGTACGACGGCCGTCAGGACAGCTCCATCTCCCCGCCGGGGGCACGGCGGGTGGGCGTCCCCCATCTCTGACGGAGGTGGGACAAGGCGGCAAACATTTTCGTGGGGGTGCAGGATGTGCATGCAGCTTTCACTCTCGTCCTTCGTCAGAAATGACCTTGCAGGCTCGGACCGGCCGGAGCCTCGTTGCTCTGCAGCCTCCCTCCCAAAGGTGTCTCCAGGACAAGTGGCCCGGACAGTGCCAGCCTGCCTCGGGGGGTTGGCCAAGGTCCCAGGGCTCAGCAGCCCTCAGCCTCCTGTCCTGCCGGGCCCCCCGCTGCCCCGAGCACGCCCCCTTCCGTCCGTGCACCCCCTCCCCGCTCTCCTACCGCGCACTCTCCGGTCGACAGCGCTGAGGTTTTTGTGCTGCTTATAAGCTGATGAGGCGGCCACAGGGTTGCGGGCTCTGGGTGTACGAGATGAAGGACTCATTCATGGCAGAGCCAGTGAGCTTCGTGTTCGCGTCACTTCCCGTGGCAAAAGGACTGATTTTGAGCTGCCGCCTGGGCAGTGCGCAGGGTGACAGCCCGCTCGCCCCGAGTCCTGGGGAAGGGACTGGAAGACGTGTCTGTGGGTTCAGGTCCCCAGGCTGGGGGTGTGGCCCAGGCTATAGGAGGGCCTGCGGGCCTCAGGAAGATGGTGTGGATGGAAAAGGGGTTTTGCGGACGGTAGCCTCACAGGGCGATGTGATTGCAAACTCCCGACTGGTCAGGCCTCGGTGACAGCCGGCTCCCGGCACGTGACTTCTCTCCGGAACAGCTTTCCTTTGTGCCGTGCTCCCTGGGCCTGTGCGTGTGCACCTGAGTGACCAGCGTGACCAGAAGCAGGAGGAGAAGGAGCAAAGAGCACCCTGTGAACTCGCTCGCGGTCCAGTCCCGGCCGAGCAGATGCTCGACAGGACGGGCGCGGTGCCCTGCTCGGAGATCTCGCTTCCCGGCGGGTGCGTCAGTGTGGCTCAAGTAAATGTTTACAAACCGTCTTTACCTGTTTGGACATTTCTTGTGTCGACCTGGAGAGAGGAGGTGCAAGCCTCTGTCCCTGGTCTGCCACCCTTTCCCGAGACTCCCAAGCGCCCTTGACCCCGACCTCCGGTTCCCTGCTGTCCACGCAGAGCCCCGCTCTTCCCTCATGCGCACCCCAGCCCCCAGGTCGCCTCACCGTCCCCAGCAGGCCGGCACCCTTAGGAACGGAACTGTTTCCTAACAAGACTCGCTCGAGGCGGGAAGGCCGGAGCCTGGTCTCGCCCCCATCGAGGCGGTGGCTGTCTCCGCGGCAGTTGCTTCATTGCCTGCTGTTGAGAAGGTGTGTGTGTCATCCGGCCGCGTGTCACCCGGCTGGGACGAAGGAGAGAAAGCTGTCCCTGAGCTTTCCAGGGAGGGACAAGGTCAGCCTCTGACAGCAGGCGAGGTCCCCGCCGGCCACCCGCCCTCCTGTCCTCGGCGCTCAGGACAGCGGACTGGGCCGCACAGGTCCCTTGCGGCCTGGGTCACGGTGCCCACGGAGCTCGCTCTCCGTGGCGACGGTCAGTGCACGAACCGCTCAGGCTGGCCCAGCCTCTGCTCAGGCCGGTGGTGAGCCCCACGCCGGGCCCAGCGTGAACTGCCCGGAGCACCCTGGCCGTCCGTCCTTGCCGGGGTCGCGCACTGCCCAAGTATAAGGAAGCCATGCCGGGCCCATCTCCGCGCCGGCGCCCCTCGGCTCCAGCCCCCGCCCCCGCCCAGAGAGGACCCTCCTTCCTTCGCCGGGTCCAGGTTCCTTGTTTTTCATCGCTTACGGCTCATGGAATCTCGAATCACAGGTCAGTCTTCACAAGAACTCTAAAAGTTAGATCTTTTGTAAACGGGGAAATGAAGGCCCAGAAAAACGGCCCGAATCTGAACACAGCGAGTAAGCAGGGTCCCGACCCCAGTCTGTGCCTTGGGCCGCAGCTGTCGCTTTGGGGGAAATGGCTGCCATTGGCTCGAGGGCGAGAAACGGCCGTCTCCAGGCACCTGGGGCCCGGTGCCCTGGGGGTCCCTCCTCCAGCTGGGGCGAGGGGGTCTGGATGCCCTCTGAAGGCCAGGTGCTCGAGTCACTGCGGGGGTGGGGGGCTCTCTGGGTGCCCATCCCAGGACGGGGAGCAGGGCAGACGGGAGGGAGCAAGCCCCGATTTCTCCCGCGGAAGGAGGGCGGACGGCAGCCCCCTGAGGGGCGTACTGAGGGCGGAGGGAGCGCTGGGCCGCCTCGCTGCCCTTTTCTTCTGGGGACGGGGTGCCCCAGGGCTGGTGGTTGCCTGTGGCCAGTAGGCCATCTCGTCCAACCTTCCCACTGGGCAGTGGGACATGGGGGGGGGGCGGGGGTGTGAGGTCCCTTGTCCAAGGCCCCCCAGAGAGGCAGAGGTAAAGGCCTCGTGTACTTTCCTCTGCACCAGGTCCCCTGGAGTCTGGCCGGAGGAACGTGGTGGGTGATGCTCCTCTGTGCTCTGTGGTCCCACGAGTGTAGCTCCCAGCCCTGCCCTGGAGCCCCTCAGAGGCCCAGTTTGCTGTTAGTTGCCGGGGCTGAAGGACGGGGTCCCAGTCAGGCCCTGGAGGCAGCCCAGGACGTGGCCGTGGACTCAGACGGGTCACACTGGACGTTGAGCGCCGGCTGGGAAGCGGACAGGGTGGAGGCCCCACCCCCTTAGAGGCCGGACTGGTCCCATGGACTCCGTCCGACTGGGCACCAGAGGGGTTAGGGAGGAGCCCCCGCCTGTGGTCCGGCCTCAGTGCCATTGCTGCTCTGCTGAGGAAGCCGAAGGGACGGGCCTCATGAGGGAGGGGTCTGGGCACCAGGCCCTCTGCCCTGTCCTCCGGATACCGCCCTCCTCCAGGTGGCCCCTCAGGGTCCCTTCTTGGCCTGTGGCATCTGAAGAACAAGGAGGCAGTGGGGGTGCAGAACTGGGAAGGCATGCTCAGCCCCGCCTGGGCTCCTGGGGGCTTGGCCACACCAGCTCCCAGTGGCCTGGACGACAGCTGGGAATGGCAAGGACACTCGGGAGGGGCCCTCCTCTGCTCCTGAGGCCTCGCACACACCCAGGGCCGTGTCGGGAATGACAGGAATGCCGTCTCCTCTCCCGTCCCCAGTCCCACGGGGAGGACGATGGCACAGGACCCAGAAGAAATGGACCGGCGGGCCTCTGGCCGTGACGCCTGTCTCCCTGGGACACGTTTGAAAGCCACTTGTTGCCTGAGTGGCTGAAGTGACCAGAGGACTCTGGCAGCGCCCCCTTCTCACTGAGCTCTGCATGTGGGGGACAGCTGGTCTGCAGCGAGAGGCGGTGGTGGGAGCCGGGCCTCCGCCCTGGGCCGCCAGGCCCCGAGAGGGAGCAGCTGCCTGGACAGCGTGACACAGGCTGGGGGGTGGGGTGGGCGTCGTGCCAGAAACCTGTGAGCCGCTCCCCACTCCTGGCAAACACCCTCCATCAGCCCCGGTGTGGCGGCTCCGTCTGAGATGCTCGGCCGTCATTTCCCATTCTTTACCTGGTGGTGCTGTCCCTCGGCCGGGACTCCTTCCAGCGCCCCCACACTAGCAACAGCAGGGCCCCCAGCCACAGAGATGCGGCCAGAGCCTCGCAGCCAGGGCGAGTGGACGCTGGGGCTTTTGCCTTGGGTGGTGGGATGGGGAGAAAAGCCAGAGTGAGGAGTGATTTTTTTACTTTCCTTTCAGTTGACGACCGGCCGTCTTCAAGGACTACCTCTAAGATGGGCATATATTGAAGCACATCCGTAACGCATGCCCTTATTCTAAGGATTCTATTGTGTGTGCTTCCTTCCCTGACACCTTTTTCTGTTTCCAGGGTCACGCCCACCTTGGTAATAGCTGAATGTAGCAGCGCCGAATGGTGGGCCATGTGGGGGACCAGCAGCGCGAGCTGTCACCTGCAGGCTCTGCCTTTCCCACCCACTTGCCGGTCTTCCGGCTCAGCAGAACCGCAGGGTCCATCGGAGGCCGTCCTGCCTCTCCCAGGAGGCAGCCGCGAGTCTGCAGCCTCTTCCTCGGGAGACGATGCTGCGTCCTCAGTGTGACGCCCATTCAAATGTGTTCCGAGGTGGCCGATGCCGTTCCTGTGGCTCCTGATCCCTGAGACCGAAAAGGTGGTAGCGCCACCTGCAGAACCGGTGACTAGGTGTGAGCTTGCCCTCGGAGCGAATTCCAGACTCGGGAAGAAGAAGCTGGGCTCCGGATTAGCGGAACACCCCTTCACCGAAACAGCAGAAGGACGTAAGCGTCTTCCCTCCCAGCGCTACGTGCCAGCTGGGTTTTATAGTCATGCAATTTATGTTTTAGGCTTGTAAAGTGTAACAAAGGTGTGTGTGGGATACAAGTCTTCATTGGATCTTAATGCCAAGTAAGGGGGGGCAGTCAGTTCCTCCTATCACTGTAGACGTGTGCTATGCGCACTCCAATAGAAATAAGAGAAGTGGGAACATAGATCTATGGTGACCCCAGTCAGCAGTTGTCACGGTCACAGCGTGCCTCACGTGGGAACTTGGGACAAGATAAACAAATACACACCTGCATCCTCGGCTCACCACCGCATGGCAGGCAACTATACTGAAGAATTATTACAACTTGATGGGTGTGATTACATTGTCCTGTTGCTACGGGTTAAATCGTGCGCTCCCAAAAAGTATGTTGAAACCCTACCCCTGTTCCTGTTAATGTGACCTTATTTGAAATGAGTTTTTGCAGATGCAAGCGGTTGAAGATGTGGTTCTGCTCACTGAGGATGGGCCCTAGTCCAATGCGACTGCTGTTCTCAGAAGAGCGGAAGATGCAGGCGTGCAGCAGAGACTGGTGGGCGGCCCAGCGAGCCCCTGGGAGGCCCGCAAAGCACCAGAAGCTAGAAATCCTCTCCGGGGTCGGCGGCCCTGCCCACACCTGCGTTTTGAACTTCTGGTCCCGGAACGGCGAGACATTCAATCATTGGGGCTGTCTTAACTACCTAGTTTGTGTGATTTTGTTACGGCAGACTAGGAAAATAATACATGTGGGATTTGTATTAAAATGCCCATGTCAATGTAATAACACTTTTGCAGTTACACTGAATTTTCCCCGTCTTCTGTCAGAATATACACTTTCTTGGTTCAGACCACTTTTCTACATCGCTGAGAACAGCAAGATCATTTAAAAACCAGGCCGTGGACTGAGTTATGAGTGATTTCAGTGATCTCTCAGAAGTAATAGCCTCTTGTGCATGGGGAGTGACAGGATTAGATCCCTGATTTAGAAAGGTCAAGCTGGTCACAGCGTGCAGGTTGGACTGGAGGAGCTGGGGACAGGAAGCAGAGGGACAGTGAGAAGACTGGTGCTGGCCTGAGCTGAGGAGGGACCCTGAGTTTGCGGAGGAGCAGGGGTGTGAGGACCAGAGAGACACTGTGGTCAGTGCTGCCCTGAGGAGGAAGCCAGACGGGTGCAGGAGCGAATGGTCACGGGGAGCGGGGCTGTCTGGACACCAGTAGGAGAGCTCATTCTGCTGAAAGGAGACTATTTGCCTAACTCTCGATTTATTCGGACTGTAGAAGGTAAGGAAGGGCACAGAAGGGAGAGTGAGGCTGATCACATGTTGGGCAGGAGCTGAATGCCACTCCTCATTGAGTCCTCCTGGCCACCCGGAGAGGGGCCGTTACCCCATCCGGCAGAGACTGAGTTTATGTTCATTTGCCTGAAGTCACACAGCTGGTGGGTGGTGGAGCCAGGAGTCGGCTCTGCCCCTGTCTGGGACTCAGGCTCTCCCCCGGTTACGTAACTGCCACCCTAGACTCCATTCTGAGCCTCTAGGAAGCTCGTGCCAGGCGATGCCTCAGAGGATGGAGAGTGGACGGAAGAATGGATTTTAAACGGCGGGGGGACAGGCAGCGGGTAGAAGTGGGGAAGCCACCCTTGCAGGAATCAGGTGCTGGTTGTGAAGGCCCAAACCACCCCCTCCCCCCCGCCTGCCCCCTTCCCAGCTGCCTGCCCTAGGCCCACCCCAAACACCAGTGGGGTGAGTGTGTGGCAGGCTGGACTGTTAGGTTGTGTGCAGGTTCTCTTCAAATGGAACAACCGAGATTGGACCCGAAGCTGTAAGGACTGTTGGATTACCGAATCTGTTCCGGCATCGTGTGTGCCTGCTCTTCCGGCCCCTTTCGGCCTGGTCTCTGGACTTCGAACTGTGTTAGAATGAGTCTTCAGTTTAAATACCCGTAAGGTGCGGATGACAAAGGTTCCTGCCTCGTATAGCAAATGAGGGCAAGAGGTAAGATGAAGCACGTGATGGGCTTAGAATAGGGATCGCATCAAAGTGAGCTTATTAGCAAGTCTGGATTCTCTTTCTCTCTTTTTGGATTCTCATTTTAATAGAGTGGGCAGAGACTTAAGGCAGGAAAATGTGGTCTTTGCTGCCACCTCCTGGAAATTTTAGGAATAACACTTCAGTCGCTGTGACAGGGGAAAGCATCGGGAAGGTGCTGCCCTCTCGTGTGCATCTTGAGAATAGCACCTGAGTGGAAGTAATCAGGAAACGCTCTTTTCTGCTGCTGGTGCGCACCTTGGGAATACGAGTGGAGTGGAGGCCACCAGGAAAAGCTCTGCTACTTCCTGTGCATCTGGAGAACAGCACCTAAGAGAAAGTTGCCAGAAAACGTGTGTCTCTGCTGCCAAATAGTATTTAACTAACTAGTGAGGACAACGGACCTCACATCATAAAGGTGTTACGATCTCTGCTGCCATCTAGTGTGCATCTTGGGCGTAGCATCTGTGTGCAGTTCTCGAGGGAAAGCGCTTCTTGCGGCCGCATCCTGCGCAACTGGAGAGCAACAACCGAACGCGTGAAAGGACGACCTGGGGCAACCGAGGCCCCGAGACTGGCCTCCTGAAAGAAACACGTGCGCCACAGTTTGCCCCAGAGCAGTGCACCCCCGCGGCCCGCGGCCCGCGGCGGGGGCCCCACGCGAACGGCGCTCAGCTCGGCCTCCCTGCGGTGCTGTCGCCGCGCCGGCCGGCCCGGCCCCGCAGCCCTTCTCGGATCGCAGCCTGTCCCCGCTGTGGCCGCCCGTCCCCTCTCTTACGTCCCAGCGGCCGCAGGACCGGGACGCGCCGCGCGGGTGGACCCGTGTGGGCGGCGTTGCGGTCTGTGCGCGGACGCGGAGAGGTGTCAGAGGGGCGGCGGGTCCGGAGGGAAGCAGTTCCCTGGACGCTGCCCGGTGCGGGACGGAGGGTCCTGGGAGGGGGCGAAGCGTGGGCCGGGCTTAGAAATAGGTCCAGGCGGTGCTGGGAGGGGCGCTGGGGCGGCGGAGGTGCAGGCTGCGTGCGATCCCGGAGGGTCGGGTCGGGGTCGGGGTTCCGGGGCGAAGCCCCGGGGAGAAGGGAAGGGCGGGGCGTGTCTGGAAGGAGGACCCGGCCCCGGTGCGCGAAGCGGTGAGTACGGGATTGGGTTACTCGGGAGACGCCTGGGGGAGGTTTGAACCGGTTACACTGGGGGCAGGCGGGGGAAGGGCCGCGGGCAGAAGTCGGGTGGAACGCAGAGAACGAACGGAGGTTTGGGGACGGGGACCCGCGGGTGGGCGGCGGTGCCGGAGACCGTGAGAGACTCCAGGAGGGACACGCGGGAAAATCGGCGTCCGGAGAGCGTGGCGGAGCAGGGGTGAAGGACTTTCCCCGTTTTCCGCGGTGCGCGAACAGGGAGAGGGTCGCTGGACCCCACGTGCGGACGCGGAGGCTCCGGACGCCTGAGCCCGGGCCCCGTGCACACGGGCGGCCTCCGGGCAGCAGGCGGTTCCACGCGCGCTTTTCTCTGTGGAACTTTCTTTGGCTGTTCGGTGCCAGTAGGGGGAGTCGGCGTTTATGTCAGAGATGTCCCCGGTGAGACAAATGTCCCTGTGCGAGCGGACGCCGCCCCAGGGGACTCTCGTGCTCCCCGTGTGCTCGGCGAGGGGAAGGGACGAGACCGAGTTTGGGGACAGTTCTGAACCGATAAGTGCCCTGGTTGATGGAAGGGGTCTTCTTTGCTGTAGCCACGGTGAAGACGAGCGTTAACGCTGATGCTGTAACAAAATCGGGCTGGTCCCGCATGGACTGGAGGAATGAGGCAGAAGGCGTCAGAGGGTAATCGCTCCCGGCGGCCTCCGCTGCTAAACTTGGGACTTTTATTGCCATGAGTTACTGAGTCTGGAAGTCCTCGGAGCTGGTGACGATTTGCGACTTGCTGAGTAACTGGGACCGCAGCGTTGGTGGCGTTCTTCCTTGTTTCCGAGTGGTGAGTAACGTGGACACAAGAACGCTTCATTTTTTCGGGGGTCTATACTTTCTGACCGTATTGTAACTATTGTAGGAGAAGTTACAGAATATGTGGCCCCATTTCTGCTGGAATTTTCCCAAATGTAGTGGATTTAAGCAGGACAGCTGGAAGGGGACCCTTCAAGGGCAGCCCTTGAATTGCAAGGTGTGGGCCGCCCAGCCCTTCCAGCAGGTGCGCCCCAGCTGCCTCTCTGACCCATGTGGCACTTGGGCACTTGGGTACGTGGCAGTGGCATCTCGGGACCCCCAGGACAGCTCTGTCTGGTCAGGAAGCATGTCGTGGCTTCGTGTGGCACCCTTTCCTTTTGCTGCGAGGGTTTAAGTGGCTGCTGCAGCCCCGGGGGGTGGGGTGGGGGGGCATCTCCTGGGACCCAGACAAGCAGGTGAGGGGAAGGGAGTATCCGTCTGCAGAGGACCAGCAGAGGTAGGCTCAGTGTGGAAAATGGTGGAGTTGTAGGTTTTTGTGTGGCGTAAAACAGCGAGAGGCTGGGTGTGGGTTAGGCTGATGGAACTCGGGGTTATTTGTGTTTTCCTGTAAATTATAGAGGAACTAAGAATATTTGATACTTTTAGTAAACATGTCTTGCGGAATGTTAAAAATTTGTTCTGTTGATAAATACATCTCTAGAAGTAATTTAACTTGTTTGTGAATATCCAGCTAAACAATACTGGCTGAACAGATTCCTCAATTTCTTAGTCTTAGTTTTCTCAAGGAATTAATGCTTTTTTAAAAAGTTAAGAATTTTAATTAAAGGTACAGAAAAACAGCAATAGAGAACCGGAGTTTGTATAAGAGAGAAACAAGATATGTTGTGATTGAATAAAAAGGTGTGAGGTCTGGGCATGCATTTTTCAGAGAAAGGGAATTAATTTTGTCCTAACAGAGGCTGGTTGTTCTGGAGAGAGGCAGAGGAAAAACAGGACAGAAGCGGAATGTAAAAAGGACATTGGTAGAAGGTCTGTGAAGGGGAATGCAGAGAGAGGAGGTTTTATATATAGTTCAGCTGAATCGGATGTGTCAAACTCATTTTCACTGGGGGTCACATCAGCCTCGTGGTTGCCTTCAAAGGGCCAAATGTAATTTTAGGACTGTGTAAATGTAACTACTCCTCAACTCGGGACCAGGAGCTCGGTGCTGCCGATGGGTAGAAACAAGGTGCTAGGCTGGATAAGATAAGGTGGAGTCACCTTGGGCCTTGTGTTTGCCGCTTGCGGAATAAATGTAATTAAGTAAATGAGTGTAAATGTGAAAAGTAAGCTGATGTAGAAGCATAGTTTGGTTCTATTTTACTTGGTCAAAAGGACGAATTTTCCTGTGTTGTGCAGCACCAGGCACTGTAGTGTGAGACATTTTCTGCCCATAGAGGAAAGATACAATGTTTCCTTAAAACTTGTTTCTGTTTCATGTTGTTTGAATCAGGTCTTTGATTACTCAGGAAGACAGTCTTCTCAGTCCTAAGAACCAAAGACATAACCACCACCTATGGACCCAGAGCCGACGTGGCTGGAGCCTGCCCTCCCAGGTGAGACCCCTCCTGGCACTCACAGGACTCGGAGCACAGTGACTGGACCGCCCCCACTCTCACACACAGGACTTGGTGCCAACATCCCAGCACCCCCAATCTCTCAGGCTCGACTCCTCCGCACAGTCCCATGACCCAGAGGTGATGTCAAAGGACCCCATACTCCTTCCAGTGGGTCCACATTCCACACTAAATGGACCCACACGAAGTATACACAGTAAATTATATGTTTAACTTACTATTTCTATATGTTTATTTCTGCATGTGATTTCCCCGTCACTGTACCAAATTCTGTTTGTGATACTTTTCGGTGGATTCTCATGAGTGACGAAGGTAAACATGCCCTCGTGCAACAATGATCGTTACATGGTTGTGGCTGATGTGACCTAGAAATAGTTAAAGCTTGAAAGGAAACAGAAGAAAGTGAGATAATGTGATGAGCCAGAAATATTCTTCTTGTGTTATAAATATATTAATGACTAAAACGAGTAGCATCATTCTCAGCATTTTAAATGAGTTTAGGGCCTGGAAGCATGGTGTTCTAGAAATCTCGAGTGTTTTGTTAGTGAAAATGTGCCCCTGGTTGGTAATCTGAGGAACATGGAATGTAGTAGCAAATGTCCACATTTTCAGAGAGGGAAACTTGAGATGGTGAAATCTGGAATAAAATAAAATAGAATAAAATAAAACAGAATAAAATCAAATAACATTATCATTTCATGTATGTGCCCTTCCGGACATGTCTAGAGGCATGTTCCCTGTAGTGTGTCTTGGTTTCATTTACGCTTTTTGGTTCCTAAAATGGGTGCAACTCTTGTACAATTTGAGGTTTTGTTACTAAGCTGTGTGTTTAAAGGTACAGATTTTGTTCTCAAGTTTCGGTATGTAGTATCTGTAGCATCATTCAGTTCAAATTATTTTGTAACTCACAGGGTAGTTCATTTTGGAAGGTCTGTAGAAGTCTATTTCAGAAGTACCAAGCAGGAGAACTTTCCAGTCCACCCATTTTCAGTGAATTCTAGCTTAAGTGATGTATGAGCAAAGAACAGACTGTAAACAATGCGATTCTGGTTGAAGCTTTGTTTATACCAGGTTGGCCCAAAAGTCAGTGTGGTCCCCCAACCCTCACTGCCCCGCCCCATCCTGTGACTCTGGTTCGCTAACTTGTCTAACTTTATTCAAAAGCGTTGGGCTAGACTGTACTGTGACAGATGTCAAACCAGCGTGCATTGAAAGAAAAAAAAACTCATCAAAGCCATTGTGATTGTGTGGCCATTTTGATACTGAAGGTGGATGAACATAAGGAACTCTTGGCATGTTAGGCTTTGTCATTTCAAGAAAGGTGAAAACACAACCGGAATGCCAAAATAAAGATTTGTAGCGTGTATGGAGAAGGTGCTGTAGGTGATGAAATGTGTCAGAAGAGGTTTGCGAAGTTTCATGCCCAAGATTTCTCCCACGAAGGTGCCCCACTGGTCTGGCAGACCGTTTGCAGTTCAGAGCCATCGATTCCAGATGTTAACTGAGGACAGAACATACTATGCCATCCGGGAGACAGGTGACATGCTCAGAGTATCCTAATCTAGTGTCAAAAGTCATTTGCACCTGCATGATTATGTGAATTGATTTGATGTTTGGGTTCTACGGAAGTTAAGCGGGGAGGGGGATCTTTCTTGACCTCATTTCCACATGTGGTTCTCTACGGAAATATATGGAAACCATTCTGCTTGCAGGCTAGTTGTGAGGAGGGTATGAACCGTTGAAACTTGAGAATAAGGTGGAACGGGAGAGATGGTGGGCGAATGAAGGGACCACCACCACCAGCCCCCCACAGGGTGGTCTTCATCCAAAGGAGGTGATGCTGCCTGCGTGGTGATGCCTGAGGGCGTCCTCTGGGAGGAGCTCCTTGGGGAAATTCGCAACACGGGCCGCCCCACCAGACCGACTCCAAGCACCACCCGTGGGAAAGAGCGGAGGCAGAAGACAGGGAAGCTTCAGGATGAGGTGGGAGCGCGCGTTTCTCTTTGGTGACCAGGGGAAAACGGTTCCAGCCTGGCCGCGCAGTCGCGATTCCTCCGCAGTGCTCACCAGCCCTTGCACCTTCGCATGGCCGTTTAGTTCGGTATTCCGAATTTCTCTTAGTGGAGAGAAATTTCCTTCCCTGGAAAACTGCAGAAGGCACATAGAAGAGCTCTATGCTCCTAAAGGTAACAGTGGTTTGGGGCGATGGAATGGGAAGTTGCCTGAAAGGTGGCAGGGGACAGTGGAACTGAGTGGCAATGACGCTGTGCAGTCACAATTTTTGGAGAAAATGAAAAGTGTGGCAGTCATTGCATTTTACACTACAAAGCGAAAGAACCTTTCAGTCAAGCCATTCAGTGGGGTATGCCTTGCCTCTGTCGGCCTCTGCTGCCATCTCGTGGCCATTTTGGGGAATGACACCTCAGTGCAGGTCAGCGAGAAAAGTGGTTGATTGCAGGGGGAATATCGTTGACTTTTCATAGTCGTGTCATTTAGAAGCGCAGTTGAAGACGTCCAAATGTGAGGACTGTGCAGGTACTTTGCGACTGGTCTGCAGATATCCTCCGAGGGAGCAATAAGCGTGTTTTACGTGACGTTTCTTGGAACGGCTTCGTAGTGTAACAGAGACAGGTTTTTACAAGTGCCAAGTGTGTTTGAATGTCGTTTGTAATTTGTTTTTCCGTTGCGGCTTCCTTAAATAACACGGAGGTCAAATGTATTTGAAATTCTCCACCAAGAGGTATAAAAAGTAGAATAAAATACGAGCGCTCTCACTTCACGTACGTGCCCCTCAGGGCATGTCTGTGGGCTCCTTTCTCTACTTTGCCTGGACTTGTTTACTGTTTTAGGTTCCTGGTCCGGGTGCCAGACTTGTGCGTTTCCAGCTTCTGTTTCTAAGCTGTGCATTCAAGGATGAGGATTTCTTTCTCAAGCTTTGGTATGGAGCATCTTTACTATCAGTCATGTCGAGTTATTTTGTTATTTTTTATTTACGTACTTTTATTTATTTTTAAAGTTTTTTATTGATTATGCTATTACACTTTTCTCAGTTTTTTCCCTCTTTATCTCTCCTCCGCCCTGCACCCCAACTCTCCAGCTTCCCCCCTGCCCTGTTAGTTCATGTCTGTGGACTGTACATATAAGTTCTTTGAGTTCTCTGTTTCCTATACCATTTTTTTAATTTCTCCCCTTCTATTTTATGCCTATCAATTAAGCTTTTTCTTTCCTGTACCTTTTCCCCCCATTCCTCCCTCCCCCCTCCCCACCAAAATCCCTCCATGTGATGTCCATTTCTCTGAATCTGTTCCTGTTCTAGTTGTTTGCTTAATTTTTGTTTTCATTGTTTTTTTCTTTTCTTTTGGGTTTATTTGTCTATAGTTGTGAGTTTGTTGTCATTTTATGGTTCATAGTTTTTGGTATTCCTCAATTTTCCTTTAATGTTTCATATAATAAGGGCTTGGTGATTGTTGCATCCGCCGACGCGAGAAACAGATGTTCAGGAACTTTCAGGATTCAGAGATGTTACTTTTATTGGCCAAAAGTTTTAACCTGCGCAGGGGCGGACTCCCAGAGTGTCCGGAGACACGATGCTCAGAAGAGCTACAGACGAGAGCCGCGCGGGGCGCTTACAGGCTAGGGTCTTTATGGGAACCTTGCGCGCAAGCGGGGATCCAGAAGCAGATGCGGCTGTTAGCTATTGGCTCGTTGAAACAAAGAAGGGGCTTCCCATTGGCTTGGGCTATCGTTGGCAGAGTCCTAACCTTGGCTCCTGTCCATCTCGGTGCTCTAACAGGGAGGAGTTCACCTTGTTAACTATCGGCTATTCTCTCCTTGTTCCTCACAGTGATGATGAACTCCTTTAACTTGAACTCATCTGGGAAGCCTTTACCTGCCTTTCCATTCTCAAGGATAGCTTTGATGGATAGAGTCATCTTGGATGTAGGTCCTTGTCTTTCATGACTTGGAATACGTCTTTCCAGCCCTTTCTTGCCTGCAAGGTTTCTTATGAGAAATCAGCTGATAGCCTGAAGTGAATTCCCTTGTAGGTAACTTTCTCCTTTCCTCTTGCTGCTTTTAAGATTCTCTCTTTATTGTTAATCCCTGGGAACTTAGTGATGATGTGCCTTGGTGTGTTGTTCTTTGGGTCTCTCTGGGCTTCCTGGACTTCCTGGAAGTCTATTTCCTTCACCAGATTGGAGAAGTTTTCCTTCATTATTTCTTGAAATAAGTTTTCAATTTCTTGCTCTTGTTCTCCTTCTGGCACCCCTATAGTTCAGATATTGGATCATTTAAAGTTGTCCCCGAGGTTCCTCAGCTTCTCCTCATTTTTTATTTGAATTCTTGTTTCTTCGTTGTGTTCTGGTTGGATGTTTATTTCTTCCTTTTGTTCCAAGTAGTTGATTTGAGTCCTGATTTCCTTTCTTTCACTGTTGGTTCCCTGAATATTTTGCTTTCTTTCACTTTGGGTAGTCTTCATTTGTTCTTTCCTTTTGCGACCAAGCTCAATCAGTTCTGGGAGCATTTTGATTACAAGGGCTTTGAACTCTCCAACAGAGTTGGCTATCTCCTGATTGCTTAGCTCTTTTTCTGGAGTTTTGCTCTGTTCTTTCATTTGGGCCACATTTCTTTGTTTCAGTGCACCAGTCTGGTTGACTGATTCTTTAATTCTTTGGTTGTCAGAGTTCCATGCAGTTTGAGTTTATGTGCCATTTGTTGGAACTTGCCTTACAGTGTAATAGAGTCAGGTTTTTAGAAGTTCCAAGTGTGCCTCAAAATCACTTGTAATGTGCTTTGTTTGTTGCAGCTTCCTTAAACAATAAAGAAAGTAAAATAAATTTTAACCCAAGAGGTTAAAAAAAAACAAACAAACGCTTTATACATACAAATCAAACAAACCGTTTGGCCAAGCCACTGTGTGTCCCCAGTGTGCACCTCTGCTGCCATTTCGTGGGAGTTTTGGGGAATAACATGTTAGTACAGGTCAGCAGAAAAAGTGGTTGATTATGGTGGAGTATCAGTGAGTGGTTTTTTTTTTTTTTTTTCAGGGTTTTACCTTTTATTTATTTTTTTAAATATATTTTATTTACTATGCTATTACAGTTGTCCCATTTCTCCCCCATCATTCCCCTCCACCCTACCCACCCTCTTCCACCCACATTCCCCCCTTTAGTTCAAGTCCATGGGTCATAAGTTTTCTAGCTTCTACATTTCCCATACTATTCTTGCCCTCCCCCTGTCTATTCTTTCCCATTATCTATGCTACTCATTCTCTGTACCTTTTCCCCCTCTCTCCTCCTCCCACGCCCCTGTTGCTAACCCTCCATATGATCTCCATTTCTGTGGTTCTGTTCCTGTTCTAGCTGTTTGCTTAGTTTGCTTTTGTTTTAGGTGTGGTTCTTGATAGCTATGAGTTTGTTGTCTTTTCACTGTCATAGTTTTATCTTCTTTTTCTTAGATAAGTCCCTTTAACATTTCATATAATAAGGGCTTGGTGATGATGAACTCCTTGAACTTGACCTTATCTGAGAAGCACTTTATCATCCCTTCCATTCTAAATGACAGCTTTGCTGGATAGAGCAATTTTGGATGTAGGTCCCTGCTTTTCAAGATTTCAAATATTTCTTTCCAGCCCCTTCTTGCCTGTAAGGTCTCTTTTGAGAAATCAGCTGACAGTCTGATGGGAACTCCCTTGTAGGTGACTGTCCCCTTATCCCTTGCTGCTTCTAGAATTCTCTGCTTCATTTGAATCTTGGCTAATGTAATTACAATGTGCCTTGGTGTGTTCCTCCTTGGGTCCAACTTCTTTGGGACTCTCTGAGCTTCCTGGACGTCCTGGTAGTCTATTTCCTTTGCCAGATTGGGGAAGTTCTCCTTTATTATTTGTTCAAATAAGTTTTCCACTCGTTGCTGTTCTTCTTCCCCTTCTGGGACCCCTATCATTCGGATGTTGGGACATTTAAAGATGTCCCGGAGGTTCCTAAGCCTCTCCTCATTTTTTTGAATTCTTGTTTCTTCCTAGTCTTCTGTTTGGTTGTTAATTTCTTCCTTCTGGTCCACTCCATTGATTTGAGTCCCAGTTTTCCTTCCATCTCTATCAGTTCCCCATGCATCTTCCTTCATTTCACGGATTGTAGCCTGCATTTTTTCATCTAGTTTGTGAGCAAAATCAACCAATTCTGTGAGCATTTTGATGACCAGTGCTTTGAACTGTGCATCTGACAGGTTGGCTATCTCTTCACTGCTTAGAGGAATTGGCTCTGGGGCTTTTATTTGTTTTCCGGTTTGAGCCATTTTTGGTGGGTTTTTTTTTGTTGTTGTTGTTTTGGTTTTAGTCTGGTCGCGGCTATTACGTAGTGAGGGGTTGGAGCCTTAGGTGTTCCTCAGGGCGGGGCAGCCCAGTCGCTGGGTTGTGACGCTGTATGTGGGGGCGGGGTCTGAGAGGGAACAATGGCGCCTGCTCCGCTCTCTCCTGGATTCAGTCCCCCCCGCCACTTCCCCTCCGCCTGGACCGTCTGCGCGCTCGAATGTGAGACCACCTGGTCAGTCAGAAGCCGCCTTGTGTGGCCTCACTGGGTCTGCACAGTTGCCCCCTTGTGCCCGGGGTCCACCAGCTGCCACCTGTGGGCCCGGGGACCGCCAGCCGCTGCTGCTTGCGTTCCTGGGTCCGCACCTCCACTTTCTCCTGCCTCGACTCCGTCCCTCTTACCGGTCTGGATGAATGGTTGTTGGACTTCCGTACAGTTCAGTTTTCTATAAGTTCTGGTTGTTTTCTTGTTTCTAAATATTTGTTGTCCTTAATTTTGGTTGTGAGAGAAGGCACAGTGTGTCCGCCTACACCTCCATCTTGGCCAGAAGTACTGTTGATTTTTTTTTTTTAAGGCTGTTTCGAGGTACAAGTCTCAGGTTCCAGTGTTAGTGATCAGTTCCTTGGAACCACTTTTTTTTTTTTTTAAATATTTATTTATTTATTTATTTATAGAGGGGAAGGGTAGGAGAGAGGGAGAAGGAGAGAAATATCAATGTATGGTTGCCTCTTATGTGTCCCATGCTGGGAACTGGCCTGCAACCCAGGCATGTGCCCTGACTGGGAATCGAACCGCGATCCTTTGGTTCGCAGGCCCGCGCTCAATCCACTGAGCTACACCAGCCAGGGCTTGGAACCACTTTTTATGAGCACATCATCTAGACAAGACACCGGATTTGGGGGTGCACCATTGGTTGTTTTCTTTGATTATATGTTTAAATTATTCTTTGTGTATACAAAAGATATTTATTCCTGCACGTTATTTACCACACAATTTACTAAGCTGTGTTATTTATGATAACTTTAGGTTGATATTCATGAGTTGTCAAGGTAAATAAGATATCATGCAATAATAAAATTACATTAGTTTAGCTGTATAAAACAGGAAAAATAGAGCTTGGAATAAAACATGAAGACATGAAGAGGTAAAAATGTGTTAGTTATAAGTTCATGAATAATTAAATAAAATAGTCACATGATTCTTAGCATTGTAAATGAGTTCAGGACCTGGAGCAGCGGTGTTCTACAAATCAGAAGTATTTTGTAAGTAACATTGTGCCCCTTATAGATTACCTGAGGAGCTCACAATATGGCAAAGGTCCACACTTTCAAGGGGGAGAACATTTGATGGTGACTTCTGGCATCTAAAAGAGTAGGATTATGGATTATAAGTTATTTTAAGTAACAATTATTGCAGAGTGATTTATGGGCAGTGAAAAGGGACAGTGACTCTCAGTGCTGTGGTTTACCACAGTGGGGTTCAGTCTCTTAAGGTGTTATACCTTCCGTGGCTTCTGAGCTTTCGCGGGTGCCTTCTTAGCCAGAGACATTCCTCCCCAGTCCTTGCAACATGATTGTCATTTTTATTTATTTTTCGTTGTTGTTCTTTAGCTCTCAGCCTCCAGGCTGCCTGTCCAAACAGAGGTGTGATTTCAGATCTAGGATGCAAATTCACATGCTGTTTGTATTCTAATGGACTCTCCATCCTGCTCCACATAGAGTAGGGCTTCTCATTACTATGGATAATATTTTCTTCTGAGGGATTTTTCTCTACATTGTAGGTGCTTGTTAGCAATCCTTACCTCTGTTCAGTGTGTGCCAGTAACTCCCACCTTAACTCCACCCCAAGGACAATCTGAAAGGTCTCCATACAATGTGCCAAATGTCCCCTTGGGGGCAAAATTAACCCGAGGTTGAAAACCACTGATCTTGGAGCTGTGATCATCTTTGGAACCTGAGTGATCCGGCCTTGGTAAGAAGTGTTTTCACTATTATTCTGTGCAAATTGTTTTCTAACTCCAATTGTGATTTATTTTTGGGTGGTTATTTAGAAGTGTATTTCATAATTTGTAAACATAAGTACTTTCTAGTTATCTGTTGCTACTGATTCCTTGATTAAGGGCAGTGAGAGCAAGAAGTATATATACATGAATATATACACATATATGTGTATATGTGTGTGTGTGTGTGTGTATCTATATATAAATTTCAGTCCTTTAAAGTTTGTTGGAACTTGCTTTATATCACAATATGGTCAGTTTTTAAAAGAATTCCCAGGGTGTTGGGAAGCATCTGTAATTTGTAGTTTTGGGGTGTAGTGAAGTACTTATGCACATCGAATGTCACTTGCTCTCATGTTATTTTAAAAATATTTTTACTATTTTTTGTGGGCTTTATTGGTTCTAAAACTGAACCTGAATGATAGAAATTGGTTAAATCTCCTAATGTGATTACTAATTTGTGTATTTTCCATGTAGCTCAGTTCTATATAATTTTGAGTTTATGTTATTAAGTGAATAAACATTTGGAACTAACTAGTACATAGAACTTACTGATATGAAGTACTCCTCTTTATTTGTAGTAGTGGTGTATTTTTTGCCTTCGAGTCTAGTATATGTTGTATAATTTTCATTTGGTTAATGCTCATATAGTATATTTTCCCATTCTTTCACTTTAGATCTCTTGGTATGTTTCAGATAGCTCTCACTGTTTTATGTGAGTTATGAGTGGCTATTAAAATCAATTAAAGCATTGATTGAGAATGTAATGTAGGCGGCCGAACATTTTCCCCAGTCAGTTGTTCCAACACCTTTTATTACATCTCAAATATTTCCCGCAGATCTAAGGAGATATCTTTGTCACAGAAAATGACCGCGGCCCCTCACATCATCGCTGCCCGTTTATGCTCTTCTGTGTGTGGGGTTTCCGACTCTGTCCTGTGAGTGAGGTTCTCCTGGCTGTGTACGTCTTGCACTTGGGCCATTTTCATTCGCTCATCTGTGTCACACCTGTTGGATTATGAGACCAGCGCAAAGATTCTTGAGGTCACAGGAAAAGATAATTTCCCCACCACAGAAGCAAGCAGTCAGGTGTTTCATCTGAGGTGAATTTTGGGAGTCACCATGTCACCATTTACTTAAGTGAGATTTAACAATTTAAGTAAAGTCACTGATTCTGAAAACTGAATGATAATATCAGTGAAATAAGGAACAATGTACTAATGTAGCGTGTGGGTATACAACTTCTATGTACAGTTTCAGAGGCGGTCATGAAGAGGGCCAGCACTTTGCACTTGGCATGTCGATGGCAAACTGGCTGTTAAGAAAGGGAAGACTGAGAAATTACTTAGGATTGTAGTCTCATTTCTTCCTGAGGTTTAGTTGCCACAATTTGGTTTACGAAGAGAGCTTCAGCACAATCACCTCAGCTTCAGACAGTAAGACTCCTAGCAAGAGCTCGTTGACCCTCTTACCGTATTCCTTGCATCTTAAAGTTGTGGGAGTTGCCCAACATAAATGAACCTGGCAGGTAGGCTGCCTTTTTCTCTAAATTACCTGCATGCCCTCTACTTCACCTTTGAAATGTAAGACTGTTCTTCCATTTTCCAAAATACCCCATATACTCAATATTACCTCATTGTGTTTGGTATTCATTTTAATATGAATTCCTCTTGCCCTTGTAGCAGATGTTGAATTCCTTCTGTTAATCAGATTATGTGAATTAGATTGTTATCCCAGCTGTTAGAATTTAGAAGGTAATACAAAAATAATTTTTTAATCCCCCACAGTGTTGGTGAACTGGCCGTGTGGCATTCATGGCCAGGACACAAACTTCTGGAAAGTGCAGCCTCTGAGAGATCATGGACATCTCCCTGCAAGAGTAAGCACTGTTGTTATTTTTTGCTCCATCAGTCTCCTTGGTCTATTTCTGCAGGGCTTGGTATAATTTAGCAGTGCCGGGAGTCATTTTCTTCCCTTGTACACTTACATCGGCAAGAAAAAATATTTTTGAGGCCAGCTGCTTGGATTTAGAAAGTGAGAGATGTTCTTTATTGGTTCCTGGCTCTGTTTACATTGGTTCTGCTCCTGCATCTGGCAACTGAGCTCCATTGTCCAGCTCTGGAGTCCGGCTGTGGGGTCCCGGTGACAGATCTGGGTTCTGTCTGTGGCCTGGGGTTGAATCTGTGTCTGTGTGTCTGGGCTCTGGAGTCTCTTTGGGTGCGGCTTCGTGTCCTGGGTTGGAGTGTGGGGTCCGTGTGCTGCTCTGGCTCCAGGGTCCGATGTGTGGAATCTGGTGTCCAGCATTTGCTATCAGTGTCTGGTGTCTGGGGTCTGGCATTCAGCGTCCATGGTCTGGCCTGGGTCATGGGGACAGTTTTGAGACTGGGGCCAGGGTCTGGGGTTCAGCTTTTGGTTCTGGATCTGCTCTGGGCCCAGGTTCTGGACTCCAGGGCCTGCGTCTGGTCCTGAGTCTGTGTGTGGCATCTGGTGTCTGTGAAGTGATGGTTGTTGGCTGCAATTCAATGCCAGCAGGAGTTCCAGAGTTGGGGTGTGGGGAAGAAGGAAACTGTACTTAGTGCAAATAGCTCCGTTTTGATACTAATGGCTGTGAGTGCAACATGGCTGTTAGGAAGCTCAGTGTTGTTACAGGTGAATCATGAAGCAGCACCTGTGTGGGTCAGCTCTTAGTGCGGCTGGTTAGTTGTGAAGCGTCTTGGATGTGAGGGGGCCCTGAAGTCAGGCAGCCCCGAGGCAAGTTCCCCCTCAGGCTGTGCTGCCCAGGGCTTCTCTGCCCATTCTGGTCTAGTCCTGTCACTTCCTCTCTGTTTGGCTGCATTTGCACACAAAGAAGAGCACTTTGGAAAAGGGGCCCCTCTGACTGAGGACATCGGTCTGGGAGAACAGAGAAAAGGCCACTGGTGTTGTCACCACAGCAGTCTAGGGTATTTTTATTCTTAAATTATGCCAAGGTTTCCTCTCGTACCTTCCTTTTTTTTTTTTCATTCTTCCCCAAAGTGAGACTGCCTTCTTTGTGGCAGCTTAAATTATACAGAAAAATAAAATATATTTCAAAATCCCACCCAACAGGTAATCACTGCAATTGTTTTAAGTATGTACCCTTCCAGCCATCTCTCCTGCCACATTGCCATTCTTCTACTTTCTCAGGATTTTATTTTTCCGAGTTTGTCCTATGGATGCAAAACCCGTGATTTTTCAGCTGTTTTCCCCAATGTGTGGATGTGTCCCTATGTTTTCCCATAGGTTTTTAATGTATTTTAATATTACTCAGTTGAAATGATTTTTTAACTCCAAGTGTGATTCATTTTGAGGGTTACTTAGAAGTGTATTTGATAGCTTCTAAATGTAAGAACTTTCTAGTTACTTTTTGCAACTAATTTCTAGATTATGTACAATGAGAGCAAGAAACGTACTTCACGTAAGTTCAATCCTTTGAATTTTTTTGAAAGTTGCTTCATTACCATATGGTCAATGTAAAAAATGTTCCAAGCCTGCATCTCTGCTGCCGTCTTGTGGTCATTTTTGGAATAACACCTCAGGGCAGGTCAGCAGGAAAAGCTGTGCCTAGTCGGTCGTCTGTGAATGCTGAATCCAGTTTGCCGCTCACGGTGTGTCTTACATCCTTACTGAACTTTTTGAGGTGGTCTCTTGTTTCTGAAAGAGGAATGCTGTATTCCTGAGGAGAGAGGTTTGTTAACTGTATTACGATGACACATTTTTGTTTGTGTTTCTGTTCTATGTAATTTAAGTTTATGACATTGTTTATGAATTTGGATCTTCCTGGTCCATGAAACTCATGGATAGGAAGTGCTCTTCATCTCTAGTCCTGCTTTTTACCTGGAAGTCCACTGCATGTTATTATGTCATTTTCATGTGGTTTATGTCTGCAGAAGACAGGGTGGGGCAAAGGCAGGTTTAGAGTTGCGAATACGAGAAACACAGTTTATTGTTGTCTTATTATTTCATAATCATGACATTATTTTCCGTGTGAATAACTGTAAAGCTGCTTCTGCACCATCCTGTTTATCTTTTCCCATTCTTTCCCTTTCGATGTTTTTTCACCCCATGTTTTAGGTAACTCATATTTTCTCCCAGTTTGTGTTTCATTTCATTGTCTGAACAAGTTCTTTTTCAGAGTTGTCTTTAACTTTATAAAGTATACATCATTAATGTATTTCTTCACTACACTGCATGTCCACAAGCCTACCTGATTCCTGCCTGGTTTTGTTTACATGGACCACTAAAACTGAAACGTACAGATAAGGGGTGGGGCCTAAGGTCAGAATCCGGACTGGGCTGGAAGTGAGAGGGGGCCACAGATGTGGGCGGGGCTGGGGGGGAGGCAAGTTGAGGCTGGCAGACGTGAGGGGCGGGCAGTTCTGGTGGAGAGATGCCACTACTCAGCCTGGAGGTTAGATGCTGATGTCTGGTCTCTGTAGTCACGAGGTGATGCTCACAGCCTAACGTGATGCAGGCAACACGGTCCAAGGGCAGGAAGTGAGCTGCGTGGGGGCTGTGAGGTGAGGGAGTTGGGGGGCAGATACGGCCACCCTGTGGGGAGCGGGAAAGGGGGGCCAGACTGTTTCTGGGGTACATGTGTCCGGTCCCCATGTAACTGACTACTTCCTGTGGGACCACTTTTCTGTATTTATCTACATTGTATTTCAGTTATAGATTACTTTGGTAAATGGCTGTACAATGATACTCATTTTTTAACCCCAAAACAAGATGATATTTTTCATTTGGTAAAGTTTCTGTTATTGCATAGCAATTTTGAATTTCGTTCAGAGATCCTGTACATTGTTAGTTTATTCCCAGGGTCTGTTTTTTTTACCTGTTTTGTTGTTATGGAGCCATTTAAAAAATATATATTTAATTTACTATTTCTACATATTTACTTCTGCTTATTTTCCCATCACTGCACTAAATTCTATTTGTGATACTTTTCAGTTGATTCTCATGAGTTACAAAGGTAAACATGCTCTTGTGCAAATTGTTGCTCCTGACGATCATTACATGGTTGTAGCTGTATGTGACCTAGAAATACTTAAAGCTTTAAAGAGAACAGGAAGAAGTGAGGTAACCTGAGGGGCTAGAAAAGTTGTCTTTGTTAGTCATGAACATGTTAATGACTAAATCAAAGAGTAACATCTTTCTCAGCATTTTAAATGAGTTTAGGGCCTGGACGGTGTTCTAGAAATCAGAAGTATTTTGTGACAGGAAATGTGCCCTAGGTAGTTGATCTGAGGAACACAGAATGTAGGAGGAAATGTCCACATTTTCAAAGAGAAAAACTTGAGATGTTGAAATCTGGAATCTTAACAGAGCAAGACTCTTTGTTCTAAGTGACAATAGGAATCAGTTATTACAGTGATGTATGAGCCATGGAAAGAAGCAGGGATCCTCAGGTGACTGCTCTGTCTAATCACAGCGGGATCTGGTCTCCTAAGTGGACAGATCTTCCTTTGCCTCCTGAACTATTGCCTAGGACACTTCTCCCTGAGATTTGCAAGATGGCTGGCATTTTTTATTCTTTTAAGTTTCAGGTTCAGGCTTCCTGTTCCAAGAAAGGCAGCCTTTCAGATCCAGGATGCAAAGGGACATGCTGTTTGTATTCTAATGGAGTCTTCAGGATACAGAGTAGGGTTTCTCATTCTCAGCACTGTGGACCTTTTGGGCCAGAGAATTCCTTGTCCTGGGGGAATTGCCCTCTGGATTGTAGGTGCTTATTAGCATCCAATCCCTCTATTCAGTGCCAGCAGCCTGGCTTCCCTTCCCGAGGACAACCTGAAATGGCTCAGGACATTGCCTAAAGTCCCCTCGGGGGCCAAAGTCACCTTTGGTTGAGAAACAGTTTGAAGCTGTTATCATTTTGGAAACCAGAAAGATCTTGGTCTGGTATGCAGGCTTTTTACTATTTTTTTATGCGAATTGTTTTCCAGTCTGGCTGTGATTTATTTCAGGAAGGTATTTAGAAGTGTATTTTAAAACATCTAAATATAGGGACTTTGTAGTTACCTTGCGACTTTTTTCCAGATTAATTGCAAAGAGCAATCAACATAATTTGTGAGACATTTGTTGAAACCTGCTTTATAGCTAAATATAGTCATGTTTTAAAAAGTTCCAAGTGTGCTTGAAAAGCGTTTTTAGTTTACTTTGCTGCTGCTTACTTAAAGAATGAGAAAACATGTATTCAAAATTCTACCTGAAGAGTTGAAAAGAACTGCTATCATTTTCTGTATATCCACTTGCAGATATGCCAACAGGCCCGTTTCTGTCTACTTTCTCTGGATTTCATCTACTATTTTAGGTTATAAGTATGGGAACAAAACTTGTGTATTTACAGCTTTATTTTTGATACTGTGCATTGAAGGGTGAAGATGTTTCTCATAAGTTTTGGTATGTAATATGTTTATCCCCATTCAGTTTATTTTGTAATTCAACTTGTTTTATTTTTGAGGTTAGGTAGAAGTATATTATATAACTACAAAATAGAAGGGCTTTCCAGTCACTCAGTGTTAGTGAATTCCAGCTTAAGTGCAACAGGAGCACTTAGGAAACATACTGTATATAATTTCAATGCTGTGATGCTTGTTGAAACTGGCTTTTTATTGGCTTGGCCAAAAGATAAAAACTTTTGGGAAGATGGAATGAGGAAGATGCCTGAAAGAGTGAAGAAGTGGGACAAAATGGTGAATACGTTGTTCAATGAAATTACTGCTGAAAATGAAAAATATCTTTCTGTGTGTTTTTACCTAAAAATCGAATGAACCTTTTGGCCAAGCAAATAGTAGTGTTCCAAGTGTGCGTCTCTGCTGCCATCTCGTGGGCCTTTTGGGAATAACATGTTAGTGGCAGGTCAGCAGGAAAAGTGGTTGTCTGTAGGAGTATCAATGAATGTTGATTGCAGTGTTACTTAGACATGTATTTAGCAACTTTTAAATATCAGAACTTACTAGTTACCTTTTGTTCCTGATTTCTATATTAACAGAAATGACAGAAAGAAACAGACTGTGTATCCTTTCAGTCCTTTGAAATTTGTTAAAACTTGCCTGAACACAGGATGGTACTTTTGAAAACTGTCCCAAGCGTGGCTCTCTGCTGCCCTCTCATGTGTCACCTGGGAATAACAGCTTTGTGCAGGCCAGCAGGAAAAGTCATTGAGTTTAGTGAATTATCTATTCTCTCTGTGCACTGCACTGGACAGACTCTCGGTCCTTTGACCCCCTGTGGGTGACGCAAGGCCCTCCTGGCAGCTGGTCGCTCTCTCAGGCTGTGGCTGCTGCTGTTGCCACAAGATGTAACAATTTTAGCAAAGGAACCTATTCTCAACTGAATGAGTATGTTAATGAGATCTGGAAGAGTTTATCAGTTCATTCCATGAAGGCTGCACTTGTCATAAATTTCCTATCGCCCATTTTACTGCTGTAAGTCCCTGTTTCCCCATACTCCCAAAGGTCCTATATACCTGATATCACCTCATTGTCCAGTATTCATTTGTACTTATGCATGTATTAAATGTTGAATATCTTGTATTGATCTGATAATGTTATTGTAATTATCCCACAGGTGTCAGAGCTGACAAGGTTTGTGGAACATAATCCCTTTTTAATTCCCCAGTTTTGAAAAGCTAGCAGTGTGGAATGAGTAGTGAGACGGTGCCAACTCCTGAACCTGATGCAGCTGAGAGAGATCATGGACGTCTGCCTCCAAGGTCAGCATCCTTTTTGTTCACTCTGTCTTTTGGCCTATTGCTGCTGGGTTTGGTAAAATTGAAGTTTGCATTTGGTGAGACAAGGGTTTTACCTTATTGAATCACAGGTTTTTTTACAGTGTGAAGATCTGGTTCAGCTCCTGCCTCTGGCCTCTGGCAATGGGGGCCTGGTGTCTGGCCCCAACTCCAAATTCTGGCCACGGCATCCTGGTTGTAGATCTGCATTCTATTTCCAGAGCTTGTGCTTCAGCGTCAAAATGTATTCGGTTGTGCGTCTGCAGTCTTGCACCTTTTAGGATGTGGCTTTGTGTCCTGGGGTCTCATTCAGGGTCCATGTGCAGATGAAGATTTAGGTTCTGGTGTATGTAATCTGGCATTACAGGAGTCCAATGTCAGTCCCTGGCATCTGGTGTTTGGCCTTCGGACTGCATGACCTGGGTTGGGTGAGGGCCCACGGCTTTGGGTTTGGGGCTTTGGGCCTGGAGTCCTGGTCTCCGTTTGGGTCCGCTCCAGGGTCCAGGTTTCAAAGTCAAAGGTCCGTGTCCAGGATCATGAATTTGCCTCTGGTGTCTGCTATCTGTCAACAGATGATCATTGTGTGAAATTCATTGCCAATATGAATCCCCAAGTGTATGGAGTTGAAGGAGATTGGTAAAAAAAGTAGGAAAATTTCCTTGGCAAGTGGGATGGGAAAACTGAGCTTGGTAGCTCAATAAGGACAGTGATGTACAGCCCAGTAGTAAGTCTGAGGATCTTATCTTCCCTAAGCAAGGAAATGTTAGAGCAAATGATTTACACTTTCAATCCATGCAGGGGAAGACCCCCTCAGTCCCAGCCCTTCTCTGGTGACTTTTCTGAAGGAGAAATTCTCCAGAGAAGGACCCTGATCACTGTGCTGGCTTTGTGGCATCAGCATGTCAAAGGGCACCCCTGGAGAGCTGAGTATTCTGTGCAGATGGGCCCCAGAAGCGGTGCCCTCCATGCTGACTCTTGTTGCTGTGATTTCACCTCTTCTGTCTGAAGCCCTTTCTTTGTCTCACTGTCCTGAGATGCAATATACAAACTCTCGAAATTCCCTACCTTTGTATTGTGACACTTTCACTGCAGGAAGTCAAGAATCTACACACCTGAGTCCTTGCCAGGGCAAACCTGCCGTGGGCCCGGTACCTTTCTGGTGACAGAATAACCGAATTTTGTGTATTCATTTACTTGTGGATGAGCATTTGAATACTTTCTACCTTTCAGTTCTTGTTAACAGTGCTGTTATGAATAATCATGTGTAAGCTTGTTATAATATCTGTCTTCAATTTCTCAGGTATGTGTTTCGAAGTGGAGTTATTGAACACAGTAATGTTTTTTGAGGAACTGTCAAACTGTTTTATAAAAGGTCTGCAATATTTTACATTTATGAAAGAAATGATCAATCGTTCTAATTTTTGTTTGTGATCATAAACATTTCTCAGGTTTGCTTTCTCATTATAACCTTTGTAGTGTCCAGGAAGGGATATTGTACCGTGATATAGTCATCAAACATCTTTTCTTTTTTTTTTTTTTTTACCACTTCTATGAATATCTTCTCATTAGAAGAGACTATTCAAATTTTTTAAAAATGCAGATGTCTGCAGAGGGGAGGGAATTTCAGGGGAAAGGGGGAAGTGTTTACAGGAACAAGTATAAAGGACACATGGACAAAAACTGGGGGAGTGGAAATGAAAGGGAGGTGGAGAGGGCTGCGGGGGTGGGCTGGGATGGGAGTAAAAGACAGAAAACTGTACAAGAACAATTAAAATAAAATTTAAAATATATATATAGATGTCTACCTGGGTAGTATGGTTCAGTGGATTGAGCACCATCCTGTAAACCAAAGGGATCTCCAGTTCGATTCCCAGTCGGGGCACATGCCTGGGTTGCAGGCCAGATCCCCAGCAGGGGGCGTGTGAGAGGCAACCACACACTGATGTTTCTCTCCCTCCCCGTTTCTCAAAATAAATAAAATGTATAAAATAATATAGGTGTCTCTTCACTGATGAGTCATCAAGTTCTTTGTGTGGAAGAAAGAGTCTGACCTAAAGTACAATGTGCAACCATTTTCTTCAATTCTGTGGGTGGTCTTCTTACTCTGCCAATAGCTTCTCCTGCTACCCACAATTTTTTAATCAGGAGGACATCACATTCACTCCTTTACTTTCATCAGTTTTGCTTTGGAAGGGTCTGCCTTGATATGCCAGCAGCTGCCTCATGCATTTCAGGTCTTCTATGTGTTATTCACTGCATTATTTAATTTGCTTGATTTAATATAACTTGTGTCACAGAAATCTGCTTAATGGTTTTAGACATTACAGGATTACATTTCAAGGACTCGCAGGTTTAAATAGGAGGACACGCTGTTCTCTGTGGTACGATGTCCAGAGTCAGGCATCTGGAGTCAGGGACAGGCTTTGGACACCAGGTCTGGCGTCTGGTGCTGTGGCATGGTTGGGGTTAGGGGTTGCGGTTGTGGTTGATACCATGGCTTGTGTACAACTTCATTCGAAAACATCATGTTAGACAGAAATATAAATGTGTGGTTGCCTCTCACGTGTCCCCTATTGGGGACCTGGCCCAAAACCCAGGCATGTGCCCCCACTGGAAATCAACTGGTGACCCTTTGGTTCACAGGCTGCTACTCAATCCACTGAGTCACACCAGCTAGACCAAAATCTTTAAAATAATGAATGCGTATAAACAAAAATGTTTTATTTTATTTAGAAGTATGGAGGAAAATTAAGCAGAAACAGCTATAAAAGTGTCAGAAAAACTGCCTTGGTGACAGAGCTGGTTAGTGCTTGAAAATGTTTCTTTTTTATCTCTCAGCCTTTCGGCATTTTTTGTGGTTGGGTATTTTGTGCATGAAATATTTTTAAAATAAAAAATATAAAAATTTTGCCCAAGAGTCAAAGGCATATGAATGCATTGTGAATTTCTGAAGCATCTGGTTTGAAACTTTACTGACTTTAGAGTGGATTTTACTCTGCTTAGGAGTTGGATCATGAACATTTCTATGGAAAATTCTTTTTTCTTTCTGTTTTGAAGAACAGTGGGGCTCACCTCTCTTGGCCATAAGTTCTCTTTTCCACTTGCTGCCCCACTTGCTACCCAGCTCCTGGCCATACTCATCCTCATACGAGACCAGCAGCTCACAGCCCGGCCCCATGACCCGGCAGGTTCGGTAGAAAATCTGCCTGCGGTATTGAAAGGCCACCAGGTTCTGCTCTCCATCATCCCGGGCACAGTTCACATACCTGGGATTGAGGCAGATGGAGGGAAAGAAAATCAGTGATGAGTTCCCACTACCTGTTACATCCATGGCCAGCTCCTCACCGATTCTTAAGGCCCTCAGGCTCTGATGTTACCCACCGCCCCTAGTGCTCCCGGGGAACCTTCTGTTCGGTGTCTGAGCATCTGTCAGTGTGTCCTGTGAATGCCTATCTCCAAGTCCTGCTTGCAGTGCTAATGCTGCCCAATACCATTTTGTAAAACCCAGTTCCAAACCTAGCTTCTGCTCGAATGAGCCCTAATACCTGGTGATGACCGGCTTGTCTGAACTGTAAATCAAGTTGTTTCATACTACAGAACCTGGTGCTCGATCTCTAGGGCTGTGCTTCCACATTAGTTCACTAATTATTCAGCACTCAGCCCACGTCTCTTTCCTCTTGAGAGGCCTTTCTCCAACCCCCTGTACACTTTATTGAGGATACCATTCAGTTGTGCGCCCAAGGTTACTATAGAAAATGGAAGGTCTTTTTGTCTTAGTAAAATGAAACAGAACAGTAGCAGTTGATTCACGTTCTGTTAACCCTGATAAAAGAGAGCCCCTCTCAGGAAAGGGGCCCATGACCATTCCTCTGCAGCCCTCAGAACCCAGTTCACTAGTTTAAGTGAGGCTGGGATGGTTTGCTGCCCTCACAGGTTTATTAGTTCATCTTTGGTTTGTGCTATCTTGACACTGTGCTCTTCCCAGAAATTATAGTTAAATGCTTCTAAAAGCAATTGTTTTATGTCTGCCTGTAAGAAATTCTTCATAAGGCCCTGGCTGGGGTTGCACAGTGGTTTGAGCGCAGGCCTGCAAACCAAAGGGTCGCAGGTTCGATTCCCAGTCAGGGCACATGCCTGGGTTGCAGGCTAGGTCCCCATGGTGGGGTGCGCAGGAGGCAACCACACATAGATGTTTCTCTCCCACTCTCTCTCTTTCCCGTTTCTCTAAAAATAAATAAATAAATAAATAAAAATCTTTAATAAAATTCAAACGGACTCAGTGTCCTGCATTAAAAAGAAAAATCCTTCATAAGGACACGTGCTGTATGATCTGTTTAGGTAATGTATTCCTTCACCTAAACTGGAATATAGTAAGTGCTTAATTAATGTTCATTTGGTACATTAAAGTGTAATCCAGCGTCCCTGGTGAATCTAGGCTCTTCAAGGTCCTTTCCAGTGCCCACATTGCATCTAGCAGAGAGCTTTATATTTTGAGGACATATGCTGTACTTTTTTCTAAATGTCCCCTGAAATGAAAGAACACCGTGAAAAAGAGGGGAAAAAAGCATTAAGGGAGCCCACTGACGGAGGCATGATGAGAGGGAAAGATACATGGGCTTGGGGGGGATGAGAGTCCCCTGTGGCACCCAGAGACCTGTTGACCTCATCCAGTTGGCTCAGGATTTGTCCTTTCCATCCACATACTCATAGCAGTTTCTCCCTTTGGCGATCTGTGTTTCAGAAAAGAAGTTAAAGACCTTTTACTTTTTTTCATGGGGAGGTAACAGTCAGAATTATTTTACCCTACTGTCATCAAAGCTCTTCCAGACCGCATGGGGATTCAACTGCCAGTTGTGACCACATGGTATTTTTCTAACTCATCATCTGCACATCCGAGTCTGTCTGTCCAATCAGAGCGGGAGCCCCATACAAGGGAGGAGCCACTCCTTTGCGTCTGCACCACTTTGCTCCCACTTATCTTCCGATCCTTAAACAGGAGCTCTGCGTTCATGTAAAGTCCAGTCAGTACCCAGAGCTCACCGTATTGTCCCCTCCCTGTCTAGCACATAAGAGGTGAGGTCCCTCCAGGCCTCAGAAGGAATGTGGGAAGCCAGAGGACAGTGGAAGAGGTAAAGACTTCTCACCAGCCAGGAGTATCTGCTCTTGGCTGCCTCTTCATCTTCTGCGATGTGTCCTTCATAAAGGCCAAAGTGCAGGCCCATGGGCAAGTCAGCTGCCTCATTCCATACTCTAAGCGCAGCCTCAGGGATGCCGGATGGCCCGATTCTCAACTCAGGGGGCAGGGTGAGGGCTGAGCGGTGGGGATGCCCCTTGTCCATTGCACTGTCCTTTACAAATGTAGGGGGCCCATGCACAGCACAGCTGTCGATGAAGAAGTTCTGACACTTCTCACAATCTGGAGGTGAGAGCAACAGGGGTTAGGGAAGGCACAGCGCATGTTCCTGGACACAAAGAGCTTCAGAGGGAGTCTGGCACCGACAACATTGAGACCATCAATCCTGTACTCCAGGTCACTAGAGAAGGGGATGATCTGGGGACCAAAAGACTGGATGAAATTATTGTATCGTAACACACGTCTTAGTGAGGGTCACTTACAAAGGTAGTCATCATCCTGGGACTCGCTGACCTCTTGGTACACATAGCCGTTTCTTTCTCGTAGGCTGTACATCTTCACATCCATCTCCTTTCTCCTGAGTTCTGAGCTGGAGAAGGCAGGTGAACAAGGTTGGTGGGGTGTGGAGTGTTAGTTCCCATTTTGTCATATAACACAATCTCCCCCCATCAAATGATCACCTGTCCTTTTGCGTACTCTGGTATTTTACTTGGTTAACTATTGGTTCAGAAGATGAAGACTCCACACTCACTACAGATGACTGATTCAATTTTCGTTTCCAGATCTTCCCATTACCTGGTTTAATTTGCCAACCTGTAATCATTCATAAAATATTTATGGAGTGCAGATTATGTGTTAGGCATTGAGTAAAGGCCCGGGCACACAACACCAATAAAGTGTGGTTGCTATTATCACAGATGTATTTATTGGACAAGTTGCATTTGTCACTTGTTTTAAATTTAATGTTTTCAAACAATATTTGAATGATGTGTCCTTATCTTCACTTTACATACGAGCATTCGGGCGCTCAGAGAATGTACAGGATTTGCCCGAAGCTCCAGTGCTAACTTCAGTCTCAGCTTAGCCCAGCTTAAATGCAGGCCCATCCAAAGTGCGCCTCACATACGTAGGTCATACTTATCCACCCTTCCATAGGCCTTAGAAGAACTCAAGTTCCCAAGCTATTTTCTTACCCGATTTTCGTCTAGTGTGCTTTCCAAAGGCGTATGTTTCTCCAGGAAGGGGACACTGGTTTCTGGGCATGCTGAGTCCCTTGCAGTCATCAAATTTGCTGTTCCTGACAATTCCTTCCAAGTATATTCATTGCTTAATGGCACCCTGGATGTTGCCTTCAGTATAAGAGTCACATATTAGAAGATAATATGTATTATACTTTGTTAAGGCTTATGATACATTTTACATACATGTCTTTAATACTTCGATTCTTGCAAATACCGAGGGAGTACGAATATTAGAGGGGACAGGGGCCATGTGGGTAATGAATCCAAGAGTAGAACTGAAGCCTTATGGCTCTTTTCTTTCACCTGTGTCTATAATGTTGAGAGCGAAGGATGTTGGGAACAGAATAAAGAAATAGATGGCACAAACATATCTAGGCAATAAATAAAATGGTGATTACATTTGCAATACCTTAGAAAGAACATTTGTACTTAGATTAGCTGGTCTCCACCAATTCTGTTTGAATAAGGCTGTTCCAGTAGCTAGTTGTCTTCAGTTTCATGATCGATAACAGGCTAATTTTCAACGTTCTGGTGAATATGCCATTCAATAATGCTCACCGAAGTGTTCTGTGAATTGTGTCATACAGTATGAAGTGAGATTACAGTCCTGCCCTCAATTTACCTCTCAAGTCTCTCCATATTTCAAATCTCACAGAAATTACCTTCAGCGTTCATCGATCATCTTCCAGTTTAATTTGTAATTGTGAAATCATTCATTCAGCAAACGTTTGGGGGCTCTCAGGGGCCCTGATCTGGGCCTGTGACTTCTGAGGAGTCTCAGGTATGGACCAGCCTCTCAAAGAGCTCACAATGCAAAGGTAGGCAGGCTGAACAAATGATTCTAAATAGGATGAGAGTGGCCTCACTGGAACTCAGAGAAAGAAGCTGTTGCTTCACCCTATAAGAAAGGGTATTTGAAATCAGTTGCAGATGGATGAGTTTCTATAGAAGAGTGTGTAACGTATATGAAGTTCTTTTTTTTTTTTTTTTTTTAAATGAAATATCTTTTTTTTTTTTTTTTTAAGATTTATTTATTTATTTATTTATTTATCTTTAGAGGGGAAGGGTAGGAAAGAGGGAGAAGGAGAGAAATATCTATGTACGGTTGCCTCTCGTGTGTCCCCTGCCGGGAACTGGCCTGCAACCCAGGCATGTGCCCTGACTGGGAATCGAACCGCGATTCTCTGGTTCGCAGGCCCGCGCTCAATCCACTGAGCTACACCAGCCAGGGCCGTATATGAAGTTCTTACGTCATTTTCTTATTTGTTGTTTCTCAATCATCAAGCCAGAAGCTCCTCAAGGGTGGGACATGCTTTCTTTGATTAGAGTGGAAGGCTGTGATCCTGGACAGTTTACATTTTTCTTCATCTGGGACCATCCACTATACAAACTGCCTACACATTGTAAGCTTCCCTTACTTACTCAGAGGGTCTTAGTGCATCTCTCACTTCAGCATAGCAGAGAAGAAGTTTGGTTGAAACCGTCAGTCAGACGAATGATATCATGACATACGGATTAGACAATATAAACTTTAGAAACTATGAAAGTTTATTTTTCTAATTTTTAAGAAAGATTTTGTTTCTTTTCTTGAGAGAGGAAGGGAAGGAGAAAGAGAGAGTGAAACATTGATGTGAGAGAGAAACACTGATCAGTTGCCTTTCACACACACCCCAACCAGGAACCTGGCCCACAACCGAGGCATGCGCCCTGACCAGGAATCAAACCTGCGATCTCTCACTTTGCAGGATGACACCGAAGTGGTCACGGTGGTCAGGGCAAAACTGAAAGTTTTCATGAGTTTGTAAGTGGTTTAGAGAAGCAACTGCAGGTTAGATTGCACAACCACTGGCACTGTGATCTTAGACATACCGTCAAACATTTCTGTATCTCTGAAAGCTCACTTCCCTCATCATGAATGGTGACAGTTACGGTACGTACCTCACTGAGTTGTTGTAACGTTTGGGTGAGTTTATTCACACAGAAATCTTAAGGTTTGAAACACAGCGAGAATGAAGCACCTGGTAGTTACTATGGTTGCTGTAGTTGTTGTTAACTATGAAGATGATGATGAGCCGGGGCTGGTGCAGCTCAGTGGATTGAGCGCTGGCCTGCAGACGGAAAGGTCACCAGTTCCACTCCCGGTCAGGGCACAAGCCTGGGTTGTGGACCAGGTCCCCCAGTTGGGGGTGTGTGAGAGGCAACCTATGTAGGTGTGTCTCCCACAGGCTTCTCTCCCTCACTTTCTCCCTCCTTTCCCCTCTTTCTAAAATAATCCATACAAAAAATCTTTAAAAACGGATGATAATGTCGGACAATGTGTTGAAGAGACCAGCAAAGGAAGACGGCAGTTCCTAGGATCCTGTCTGCAGTTTCCCACTCTCACCTGCCTTTCTGTCCACGAGGAAAATTTTCTTGTCCACAGGATTTGGGAAATACTCACCTTCCGGTGTCTCCTCTGCTCCCTTCTGAAGGCCAGCCAAGAAGGTTTGACTGAAAGATGATGAGAAATCGGTGTTTTGTTTGGTAAATGTTTCCAAAATCTGGAGATTCTTATTAGGGACATAGAATTCTGAATGAGTAGTCCAAGAACAATCCCAGGATGAGTGGAAAATGTTTCTGAGGTACCATTAAGGCATAGGCTTCTATTGGGGCCATCCGCTAATTTCATTAGAATGATAAAAAAAAATAGACAAAGTGTCATCTACGCTTCGTCCTATGTTCATAAAGCACCTATTACATTTATTAGAAAATAAATTGGCCTCTCCTGACAACAACGTAATAAAAGTAACTGCACAGAAACTCTGTCTTCACCCTAACCCTTTTTCCGTCCTGTCGTCTTCATTCAAACTGGCCCCGTCCAGGCTAACGGCACCACGACCACCTGGCCTCCTGTCTCTGGTGTCCTCCCCCTGTGCACATCCTGGCCGTCCACGCCCTTCCTTCATCATTACACTCTGGTCAGCATCCACCGTCTGTTCACCACACGAACAGAATTCCCATCAAGTTAAAGATCACATCTGGACTTCCGCTGTGTTTCCACCCCAGAGCCATGAAAGTGGACTGACCCCACCCACCAAATACTCATGATACTGGACAGGATGACACCATGGCCGACATCAGGAAATGACACAGCGATCACCCACTCCCGACCCTGGCCCTCCCCCCGGCTCCCATAATCACCCATGGTCTGTCTCCGTGCAGGCCATCAGGCAGCCACGCGTCAGGACCCTTCTCACCCGCCAGAGTCCTGCATCTTGCTGGTTCGCTGGACAGGCAAACCCTGCTCCCTGGTGAACTCCTGAGATGCAGCCTGACCTGAACCAGGTCCGAGTCAGGAGGGCCGCTCTGGTTCCTCCTGCCCCTCACCTTGCTGCCTTGGAGCCCCTTCTTCATCAGAGTCCTCAGGGTCCTCCTCCTGCAGCCTGCGGTGGTGACACAGGAAAGCCGGTCGCAGGGCCCTGAGACCTGGAAAGAGACAAAACCTTTGTCCTGAAAGCAAAGGGCTTGGAGGAGGAAGGAGCTCCAGGAAGCCCGTGGGACTCGCTTTGATGGGATGGGAGAGTCAAACGAGTTGCTGTGAGCGCTGCACCGTCAGCACCAGCCCTGCTCAGAAGCGAAGGGGCAAATTCCCCGCCATCGGTGTCCACGCAGGAGGGAGCTGCGGGCGGACGGATGGAGCCGCCTGAGCTGGAGCTGGCCCAGCAGCCTGTCCGGTCCCCAGGCTCCTCCAGCACCCAGCGCCTGCGCACTTGCTACCTGGGCTGGCGAGCACGTCCAAGGTCCTCAGGCCTTTCTCCCCGTCTCCCATCGCTGCCCACTCCTCCCGGGAGAAGTAGAGGGAAGCGTCTCTCAGAGCTTCTTCGGCCTGGAGGGGAGAGCGGCAACACCAGGAACTCGGTGATGCGGTGGGCACGCGGGGCCTCGGTGGTCCTTGTGCTGCGAGCGCTGAGCCCGTTCCTCCGGGTGCGTCCCGGGGGCCTGCTCTCCCCCCAGCGCTCTGCACTCGCACAGGGAGGGTCACCCCGAGGGCCGCGCGCCTGCGGAGAATCTGTCCCCAGCCCTGTCCCCAGGCTTCCCATCGACCCCTCGGCTCACCTGAGGCTTCCGCCCGCCCGTTCATCAGGCTTCTCCCTCAGGGCGCTCCTGCGGGCCCCCGTCGGGGTTCCTGGTGTCGCTGCCCCGAGTCCGAGGCGCCCGTGGAAGGAGAAGGTGCTGAGAGGGCGAACGCCTTTCTCCCGGCTGGCAGGGCGCCCGGAGAGGGGGGACCTGGGGAGCAGGGGCTAGATGGCCTGGGGACGCACGGGGGAGGGGGGTGCCCTCGTTCCGGCCCCCGCCCCGCCTCAGCGGGGCATCCGCGGCCCAGGTGTCTGAGGACCCCGGTCTGCAGGGCGGGCCTGTGGCGGCGCCAGGAAACGGGCTTTTCCCAGGGAGGGGCTCGGAGGCGCCCCCGGGGCTCCGGAGAAGCCTGCACGAGGCGCAGGCGCAGTGCCCGGCGGACCGCCGTCTCTCAGGCTGAGAGCCTCGGGGTCCCTCACGACCCGAGCCCGCGTCTTCCGGGCCGAGGACGCTCAGAATGCCTGGGGGGAGGGTCCGACCTCTGCGGCTGAGGGGACTTGGGGCGTCTGCTCGAGGGGCTTCAGGGTCCCCACCACCGAGTTAGTTTCCGGGATGATGCATTCGGGGTCTCTGAGTTTGGGGAGATTTGGTCTTTCCGGCCAAGCTGCAGGTAGGGGGTGCACCGAGCTGAGGGGAACTGGCGTTTCAGGCTGTTTGGGGGTCTAAGCGTTGGGGGTTAGGAGATGTGGGGTCCGCCGGGTTAGCGGACCCGGGCCCCGCGATGCTGAATGGGTTTGGGGCCCCCATCACGATGAGGGCATCTGCGGTCTCTCTGGCTGGACTTTGCAGGTCTCGGGCTAAGGGTTCCACACGGCAAGGCTCCCCGCTTACCGGCCAGTCTCCCGGGGACTCTGCTGCGCTGCCCACGCGGCCAAGCGTCCTCTCCTAGCTCCCAGCTTCCCGCTCTGGGGAGGAGGGTTTAATCCTGTATAGTCACGTGGACAGAATACGCCAATCAGCGCTGGGGTCCCCGGGCCCTGCCCGCCAATGGGCGGTCAGAAGAAGCTGAAGGGGCGGGGCAGAGGGGCAGAGCCCCCCGGGTTCGCCACTGGTCGGCGGAAAACACGCCCCTCCCCTCGGGGATTGGCTGCTCTGGGTCTCCCGGGCGCCAGTCCCAGAGCCCGCAGCGAGGACCGCGGGTTGGCGGTTTCTGTGGCTACATTTCCTGCAGCTGGTGAGGGATCCACCTCGCGGGAGCTGGGAACCCCGAGGGTCGACGTGGCCGTCCTGCCGCCTGACAAAGTGTCTTTGCTCCACCAGACTGTGGTCGGGATCCCCAACTTAATCTCGGCCCGTCTTTGACCCCCCTTTTCAAACCCACTTTGAGCTAGAGCTGCATAAGCAGTGAGGACGCGGTCAAGGCTGCACTGCATTCCGTGGAAACTTAAGTCAGTAAATTCTGACCATTCAATTCATAGACACAAAATCAGTCCCAGAGGGCTCAAATATTTAAACACAACAAATAATAAGTATACTGCAAAACACACTGGGAGAATTTCCTGCCTCAAAGAAGTGGCCTTATGAGTAATAGGTATGTTTAAGTAACTCAGATGGAAAACATTTCAGAAATAGGAAGACAAGATAAAAGCAAACAAAAGTAAATAAATTGAAAAATCCTGAAAAAACGTACAAGTATTTTGCGTAAAAATAACACATCAAATTTGAAGACAGGTGTCCACAGAGCAGGGTCTGGTTCGTTGCTACTGGCTTTCACAGGATAAAATGGGAAGAGTGTCTGGTCCTTACCGCGTTTTGAGCACGCAAATATAACTTGATTTCCATGGAAGTCGGAAATTGGAAATAAGAATTTCCAATTATTCCTGCGAAACTGCAAAAGCGGAAACCTCACTACAGTGGAGTTTGGGTCAGTGGAGGTGCTTTCACATAGCACCACCAAGGGTCAATTACAGGAAAGACTGTCTGTCGCAGGCCCCAACACATAGATGTACCGTGTGCTCCCAGGAGAAACCGACTCCCAGCAACTCAGCCGGAGAGAAACTATCCTCACCCTGAACTGAGGATTTTCTGCAACGCACTTTCGATTGAAATGACCCCTCCCAACTTCCTCTTTGTTCCTTGTGTAGTAATCTTGCTCTCCTTTACTGTGGAGCTTGCCTATGACTTTTGCCACAGCTTGCTTGTCCTAAATTGCATTTTTTTACTGTTTCTGAATAACCCCCTTATCTGCTGGTAAAATAACTGACTGTTGTATTTTTAAGGTCAACATAGTTTGGTGGCCTGTATGGGGATCCAGAGGACTCCTGACATCTCCGAGGCTGATGAGCAAGAGGGTGCAGTGTCCTTGCTCTGAAAGACTCGGGGAAGGGTTCTTTGGTGCAGACTCTCCGGTGATCAATTTGAGAATAGTCATCCAGAAATGACATCCTCATACCCTCTGATCCAGAAATGCCACTTTCCAGAAATTTCCCCTAGTAGCCCTGACCTGGTAGCTCAGTTGGTTAGAGTGTCTAGTCCATATGCCAAGGTGGTCAGTTCGTTCTTCAGTTCAGGGCACATACAAGAAGCAACCAATGAATGCATACATAAGCAGAACAACTCTCTCTCTCTTTGAAATTAATAAATGAAATTGGAAAAAAAAGCGTAAAAAATTCCCCCAGTTTTGCTTCCCTGTGTGTGAAATGAAGTGTGTTTAATATGATTTATCCAACACTTACATAATAACAGATACAATTTTAAAGTATTCAGTAGAAGAGAATTTGTTTAATTATGGTTTGCTCAGACTGTGAAATATCATAGAACGTTAAAAATGGGCGAGGATATACATTTCATTAAAGAAACAGAACTTAGTAAGGTGGTTCTAATGGGTTTTAACAGAGAATAGTTTCTAAGTAATGTTGTTATGTGAGAAAAGTATGCTGCAAAACAAATTGTGTTAAAAAGACCCAGGCAGAAGACGTGCTGAGGGGAGACGCAGGGACTAGTCACAGGGGTCAGGGTCTGGGCAACGTGCAGGGGAAACTCGCTTTTCCTTCATGTCATTTGGAACGTTGTGTCATTTGTCTTTCCTTTACTTAAAATAAGATTATTTATAAGTATTTTTTGTAGATAAAAGAATGGATGAGAAGTACTTGGTTATATATGTATGCATTTAAAAATGACTCCACAAAAATTCCGCACACCCTCATTAAATCCAGGGGCACGTGCTGCCTTCCTTATCGGGATAGCACCTTGACCACCCCAAGTGTCTAATTTGCATCCAACACTGTACTCCATCGGGAACATTCCCACAGTGCGAAATATACTGTGTCGCAGTTACTGTCTGTTTGAGAGTTGAAAACCATTTATTATGAAAACAATGAATTTTATAGTTAAGTACTGGATCCAAGGTCATTTATAGAAATGCTATTAAGAATAGTATAAGCCCTAACTAGTGTGGTTCAGCTTCTCTGTCTGGCATCTGGCGACTAGGGTTCATTGTCCAGCTCCAAGTCTGGAGTCTGGCCGTGGGGTCTTTGTTACGGATCCGGGTCCTGTCTCTGAGGTCTGTGGTGTGGGTTTGAATCTATTTGGCTACAGGTCTTGGATCTGGGGTCTCTTTGGGTGTGGCTTTGGGGTCTCTGGGTTTGTGTGTGGGGTCCATGTGCATTTCTATAAATTTATAGAAATAAATTTATTATTTATTTGGCTCCAAGTCAATGCCAAGGGGAATCCCAAAGCTGGGGTGTGGTGAAGAAGGAAACTTTAGTGCAAATATCTCAATTTTGATACACAATGGCTGTGAGTACAGAAGGGTTGTTAAGAAGCTCAGTATTGTTACAGGTGAATTATGAAGTAGCACGCTGTGTATCAACTCACTTGTGCTGCTTTTTAGTTATCTAGCATCAGGCCTATGAGGAGGCCCTGAAGTGAGGCAGCCCTGGGGCAAACTGCCTGTCTTGTTGTTCTGCTTAGGGCTTTCCCGCTCATCTACATGAGTTCCAGACCTTCATTTCCTCCGCTCATCTACATGAGTGTAGACCTTCATTTCCTCTTTGCTCGGCTGCATTTGCACATGAAGAAGTGAGAATTGGAAAAGGATCCCCTCTGAACGGACCAGATCAGGCTGGGCAGCAAAAAAAAGGCCTCTGGTGTTATCACCACAACAGATTAGATTATTATTGTTTTTAAATTATGCTGTGTTTCCTGTAGTGCTTTTTAAGCCCAAACTGAGACAGCGTTTTTGATGTTGCTGCTTACTTAAATTATATATAAAAATAAAAGTAACTGAAAATCCTAACCAAACAGGTAATAACTGCTATTATATTACATATATATGCTTCTAAACAAGGTGGGAGTGTGTGGGGTGGGATGGGTGGAGGAGGGCAAAAGGGAAAAATTGGGAAACTGTAACAGAATAACAATAAAAAATCATTTAATGAAAAACAGTACATACCGTTCCAGACATCACTGCTTGCACATTTCCATTCTTCCACTTTCTCTGGATTTAATTTATCATTCTGGGTTTGTAATATGATGCAAAATTTGTAAATCTTCAGGCTTTCTCCCTAATGTGTGGATTTATCAATACATTTTCCCCACAGTGTTCTTTATGTACTATTTTTATTATCATTCAGTTTAAATTATGTTTTAACTGCAATTGTAATTTAATTTGTGGGTTACGTAGAAGTGTATTTTATAATTTTAAATGTAAGAATTTCCTAGTTATCTTTTATTACTGATTACTAGATTAGCTGTAATGAGAGGAAGAAACATACTTTGTATAATTTCAATCCTGTGATATATTTTTTTGAAACTTGCTCCATAGTACAATATGGTCAATGAAAAAAAAAAAAAAAAGGCTCCAAGCATGGTTCTGTGCTGCCATCTCCTGTTCATTTTGGGAGTAACACCTTAGTGCAGGTCCACAAGAGGCTGGTTCCAGTGGAATGTCAATGAGTGTTAATGGCAATGGCATTTAGAAGTGTATTTTAGAATGTCTAAATGTATGGACTCTCCAGTTACCTTGTAACTGGTTTCCAGATTAGGGTAAAGGAAGCAATAAATGTGTTTTATGTGCCATTCGTTGGAAGTTGCTGTATACTGTAATAGAGTCGGGTTTTTAGAAGTTCCAAGTGCGCTTGAAAATCATTTGTCATGTGCTTTGTTGCAGCTTCCTTAAACAATGAATAAAGTAAAATCTATTTAAAATTAATTTTCACCCAAGAGGTTAAAAAATAAAACCTCTACCATTTTATACGTAAAAATCGAATGAACCTATTGGCCAAGCCACTAATAACTTGTCCCAAGTGTGCACCTCTGCTGCCATCTCGTGGGAATTTCGGGGAATAACATCCTAGTGCAGGTCAGCAGGAAAAGTGGTTGATTATGGTGGAGTATCATGGAGTGTTGAATTTTTTTTTAAGACTGTTTCGAAGTACAAGTCTCAGGTCCCAGTTTCAGTGAGCAGTTCCTTGGGAGTACTTTTTATGAGCACATCATCTAGACCAACACTGGATTTGGGGGTGCACCATTGGTTCTTTTCTTTGATTACATTTTTAAATTACTCTTTGTGTCTAGAAAAGATATTTATTTCTGCATGTTATTTTCCACACAATTTACTGAGTTGTATTATTTATAATAACTTTAAATTGATATTTGTGAGTTGTCAAGGTAAATAAGATATCATGTAAAAATAAAATTGTGTTAGTTTAGCTGCATAAAACAAAAAAGTTGTTACAGCTTGGAATAAAACATGTAGACATGGATAGTTAAAATGTGTTAGTTATAAGTTCATGAATAATTAAATAAAATAGCTGCATGATTCTTAGCATTGTAAATGAGTTCAGGACCTGGAGCAGCGGTATTCTAGAAATCAGAAGTATTTTGTAAGTACAGTTGTGCCCCTTGGAGGTTATCTGAGGAGCTCACAATATGGCAAAGGTCCACATTTTCAAGGAGGAGAACATTTGATGGTGAATTCTGGTATCTAGAAGAGTAAGATTATGGATTCTAAGTTATTTTAAGAAACAATTATTGCAGAGTGATTTATGGGCAGCGAAAAGGGACAGTGACGCTCAGGGCTGTGGTTTACCACAGTGTGGTTCAGTCTCTTAAGGTGTCATACCTTCCTTGGCTTCTGAGCTTTCATGGGTGTCTTCTTAGCCAAAGACATTCCTCCCCAGTCTTTGCAAGAAGGCTGGCAGTTTAATTTATTTTTTGTTGTTCTTTAGCTCTCAGCCTCCAGGCTGACTGTCCAGAGAGAGGCGTGATTTCAGATCCAGAGTGCGAAGTCACATGCTGTTTGTATTCTAATGGACTCTTCCTCCTGCTCCATAGGGAGTAGGGCTTCTCATTGCTATGAGATTGGGTTTGTTTTTTTTTCCTCTGCATCATAGGTGCTTATTAGCAATTGGTATCTCTATTCAATGCATGGCAGTAACTGTCACCTTAACCCCCCTAAGGACAATCTGAGAGGTCTCCATACAAGGTTCCAAATGTCCTCTGGGGGGCAAAGTCAACTTTATGTTGAAAGCCACTGATTTTTTCAAAGTTTTATTTATTTATTTTTAGAGGGAGGGAAAGGGAGGGAGAAAGAGAGGGAGAGAAACATCCATGTGTGGTTGCCTATCACCTGGCCCCCATCGGGGACCTGGCCTGCACCCCAGGCATGTGCCCTGAGTGGAAATCAACTGGCAACGCTTTGGTCCCCAGCCTGCGCTCAGTCCACGGAGGTACAGCAGCCAGGGCAGAAACTGCTGATCTTGAAGCTTTGATCCTCTTTGGAACCTGAGTGATCTGGTCTTCAAATGCAGTATTCTTACTAGTATAACATGCAAATTATTTTCTGATCCCAATTGCGATTTATTTTTGGGTGGTTATTTAGAAGTGTATTTCATGATTTGTAAATACAAGTATTTTCTAGTTATCTGTTGTTACCGATTTCTTTATTAATGGCAGTGAGAGCAAGAAATACACACATGCACAAATTTAGTCCTTTGAAATTTGTTCGAACTTGCTTTATATCACTATATGGTCAGTGTTTACAAAAGTTTTGAGGGTGCTTGGAAAGCATCTGTAATTTGCAGTTTTAGGGTGTAGTGAAGTACTTATGCACATTGAACGCCATTTGCTTCTCATGTTATTTTAAAATATTTTCAGTATTTTAAAATATTTTTGTGGGCTTTATTGATTCTGAAACAGAACCCAAATGATTGAAGTTTGATAAATCTCCTATTATGATTATTATTTTGTGTATTTTTTCATGTAGCTCTGTTCTATATAATTGTGAGCTTATGTTATTGAGTGAATAAAAATTTGGAACTAAGTGGTACATTGAAGTTTCTGATACGAAGTACTCCTCTTTATTTGTAGTAGTGTTTTTTTGTCTTCAAGTCTACTATGTTATTTTATAATTTTCATTTGGTTCATGTTTTCATAGTATATTTCCTCATGCTTTCACTTTAGATCTTTTTGCACAGATCGAAGATAGCTCCACACTGAGATAGCTCTCAGTGTTTTATATTAGTTATGAGTGGCTATTGAAATCAATCCAAGAGTTAGTTTTGGCAGACAGTGAAATGTAGGGGGCCCAATATTTTTCCCATTCAGTTGTTCCAATACCTTTTATTATATTGCAAACATTTTCCCACAGATCTAAGTGAGGCAGGAGACAGCATAGGAAGAACTCTGAAACTGCATTCCTGTTACTGGCCACCATATAGCACCCTGGTTGCCAGGAAACATCTTTTACCAATTGAGTAGAATAAATAGTAAACCGAGGCAGGGAGGAGGAGGGAGACAGGTCTCACACACGAACTCAGAAGTCCTGAGCCTGGTCTGATACTGTTGCCAGGTGTTCCAACATCACAAGATACAACATTATGTTAACAAGAAAGAAGGGAAGTCCTTGAAATTCTATGTAGCATTTCCACTTTCCGGTAAGGAAAAACTTGGAAGTGTGCTTTCATCCCAAGGCCTGGGATGTGGGAGAGGGTCCCCGGTGCCCAAAGAAAGAGCCCATAGAACAACTTTGGTGACTTGCCTACCTCTGGTCACTGTCTGTTTTACGAGGGCGTCCCTGATGCTTATAGAAAGAGCCCATCAATAACTTTGGAAAGTGCCCCAATTTTAATGAACTGTCTGCTGTCACGTATTTGTTTTACAACAAGATGAACCAATGGGGTCTGGAGCAAGATAAGGATTCGGGCTAACAGACCCCTACACGTACCTATGTTTGGGTAATCACATTCCCCCAGGAAAGCTGGCAGCACATTTACCCGTTAATCAATATGTAACTTTCCCCTCCTATCCCACCGATTATATAAGTCCTCTGAACGAAGGACTCATGCTCGCTCTCTCTCTCTCTCCCTCTCTCTCTCTCCCTTTCCTCGGGGGCTCAGGGTGCTCTTGGCTCTTGGGCCACTGGGCCTCTGGCCACCTGGCCTCAGGCTGCCCAGGGGCTTGCCACCCTGGTCTTCAGCCGCTCTTGCTTTTGTCACCCTGCTTTGCCCTGAAACTTTGCCTTTCACCCCCTACTCTACCCAGTCCTGTTCTCTTCCATGGGAACAGGCCACTAATAAACCGAATACATACTATAAGATTTACTAATATGTCATTGTTTACACGCATCAGCAAGAAGAACCAGGTCTCTCCCGCCAACATAAGGAGATACCTTTCTCATAGAAAATTTCCATCTGACTTTGCCCTTATCATTGGACTTTGTATTCTGTCCCATCCATCTGTCTAGTCAAAGGCCATGACCCCACTGTTCAGATTAATGTAGGTTTGTAACACAATACATAGTTATGTTTGGTTGGGCTAGGTTCTAACTATTAATTTGCTTTTCCAGAACTCTCTTTTCATTCCTCATTTTAACAAGTGAACTGAGAATGAATTTGTTTTACTTTTAAAATGTCAATATTTTAAACTGTATCACATTCAATCTATAAGCAACTTTGGGACATTGACATTCTTATGTTTTTTTTTTTTGTAGAACAACATGTTACTTTCCATTTGTTCAAGTGTCTTTCATCAGGCATCATTTTAACATTTTGTTCACGCAGATCATGCGTGGTATTTACTTCAACGTTCCAGTAACCTGAACATGTTAGGTATTTTATATGTTTTGTTGCTATTGGTTCTTTCTGATTCTATCTTTAACTTAGCGTTTCCATATAAAGGAAATCTTTTTCTGTGTGTGATTTCCCCTCACTCTAATAAATCCTATTATTTGTAATCATGACATTGCTTTTCATGACTCATCAGGGTACATAAGCTTTTGTACAATAAGATTGCAGTACTTTAGTTATGTGAAACCATGTAAAGAGAGATAATGGTTGAAAGAAAATATGAAGAAATGAGGTAACTGAGGAGTTAGAAAAAACGTTGTTGGTGGTAAGTCCACTAATGATCGGATGTGTCAGGGCCCCATACTCTGTGGCGAGACCCCTCCTGGCAGTCAGAGAACGCAGAGCTGATGACACAGGACCCTCTGTGCTGGCAGAGAGGACCCCACCCGCTCTCCGATGCCCACTGCCCAGAAATGCTCTTCTCTGCTGCCCTCTCGTGGAAATGCTGGGAATGACAACTACTTACTCAGCAGCTGCTGTTAGTGTTTTTGGAAGGACACTGTGAAGCCCCACCACCCCTCACGTCATCGTTGCCTCATTTATGCTCTTCTGCATGTGGGGTTTCTGACTGTGTCCTGTGAGTGAGGTTCTCCTGCCTACGTACGTCTTCCATTTGGCCATTTTCATTCGCTCATCTGTGTCATACCTGTTGGAGTATGAGACCAGCGCAAAGATTGTTGAGGTCACAGGAAAGATCGTTTCCCCACCACCTAAGCAAGCAGTCAGGCGTTTCATCCGAGGTGAATTTAGGGAGTACGTGTACATCGCCTTTTATTTAAGTACGATGTAACAATTTCAGTAAAGGAACTGATTCTCAAAACTGACTCATTATGTCAGTGAAATATGGAACAATGTGCAAATGTACCTTGTGGATACACAACTTCTATTTAAAGTTTCAAAGGTGGCAATGAAGAGGCCAACATTTTGCATGTGGCATGTTGATGTTCAACTGGCTTTTCAGAGAGAGAAGACTGAGAACTCATTTAGGATTGTCATCTCGTTTCTTCCTGAGAGGTTTCGTTCCCCCAATCAGGTATAGGAAGGGAGCTTCAGCACAATCACCTTAGCCTCAGACGGTAAGACTCCTAGTGTAACCGGAAAAGACACCGGCATTTGGGCTGCCGGTCACTCCGAAATCCAATAAGCAATGACAGCGATTGAATCTTTTACGAGCACTTTATTCAGATGGCCGGCGATCTGAGAGGATGGCGGGTTTCTACCCTAACAAACCATCTTCCCTTCTCTTTCCTGGCCAGAATTTTTATAAGGGAGGTGGGGGAAGACAAACGAGGTGCAGTGAGGGCTTTGAAATTCAGGGAGGATTAGGTGAGCGAAGCTGCAGCATTTGTTTCCTGGGCTGTGCTGTTCTCAAGTGGAGGAGGGTGGTCGTCTGCTCTCCCTGGAACAAAGGTTCGGATGTCCCCAGGCGGTAATCTTCTATCTGTGCCCCAGGAGGCCGGCTGTTTCTCAGGAGCCAGGATGGGCCTCATCTGTAGTTTCTGAAACAAAAGCTTTAACATACACATTACTTGCTAGGCTCAATAACTTTTTCCTTAAGCTACAAAGGAAAGGGGACTCCTTGAGTCCCCTATCACTAGCAAGATCTAGTAGACCCTTTTACTATACTCCTTGTGTCTTAAAGTTGTGTGAGTTGCCCAACAGAAATGAACCTGGCAGGTAGGCTGCCTTCTTTTCTAAATGACCTGCATGTCCCCTACTTCACCTTGGAAATCTAAGACTCTGTTGTTTCCTTTACCAAAATACCCTATATACCCAATATTACCTCAGTATGCTCGGTATTCTTTTTTTAAAATATATTTTATTGATTATGCTATTATGGTTTTTCCCATTCCCCTCCCCGCTTTATTCCCCTCTGCCCTGTACACCCCCTCCCACCCACATTCCCCCTCTTTAGTTCATGTCTATGGGTCATACATATAAGTTCGTTGGCTTCTACATTTTCTATACTATTCTTAACCTCCCTCTGTCTATTTTCTACCTGCCATTTATGCTACTTATTCTGTGTACCTTTTCCTCCTCTCTCCCCCTCCCACTCCACTGTTGATAACCCTCCATGTGATCTTCATTTCTGCGGTTCTGTTCCTGTTCTAGCTGTTTGGTTCTTTGCTTCTGTTTTTGTTTTAGGTGTGATTGTCAATAACTGTGAGTTTGCTGTCATTTTACTGCTCCTATTTTTTAATCTTCTTTTTCTCAGATAAATCCTTTTACCATTTTGTATAATAAGGGCTTGGTGATGAAGAACTCCTTTAAGTTGACCTTATCTGAGAAGCACTCTAATTCGGATAATAATTCAGATGTTGGAATGCTTAAAGATATCCTGGAAGTTCCTAAGCCTCTCCTCTTTTTTTTGAATTCCTGTTTCTTCATTCTGTTCTGGTTGAATCTTTCTTCCTTGTGGTCCACACCATTGATTAGAATCCCAGTTTCCTTCCTATCACTATCGGTTCCCTGTACATTTTCCTTTATTTCACTGAGTATAGCCTTCATTTTTTCATCTAATTTGAGACCAAATTCAACCAATTCTGTGAGCATCCTAATTACCACTGTTTTGAACTGTGCATTTGATAGGTTGGCTATCTCTTCATTGCTTAATTGTACTTTCTCTTGAGCTTTGATCTGTTCTTTCATTTGGGCCATTTTTTTTTTTTTTTTTTTTTTTTTTGGTCTCCGTGAACCTGCTATGTATGGGGGTGGAGTCTTAGGTGTTTACCGGGGGCGGGCAACCCACGTGTCTGCGTTGTGAGGCTGCACGTGGGGAAGGGTCAGAGAGGGAACAATGACACTGCTGTGCTCTCTGCTGGATTTCAGTCACTTCCCCCACTACCCACAAGCAAATTGGAACCTTCTGGTGCTGACTGCCACGTGGGTGGGCTTGTGTCCATTATGTCACCCTGTGGGTCACTCCAACAAACTCTCCTGCGAGGCTGGGAGTTTTTCCTGCTTTCGCCTCAACGCCCGAAGATGTTTTCAATCAGAGGTTTGAGGCTACATTTCCCCCAGCTGGGACCCTGGGTGGCATGGTCTGTCTTGCTCCCCAGGTGTTCCTCCTCCAGATTTATCTGCACGTGAATGTGCCCATAAATGCCCGCTCCACCAGCCGCCATCTTGGCCATCTTGCTGCGAGTCCTCTCTGTCCAGCTGCCCGTCTCGACTCATCCTACTGGTTTGGTTGACTGTTTCTTGTTTAACTCCTTGGTTGTCAGACTTCCATACAGTTTGATTTTCTGTCAGTTATGAGTGTTTTTTGTTTTTTAATTTTTGTTGTCCTTCTGGTTGTGGGAGGAGGCACAGTATGTCTACCTATGTCTGCATTTTGTCTGAAAGTCCCGGTATTCATTTGAATATAAATTCCTCCCATTAATCATATTATGTTATTTTGATTGTTATCCTTGCTGTTAGAACTTAGAAGGTATGACAAAAATAATTTTTTATTCCCCTACCGGTTTTGTGAGCCTACCATGTGACATTCATGGCTGGGACACTGACTTTTGTAAAGTACAGCTTCTGAGAGATCACGGACATCTCCTGCCAAAAGTAAACATTTATATTATTTTTTGCTGTCAGCCGTTTTAATCTATTTCTGCAGGGCTTGGTATGACTTAGTAGTGATGGGAGTCATTTTTCTTCCCTTGTACCCTTCCGTTGGCATGAAAAAGTATTTCCGAGGCCAGGTGCTTGGACTTAGAGAGTCAGGGATGTTGTTTATCCGCTCCCGGCTCTGTTTACATTGCGAGGACTCGGTTCCCCTCCTGCATCTGGCACCTGGGCTCCATGGTCCAGCTCCAGCTCTGGAGTCTGGCTGTGGGGTCCCGGTTACAGATCTGGGTTCTGTGGCCTGAGGTTAAATCTGTGTCTGTGTGTCTGGGATGTGGAGCGTCTTCAGGTGTGGCTTTGCATCCTGGGTGGGTGCGTGGGGTTGATGTGGGGCTCTGGTTCTAGGGTCTGATGTACGGAACCTGATGTCCAGGCTTCTCTGTCAGTCTCCGGTGTCAAGTGTCTGGCATCCAGGGTCGATGGTCTGGCCTGGGTTGCGGGGATAGTTTTGGGATTGGGGCCGGGGTCTGGGGTTCAGCTTTTGGTTCTGGGTCTGCTCTGGGGTCCAGGTTCTGGAGTCTGGGGCCTGTGTCCAGTCCTGAGTCTGTCTGTCTGGCATCTGGTGTCTGCAAAGTGATGGTTGTTGGCTGCAATTCAATGCCAGCTGGAGTTCCAGAGTTGGGGTGTGGGGAAGACGGAAACTATTTAGTGCAAATAGCTCCATTTTGATACTAATGGCTGTGAGTGCAACATGGTTGTTAGGAAGCTCAGTGTTGTTACAGGTGAATCATGAAGCAGCACCTGTGTGGGTCAGCTCAGTAGTGCGGCTTCTCAGTTGTGAAGCGTCTTGACTGTGGGGGGGCCCTGAAGTCAGGGAGTCCCGGGGCAAGTTCCCCCTCAGGCTGTGCTGCCCAGCGCTTCTCTGCTCATTCTGGTCCAGTCCTGTCACTTCCTCTCCGTTTGGCTGCATTTGCACACAAAGAAGAGCACTTTGGAAAAGGGGCCCCTCTGAGGACATCAGCCTGGGAGAGCAGAGAAAAGGCCACTGGTGTTGTCACCACCGCAGTCTAGGGTATTTTTATTCTGAAATTATGCCAAGGTTTCCTCTTGTACCTTTTTTTTTGTTCTTCCCCAAAGCGAGACTGCCTTTTTTTGTGGCAACTTACTTAAATTATACAGAAAAATAGAAATTATTTCAAAATCCCACCCAACAGGTAATCACTGCAATTGTTTTAAGTACATACCCTTCCAGACATCTCTCCTACCACATTGCCATTCCTCTACTGTCTCAGGATGTAATTTATTTTTCTGGGTTTGTCCTATGGATGCAAAACCATAGGAATTTTCAGCTGTTTCCCCCAGTGTGTGGATTTATTCCTGTTTTCCCATAGGTTTTTAATGTATTTTAATATTACTCAGTGGAAATGATTTTTTTCTGTGAGTCATTTTGAGGGTTCCTTAGAAGTGTATTTCATAACTTTTAGTGTAAGAACTTTCTAGTTTTTGCTTCTCATTTCTAGATTATTTATAGTGAGAGCAAAAAACATACATCAGATAATAAGTTCATTTCTTTGATTTTTTTTTTTTTTTTTTTTGAAATTTGCTTCATTACATTAAGGTCAATGTAAAAAGTGTTCGAAGCATGCATAGCTGCTGCTGTCTTGTGGTCATTTTGGGAATAACACCTCAGGGCCACATTTTCTTTTATTTCACTTAGCATAGCCTTCATTTTTTTTTTTTTTAATCTGAGACCAAATTCAACCAATTGTGTGAGCATCCTAATTACCACTGTTTTGAACTGTGCGTTTGATTGGTTGGCTATCTCTTCATTGTTTAATTGTACTTTTTTTCCTGGAGGTTTGATCGGTTCTTTTATTTGGGCCAATTTTTTTTTTTTCTGTCGTCTCCGTGAACCTGCTATGTGTAAGGGGTGGAGTTTTAGGTGTTTACCAGGGCGGGTAACCCACGTGTCTGCCTTGTGAGGCTGCACGTGGGGGAGGGTCAGAGAGGGAACAATGACGCTCGCTCCATTGTCTGCTGGATGTCAGTCCCTTCCCCCACTACCCACAAGCAAATTGGGCCCTTCTGGTGCTGACTCCCACGTGGGTGGGCTTGTGTCCATTCTAACACCCTGTGGGTCTCTCCCACGAACTTTCCTTCGAGGCTGGGAGTTTTTCCTGCTGGCGCCTCAACCCCTGCAGGTGTTTTCAATCAGAGGTTTGAGGCTACATTTCCCCAGTTGGCACCCTGGGTGGCACGGTCTGTCTTGCTCCCCAGGTGTTCCTCCTCCACATTTATCTGCCCGTGAATGTGCCCATCAATGCCGGCTCCACCAGCCGCCGCCCTCCCTGGGTCCAGCAGCCGCCATCTTGCTGCGAGTCCTCTCCACCCAGCTGTCCGTCCTGGTCCCTCCTACTGGTCTGGATGACTGTTTCTTCTTTAACTCCTTGGTTTGAGATTTCCATACAGTTTGATTTTCTGTCGGTTCTGGGTGTTTGTTTTTAAATTGTTGTCCTTCTGGTTATGCGAGGATGCACAGTGTCTACCTATGCCTCCATTTTGGCCCAAAGTCCAAGTGTTCATTTGAATGTAAATTCTCCTCATCCATGTATTAGATGTTGAATACCTCCCATTAATCAGATTATATTAATTTGACTGTTATCCCATCTGTTAGAACTTAAAAGGTATGACAAAAATAATTTTTTTATTCCCCTACCGGTTTTGTGAGCCTGCCATGTGACATTCATGGCTGGGACACTAGCTTCAGGAAAGTACAGCTTTTGATAGACCATGGACATCTCTTGGCAAAAGTAAACATTTGTATTATTTGTTGCTCTGTCAGCCTTTTTAATCTATTTCTGCAGGGCTTGGTATGACTTAGTAGTGATGGGAGTCATTTTTGTCCCTTGTACCCTTCCATTGGCATGAAAAAGTATTTCAGAAGCCAGGTGCTTGGACTTAGAGAGTCAGGGATGTTGTTTATCGGCTCCTGGCTCTGTTTACATTGCGAGGAGTCGGTTCCCCTCCTGCATCTGGCACCTGGGCTCCATGGTCCAGCTCCAGCTCTGGAGTCTGGCCGTGGGGTCCCGGTTACAGATCCGGGTTCTGTGGCCTGGGTCTGTGGCTTGAGGTTAAATCCGTGTCTGTGTGTCTGGAATCTGGAGCGTCTTCAGATGTGGCTTTGCGTCCTGGGTGGGTGTGTGGGGTTGATGTGGGGCTCTGGCTCTAGGGTCTGATGTACGGAACCTGATGTCCAGGGTTCTCTGTCATTCTCCGGTGTCAAGCGTCTGGCATTCAGGGTCGATGGTGTTGCCTGGGTTGCGGGGATAGTTTTGGGATTGGGGCTGCGGTCTGGGGTTCAGCTTTTGGTTCTGGAGTCTGGGGCCTGTGTCCAGTCCGGAGTCTGTCTGTGGTAGAGGTAGACAAGAAGGGTCAAAGCAGTAAGAAATTCTTTGTACGGGACATTTTTTGGAGCTGTGTGGGTAGCATGGTAATCCTGTTTTTCAATGTTCCAAGTGTGCTTCACAATCGTTTGTGATGGGCTTTGTCTGTGGCAGCTTTTTGATAGCATGAGAAACCTAAAATGTCTTCAGTAGTGTGTAGCACGGGGTAAAAAACGGAAATAAAATGAATAAAAGGAATTAGAACTGTTATTTCACGTGCTTGCTGTTTTGGGCGTGTCTTCATGCTGGTTTCCTCTGCACTGGATAATAAACTTACGTAAACCATAGAGTGTATGACTATGTTGATATTGAATATGGATGAAGAGAAGCCAAGTTTCCGGCACGCTAGGGTTTGTCCATGGAAGAAGGGTGACAATGCCCGATAAACGTGAGAAAAGATGTGTAGCATGGAGAAGGTGCTGGGATGGATGTAACGTGTGCTAACTGCATGACAGGTTCATGTTGGAGATCGGCCAGGGTTCCGAACGCATCGGATGGACTCGTCGCTCTTCAAGGCCATCCAGTCCAGATACTGTTTGAGGACGAACCGCGTGAGGCGACGCGGGACACGGATGACCTACTCAAAGTCCCCGAATCTGTCACCGAAAATCATCGGCACCAGGATGGTTCCACGCATCACGACGGGTTCTACGGCAGTGTACCAGGAAGGAACACGTCAAGCACCATTCTCGACAGGATGTCCACGCGGGAAGGTCTTCAGGAAGGTAAGGAAAGCGTCGTTTCAACACAAATAGCTTAGAGGAACAGTACACACAGTACATGACAGGGCACAGGAGACATCATGGGGCAAACCAACACCATAGGTCACACTCAAAAAGGCACGTTGCCTTGAAGAAATCGTCTTCCTACGCGCAACACCTCCAGCACCATCCTCGACAGGATTTCCACGCGGGAACGTCTTCGGGAAGGTAAGGAAAGCGTCGTTTCAACACAAACAGCTCGACGAACACTGCACACAGTCCATGACATGGCACGGGAGGCATCATGGGGCCAAGAACACAATAGCTGACACTCTAAAGGCAGTATGCTGTTTGGGGTGAGCTTTTGTCTGAAGGTGGGCTAGGAATAGCCAGCTTCGGAAAGCGGGTGTGTATGAAATTTGTTTCATCCCCCAGGTTAGCAATTCCCCGAGAGAGATAGCGTATCGCAGTGAGGAGAATTCCATGGGTAGTGTTTACGAGCAGGGGATTTGGGATTAGAAAATTTTGTCGGCACTGGCCATGAGTTAAGCCTTCCTACAGGCGTGCCTTCTGGAGCATCACTGACAATGCTGAAGGGGTAGTTGACTTGTAGGTTGTTTTTATTAAGTGAGAAAATACAGGCTCTCTAGGGGAGTGTTGACTGCTAGCGGAGAAAGTCCTGGGTAATAGTTTAGCAAGGTTTTGAGAGGCTATTATGCCCCATGGGCTGGAATGTACAGCCTTTTCATCTAGGGTTGCAGAGACGTTTCCCCACTGTTCCGGTGCCAGTGGCTGAACATAGCCCCAACTACGGGTGGAAAGACAAAGCCAACAGGAATAATTCAATTTTAAAGACTGGGCCATACGGTCAGCTAATTCATAGATGGTTTTAGGTGAAGAGTTAGCATAAGCGAAAGGGGTTAAGTGGTGAAAATAGAAAGCTACTTATCAGACTCAGGAGTAGTCTTGCGGAAGAGGAGCATGGGGTCCTCTGCCTGCACACAGGAGCAGGTGGCGTCATCTTGTCCGAGTCGTTTTCCTTCTGAACAGGAATGTGAGGGCTTCTACCGGCTCACAGGTGTACGTGGAGTCTGGATTCCTCTGCTGGTCCGAGGAGTGATCTGGATCAGCAGGAGCCGGTTTTATCCTAGAAATAGGAACCCAACTATCGACCCCTAATAGCTTCACAGCCATGGGGGTACTCAGGACAACCTGATAGGGTCCCTTCCATTTGGGGTCAAGTTGATCTGCAGGTGATCCTTCTTTCCAGGTTTTGGGAAGTACCCAGTCTCCTGGAGAGATAGTGGCCAGGGCTTCTCTTAGGAGAAGGCAAGACTTTATTTCCATATTCTTGTAACGCTTTTTGTACTTGCCCCAAGTTTATTATATGTTTCATGGCTTGATGGGTCTTAGTATCAAATATTAAACCTAGTGTTAGGAATGGCCTGCCATATAGCATTTCAAAAGGGCTGAGCCTAGTATTAGCTTTAGGGGAGCCCCTTATTCTCATGAGGGCTATAGGCAGTAGTTTGACCCAGTTCTCAGAAGTCTCTTGACGGAGTTTTGCTCGTGTTCTTTTTAAGGTTTGGTTTACCCGTTCTACTTTTCCAGAGGACTGAGGTCTCCAAGCAGAGTGGAGATAATACTTTATACCTAGGGCCTCAGAGACTGATTGATCTTAGAGGCGAAAGAGGGCCCGTTGCCACTCTGCAGGGAGCGTGGGAGACCAAATTGGGGTATTATTTTTTAGGAGAGCCTTGGCTACCTCTGTGGCCTTCTCCGTCCTGGTCGGAAAGGCTTCAATCCACCCAGGGAAGGTGTCTATTAAAACTAGTAGACACTTGTATCTTTTACGGGGGGGCATTTTGGTAAAATCAATCTGCCAGTCTTCTCCTGGATATATTCCCCTCCGCTGAACAGGCTCTAGCGGTGGGGGAAGGGATGGCCTTTGACTAGGGTTATTGTAGTTGCAAAGTGAGCAGGTTTGACAGATATTTTTATAGTAGTCGTCAGTCCTTTGCCTGTAAATAATTTATTAACTAACGCTGCAGTACCATCCCTTTCCTATGTGGAAGGAGTCATGTAGGGCCTTTAAAACTTTCCATTGAGAGGCCTGGGGAAGGAGAAGTTTTTGACCAATGTAAATCCAGGGCCCTTCCTGAATGCCCCTTGCTCTATGGCCTGTGATTTCTCTTCTGATGTGCAATCAGGCTTCAAGTTAGCATCGTCTATGGATGGGAATAGTGCCATTTCTGTGATTGGCCTCAGAGCTGCCTTGCTAGCCTCTTGATCTGCCCTTGTTTCCCTTGGTAATAGTGGACCTATCTTTCTGGTGACCCCTGCAGTGTATTACTGCTACCTGTTTAAGGAGTCTAACTGCTTCCAGCAAATTTAAGATTTCTTGCTGGTGCTTAACGGGGGAATTCCTTGCAGTAAGGAGTCCTCTTTCTTTCCAGATGGCAGCATGAGCTTGCAGAACAAGGAAGGCATATTTGGAATCTGTATAGATATTAATCTTTTTTCCTTGTCCTAGAATGAGAGCTCGAGTAAGAGCTATAATCTCTGCCTTTTGGGCTGAGGTTGAGGAAGAGGTTGCGCCTCAACAATGTCATGTACACTAACCACCGCATATCCCGCTCTTCGCTGTCTACCCTGTACAAAACTGCTCCCATCAGGAAGCCACTTCTCATCAGGGTTATCTAAGGGCTGGTCTAATAAATCAGCCCTGCTGGAATAGGTGAGATCAATAATCTCTGAGCAGGAATGAGCTAAATGTGGAGATGATCCAATAGGCATTAAGGAGGCCGGATTTAAGGTATTACAAGTTTTTATAGTTACTTCAGGATTGTCTAGGAGAAGGGCCTGATACCTGGTCAATCTATTTCCTGTTAACCAGAGATGTCCTTTCATTTCTAATATACTTTGGACTTGATGTGGAGTTAGAACTTCTAACTTTTGTCCAAGCGTCAGCTTTGCAGCCTCCTCAGCTAATGTGGCTGTTGCTGCTACTGCTCTAAGACGTGGAGGCCACCCCGTTTTGACACTGTCCAGCTTCTTAGAGAAATATGCGACAGGTCGGGGTTCATTTCCTAATCGCTGGACTAGGACTCCTAATGCTATTCCCTGTTTCACTGCTATGTATAGAGAGAAAGGTTTGTTCAAGTCAGGGATGCCTAGGTCTGCGGCCTCAACTAGAGCCTGCTTGAGTTTATTAACAGCTCGATCATGTTCCTTTTCCCATATAATGGGATCAATGTCTGGACCCTTAGTAGCTTCATATAGAGGCTTTGCAATTAGTCCAAAGTTTGGAGTCCAGATCCTGCAGAACCCAGCCATTCCCAGGAAAGAGCGGAGCTGTCGTTTGGTAGCAGGTGGTTAGCTCAGTAATTGCCTTTATTCTTTCTGATGACAGCTGCCTAGATCCTGGAGTTGAGATATATCCTAAATAGTTTACTTTCTGCTTGGAAATTTGGGCCTTTTTCTTAGAGACTCGGTATCCCCGGCCCCCAAGGAAGTTCCGAGTGAGGATAGTGTTGCGATCTGAGGCTTCCCTCGAGAGGCTACAGATGAAGATATCATCTACGTATCGTAAGATTGCTCCTTCTCGTAGCTGTAAATCTCTTAGATCTTTCTCTAACACTCCTGCGAATAGATGGGGGCTGTCCCTCAATCCTTGCAGTAGTGCCGTCCAGGTATATTGTTGATGGGCCATTGTTTTAGGGTCTGTCCACTCAAATGCAAACAAGTACTGGGAATCTGGGTGGACAGGGATCCAAAAGAATGCATCTTTTAAGTCTAAGACAGTATCCCATTGAGTATAGTCTAGTACCTGGGTGAGATAGTGTATACGTTGGCCACAAGGGGATGTAAGGGGACGACAGCCTTGTTAATTCATCTTAAGTCCTGGACTCCCCTGTGGGCTTAAGAACAGGGAGGATTGGAGTATTGCAGGGGGACCGACAGGGTACCAGCTGCCCATGTGTCATAAACTTCTTGATGATGGGCTGCAGACCCTCTAAAGCCTCCCGCTTGATGGGATATTGTTTCCTGTGGGGATAAATCACCCCAGGCTTTAGGCGGATATGGACCGGTTGCGCTGTACTGGCCTTGCCAGGAACCCTGGAGTCCCAAACTAGGGGATCTACTTCTTGTAAAATCTGTTCTGGGATATTATTTTCTTTCTTGTCTTTACAGGCTAGCATAATTATAAGGACTTTATCTGGGACCTCCTGGAACTTCAGAATAGCTCCTAGTCTGGCCAAGAGGTCTCGTCCTAGTACTGGTACAGGGCATTGTGGAATCATCAGAGAAGAATGCTTAAAAATTTGGCTCTCAAACTGACAAGGGATAGGGGGCGTGTGAAAACAAGTCTTAGATTTTCCTTGTACTCCCATAATGCTTCTTGAGTTAGGAGAGAGAGGACCAGCACATGAATTAAGGACAGAGTAAGTGGCCCCAGCATCAACAAGAAAATTAATTTTCTGACCCGCCACGTCAAGAGTCACCCGGGGCTCTTGGTTAGCGATCGAGATGCTGGTGTGGGCTGGGGCCAAGCTGCTCCCCGGGCCCCCTCAGTCCTCAAGTGCTGCCACGGCTGTAGGAGATGACCCCTTTCCGCTCCGGGAACGGGGGCAGTCTACCTTCCAAGTGCCAGGGATGAAGGTTCGTTTCTTTGCACTTGGGACATGGCCCTGGGGGTGGCTTAGTGCATTCTTTCGCCCAGTGTCCAGAGCATTTGCACTTAAAGCACATTGGATCCTTGTGCCCTCCACACCTTTGGGGCTTCCCCAGGTTACCTTGAGGTGGCTGGCCATAGCCAGTGTTGTTACTAAGAGGTAACGCGAGTAGCTTGGCCTGTCTCTCCTCTAAGTCTCGATCGATAAAGACCGAGAAGGCAACATCCATCAGTTGTGCCAAAGGGTTTTGGGGCCCCATTTGTAACTTCTGAAGTTTCTTACGAATACCAGGGGCTGCCTGGGTGATAAAGTGTTGCCCTATCAATACCTGTCCCTCCGGAGACGATGGGTCTGTATTAGTGTATTTCCGAAAGGCTTCTACCAGTCCGTTGCGGAAGAGTGCAGGGTTCTCTTCCCTTCCTTGTGTTATTTCCTTGACTTTATCATAATTCACTGGCTTTTTGATACAAGCCCTCATTCCAGCCAATAAGCACTCTATCATGATGAATTTACTTCTGTTTCCTCCTGGTGTATTCTAGTCCCAGTTAGGCTCATGATCTGGGACAGCCTCGGCTGCAGGCCTTGCATGGCCGGGGTCTTCAGTATGTCATTGATCTGCATGTTTACGGGCCCCTTCCCAAATTCGTTGCTTTTCTTCTGGAGAGCAACGTGTTGTTAGAACTATGTAAAGGACCCTCCAGGCCATAAAAAGGCAAGGGTTAAGATACGGAAGTTATGAATAAAGCGTGTAGGATCCTCCGGAAAGTTTCCTAGCCTTTCCTTGCACTGCTGCAGGTCAGCTATCGAGAAAGGCGAGTGGACCCGAGCAGGGCCTTCTGCACCCGCTACTTCTCTCAGAGGCAGGAGAACAGAAGAAGCAGGGAGATAGGAGGCTCCACTCCTAGTGTGTCCCGCTGGACTGGGCTTCTCCTCCTTTGGTGACTTTGGGTATATGGGTGAGTAGGGCAGAGGAGAGGTTCTAGTAGTCGACTCAGGGGTTGTGAGGTTTCAGGGCTGTGAGGCCTGCTAGGTTCCCCCTGAGAGACAGGTGGGAAAGCCTCCCTTGCTTCCCTCTGAGAGACAGGAGTGGAATTTAAAAGGGGGTCATCTAGAATGTCGTTGGGAGACCCCAAAGTATGTTTCAACCCAGAACAAAGAGACGGAGCATGAGATAACCCCAAAAAAGCTTGTACGTAGGGAAGGTCCGACCACTTACCTCGTCTCCGACAGAATAGATGCAATTGGAGTACGGTGTTGTAATCGCTACTCCCATTTTCAGGCCATGTTTCCTTCTCTCCTAACTTATATTGAGGCCAAGGCGTGTTACATAAGAAAATCAGCCTCTTAAGACATTCAGGGTCAAACTTATCCCAGTTTCCAAGGATGCATCCCAACGGTGATGCTGCAGGGATCGAGGGTGTATTTCCCATCGGGTCAGGTCCGTGGCGCACCTAGTTAAAAAAACAAACTGAAAAAACAAACCGTCGTACTCCTGAGCCTGGAGAGGCGTCCCCGTCGCTGCTCCAGGAGTCGACTAGTGGGATGTAGGGTGTCCCCTGTTTCTCCCACCCACAACTACCAGACGTCTCCGGCGACAGGAAGAGCGAACACCAGCACCCTTGGGCTCTTAAAAGGCATCCCCTTTGATCACCCAAGGTGCCACCGAGTGGTTCACAGGGCGTCCCCCGTCTCCCCACCGAAAAACTACCAGACGTCTCTGGCGACACGAAGACCATGTGCTAGGCTTGCCACGGACTATCTGTATCCCCTTCGCTACTGGTGGAATCAGCAGCTTCGACTGAACTGGACCCTTTGTGCAGATCTCAAGGCTTTTTTATAAGTTTGGCTCCTCGCCAGCAAGGAGTCAGAGAGGATGGCACTAGTCATTTGGTATAATTCCTGCAAAGACTGGAGGCCGATACAATACTGTTGAATCCAGTAAGAGAGGTCCCTACTGTGGCAGAATACTTGCCACCTACGTGGCTCCGGGTCGCTCCCGTCTCGATCTGTTGGATGAAAACGCAGAAGTTGGGGAAGTGAGCTGGGAAGTAGGCTGAGATGGCAAACTCCAGCCTCAGATGGCAGCTCAGCTGGAAAACGGCCACATCTAGAGGAGGGAAAAAAAGCCATAAGCTGCGGTTTCCCAGCGTCACGAAAACCCTAGGTGCCGAGGTGCTAGCAGCAGGACTGCCTTTAGGATGTCCCGCCCCCTGCTCTGCTCAGGGCAGAGGCTGGAAAAAAAACCTACAGAGATGTCGGGCTCAGGCCTCAGGCACAGCTGAAAAAAAAAAAACAAAACAACAAAAACCTGAGTTTACAAAGTTACTTTTTCCTATAGCATTGGAGAAGCAGGTACCCTGCTGTTTTTGGGTACCGAGTTCATTACTCTATTGTTCTCGGGACCTACAGTAGCCCCTACGTCTAGAAGTTTACAGTGTTCTAAAGACTCCATTCCTCATTTTCTTTTCTGAGTTCTACAGTCAAGGAGGGGATGAGATTTTCTCCCCTTTGTCCCCTTGTGCCTAGTTAACGTGGGCTTAGTGGGACCAAGCCCAATATGAAGCTGAAATGGAATGCAAGGCTTGAAATGTTGGGCAGGTAAGGAATATCATCACTTCCTGCTGCGAAGTCAAGATCAAAGGCATGGTTTTAGAGATGAGATGGCTGCTTGGCTGGAAAACAAAGACAGCAATTCCTTGGTAAAGCAAATAGGCATGAGAGTAGTCAGAGATGCCAATAGAGTGGTCAGAGAAAGGAGAAAAGTCTCCCAAAGGAGGCAAAACCGAACAAAGGGCCTAGTTAGGAGAACAGGTCCTGGAAAATCCAGGACTCGCACTACAGGCTAAAATCTTGCTCTCTTTCCAAAGACTATTCTTAAGTGGGGAACATGCCGCAGGGATGGGACCATGAATGCTTTGACAACGCGCTTCTCGTCGTATGGACTTTTGCTTGCGGTTGGCGGGAAAACTAGTGTTTTTTCCCGGTCCACGTCCAACTTAACCTCCCACGGGTGTGTTTGTTGCGGCGAGCGCCCTCGTGGCTCTTAAATGCTCGACCGGTGCCCACGGGGTGCGGCGATCTCTTGAGAGAGAGAAAGCAAGACATTAGCTCAGCAGACAGAACATTGCTTACCCCCACAATTTCTGCAAGGGGTATTCGGATGCCAATTGAATTGCTGAGTCACCTGGGGGGAGAGATGCTGCAAGCTCACAACAGGCCGATGATTTCAACTGACGTTTTCTTGGCCAGGTTCAGAGGCAGAAAAGGCTAAGGAATCCAAGTAGTGGGTCAAAGTGTGCTGCTTGTGAGCAGGGCTCCCAAAGGCCCTTACCCCTTCGGTCATCCCTAACTCTCTTACATGTCTCGGTTTCTCCCCTGTCTGAAACAGCCAGGGGGGCTTGGAGCCCTGGGTGACCAGCCCTTACGTGCACTTCCCTGGACGAGCCGAAGTGTGATTACCGTGATTGGAGTTCCCTATGAGGCCCCTGCACATCTCAGGGATTGACCCCAGACACCCCCGCAAGGCCCTCACTCACGTAGGGACACCCAAAGATTTGGGCCGGGGGGAGGAACTGCCTCTTGTCTTCGGAGCCTGGGCAGAACCGGAGCACTCGTTTCAGATCTCATTGTTTCTCCCTCCGAACACAGGCCTAGCACTTTGAACTTCCCCGCCCCCACAGCGCAGCATCTCCTTGATCCCGAAGTGAGACAGGCAGGACAGCTTTGCCGCTGAGACCATACTCACTGCGTTCCAAACGCCTGGAGACAAAGGGATGGATGCAAGTCAGGTTCCTGGGTTTCGGCACCGAATCTGTTGATGGGAGAGACCTGATTCTTCTTGCTGACGCATGTAAAGAATTACATATCAGCAAATCTTGTAGTATGAAATCCATTTATTAGTGGTCCGTTTCCATGAATGAGTACAGGACTGGGTAGAGTAGGGGGTGAAAGGCAAAGTTTCAGGGCAAAGTGGGGTGAGAAAAGTGAAGAGCGGCTGAAAACCAGGGTGGCAAGCCCCTGGGCAGCCTGAGGCCGGGTGGCCAGAGGCCCTGTGGCCCGAGAGCCAAGAGCACCGTGAGCCCCTGAGAGAAAGAGAGAGAGAGGAGCGGGGGGAGTCCTTTGTTCTCAGGACGTATATAGTGGGTGGGATAGGAGGGAAAAAAGTTACATATTGATGAACGGGTACATGTGGTGCCAGCTTTCCTCGGGGAATGTGATTACCCCAAACTTAGGTATGTGTGGGGGTCTGTTAGCCCGAATCCTTATCTTGCTACAGACCCCATTGGTTCATCTTGTTGTAAAACAAATACGTGACAGGAGGCAGTTCATTAAAATTGGAGCACTTTCCAAAGTTATTGATGGGCTTTTTCTGTAAGCATCAGGGACTCCCTCGTAAAACAGATACTGACCAGAGGTAGGCAATTCACCAAAGTTGTGTTATGGGCTGCTTCTTTGGGCACCGGGGACCCTCTCCCACATTCGAGGCCTTGGGATGAAAGTACAGTTTCAAGGCTTTCCTTACCGGAAAGTGGAAATGCTACATAGAATTTCAAGGACTTCCCTTCTTTCTTGTTAACACAGTGTGTCTTGTGATGCTGGCGCACCTGGCAATAGTATCAGACCAGGCTCAGGACTTCTGAGTTCGTGTGTGAGACCTGTCTCCCTCCTCCTCCCTGCCTCGGTTTACTATTTATTCTACTCAATTGGTAAAAGACGTTTCCTGGCAACCAGGGTGCTATATGGTGGCCAGTAACAGCATTGCAGTCTCAGAGTTCTTCCTATGCTGTCTCCTGCTTCATGAGGAACACAGAATGTAGTAGCAAATGTCCACATTTTCAAAGAGGAAAACCTGAGATGGTGAAATCTGGAATCTAAAAGAGGAAGGCCGTTTGTTCTAAGTTGCATTAGGAATCAGTTATTACAGTGATGTATGAGCCATGGAAAGAAGCAGGGACCCTCAGGTGACCGCTCTAATCACAGCGTGATCCGGTCTCCTAAGTGGACAGATCTTCCTTTGCCTCCTGAGCTATTGCCTAGGACACTTCTCCCTGAAGATTTGTCAGATGGCTGGCATTTTTTTGTTCTTTAAGTTTCAGGTTCAGGCTTCCTGTGCCAAGAAAGGCAGCCTTTCAGATCCAGGATGCAAAGGGACATGCTGTTTCTATTCTAATGGAGTCTTCAGGATACAGAGTAGGGTGTCTCATTCTCAGCACTATGGACCTTTTGGGCCAGAGAATTCCTTGTCCTGGGGGATGGCCCTCTGCATTGTAGGTGCTTAGTAGCATCCAATCCCTCTGTTCACTGCGAGCAGCCTGGCTTCCCTTTCCCTGAGGATAATCTGAAATGGCTCAGGACATTTCCTGAAGTCCCCTTGGGGGCTAAAGTCACCTTTGGTTGAGAAACTGTGAAGCTGTGACCCTTTTTGAAATCAGAAAGATCTTGGTCTGGTATGCAGTCCTCTTATTATTTTTCTATGCGAATTATTTTCCACTGTGACTCCGATTTATTTCGGGAAGGTATTTAGAAGTGTATTTTAAAACATCTAAATACAGGGACTTTGTAGTTACCTTGCAACTATTTTCGAGATTAATGGCAAAGAGCAATCAACATGGTGAGACATTTGTGGAAACCCGCTTTATAGCTAAATAGGGTCATGCTTTAAAAAGTTCCAAGTGTGCTTGAAAAGCATTTTTAATTGACTATGTGGCTGCTTACTTAAACAATGAGAAAACGTATTCAAAATTCTCCCTGAAGAGTTAAAAAGAAGTGCTATCATTTTCTGCATATCCACTTGCAGAAATGTGGATGTGCACATTTCTACTTTCTCTGGATTTCTTTTAGTACTTCAGGTTATAAGTATGGGCATAAAACTTGTATCTTTACAGGTTTATTTTTGATACTGTGCATGGAAGGGTGAAGATGTTTTCCATAAGTTTTGGGATGTAGTATGTTTATCCCCTTTCAGTTTATTTTGTCATTCCAATTGTTTTATTTTTGAGGTTGTGTAGAAGTGTATGACATAACTGCCAAATAGAAGGACTTTGCAGTCATTCAGTTTTAGTGAATTCCAGCTTATGTGCAATAGGAGCACTTCGAGAAACACACTGTATATAATTTCAATGCTGCGATGCTTGTTGAAACTGGCTTTTTTATGGGCTTGGCCAAAAGATAGAAACTTTTGGGAAGATGAAATTAGGAAGATTTCTGAAAGACTGTAGAAAGCAATGGGACAAAACGGTGACTACGTTGTTCAATGAAATGATTGGTGAAAACGAAAAACGTCTCTTCCATTGTGTCTTAACCTGCAAATCGGAGGAACCTTTTGGCCAAGCAAATAGTATAGTGTTCCAAGTGAGCGGCTCTGCTGCCACCTCGTGGACCTTTTGTGAATAACATGTTCGTGGCAGGTCAGCAGGAAAAGGGGTGGACTGTAGGACAGTATCCATGAACGTGGATGGCAGTGTTATTTAGACGTGTATCTAGAAAGTTTTCTTTTTTTTAATAGATTTTTTTATTTATTTATCTTTAGAGGGGAAGAGTAGGAGAGAGGAAGAGGGAGAGAAATATCAATGTATGGTTGCCTCTTGTGTGTCCCATGCTGGGAACTGGCCTGCAACCCAGGCATGTGCCCTGACTGGGAATCGAACTGCGATCCTTTGGTTCGCAGGCCCGCGCTCAATCCACTGAGCTACACCAGCCAGGGCTAGAAAGTTTTCAATATCAGGACTTAGTCGTTACCTTCTGTTCCCTATTTCCATATGAACAGCAGTGACAGAAAGAAACAGACTATCATGTCAGTCCTTTGAAATTTGTTAAAACTGGCCTTAGCACAGGATGGTCCCTTTGAAAACTGTCCCAAGTGCGGTCCTCTGCTGCCCTCTCATGTGTCCCTTGGGACTAACAGCTTTGTGCAGGCCAGCAGGAAAAGTCCTTGGCTCCAGTGAATTGTCTACTAAGGGTTCCTGGAATGTTATTGAAGAAGTGTTTTTCATCGCATGGAAACAAAAGGACGTCCCAGTTACTTTGTGTTTTGAACTTGTACATTAGCAGCCATGAGGCGACAGATGAATTTTTTATAATTTCAGTCCTGAAATGTGAAGTTTGTTGAAAACGGATGGATGGTATCATATGGTCCGTTCCAAAGTGTTTTAAGAGTACTTACTGCTGCCGTCTCGTGGGCATTCCCGGGAATGACACCTTAGTGCCGGTCAGCAGAAAAAGCGGTTGGATTCCAGTGGAATATCAAGGACTGTTGGTTGCCATGCGGTTTAGAAGTGCATTTCATAACTTTTACGTGTAAGGACCTATTCGTTACCATTTGTTCCTGATCTCTCCATGAACAGCAATGAGAGCAAGAATTATGTTCTATATAATTGTAGTGGTTTGTCATGTGTTTCATCTTGCTTTGACTCATGACGGTCACGTAGTGAAATGTCCTAAGTGTGGCTCTGTTCTTGTCTCAAGCTTCTTGGGAAGAACACTTTCGTGCAGGCCAGCAGGAAAGGTTGTCCGCTGCAGTGAATGATGTACGAATGTTGATTGGACTGGCACCTAGTCATGGATGTTGTTACTTTCATATAAACGGATTTTGCAGTTTATTTTTCCTTCTCTCCACCCTGTACAACAGTAGTGTCTTTACGTCAGGTAACTAGGTGTGGGGGGCTCCGCCCGTAGAACCCCCCCCCCATTCATCATGGATGAAAATAAAAACTACCAAGACAAGATCTGCTTGGGGAGGAAAGGGGTCAAACTCTCAGAGGAGAATGACCCAGAGCCCCTTCCTCACTAGGCTTTTATTGGGTTCCAATACACCGGAATACAAGTTTAACATGTCAAAGAAATCTGAGGGCTTATTCCGAGCCAGTGTTTGTCAGGAAAGGGGGTTGCCAAACTTTGGGAGACATACTCATTTATTCCTGGGACACTTATCACCTCAGGAGAGCACTCTTAGCAAAGCAGGTTTCACAGGACTTTAGGAATTCTTTCTTATGCCCGATCACCCAGGGAGCCATCCTTGCCCGTACAGGCCTGCACCACTCACCCCCACAGTTTCAGGCTTTAAGCCGATTAGGAAGCAGGAGACATCTCCCAGATGGAAATGAGGACTTGGGCTATGTCAGAATAGCCGGGGGTGAGGGTCCAACGCATCCTCTTTGCTGCAGCCCCCCGAGTCCTTCCATGAGGCCTCCCAACTGGTTGTGTCTTGCTTAGGTTGCCCCTCCCATGAGGAGTCTTACCCGTCATTGACTGACCAACCAAGCATTGGGGCCAGAGATGGAGGAGGCAGAAGCAGTGCTCCTGCCAGGGAGATAAGCTTTGTCTCCTCAGTAGCTCACGTCCTTGTGACAGAACAGACCCAGATTAAGTGGGACCCTTGGCCTCTTACACAGCCCACCATGGGGTGAGGGTTACAACTCATAAAACCAGGCTGAATGGTCCACAACATCTCCCGTTTTTATCTGTTAAATCAATTGTAGCTGTTAGACCTGTGAAACTTACTGTTTGCTGTTCACGAATGCGATTACGAGAAAACCATCTCCACATATATCATAAAGCACAAATAAGGATTAAAACAAGGAGGCATCCAAGGGCTGCCATACCCCAAATTTGTAAATTCATTCCATCAAACCAGTTCTTAGGATTCATCCATTGTAGATTATTGTTCAGAGTCTGGAACACCTTTTGTTCAGTTACGCGTTTGATGTCACTGAGCTGCCGGTGGAGCTCAAGCTGAAGCTGATCAATTTGTCCTTTAAGATTGGTAGAAAATGCTCTCTGCAGGCGATGACGAATATCTGCCCAGGAATGCTGACTGGAATTCCACCTTAATGGAGTAACACAGTTTAGAAAAACCAGGATCACAAGGAAGCTGTTGCCTTAAGGCGAGAGCATCCTGTCGCTCTCCAAGCCGGACAATGGCAGATTCTGTGGCAGAGAGCCGAGTAAGAATCTCCTGATCCATTTGGCTTTGTTGAATCATTTGCTGAGTAGTATTAGTGAGAAGAACATCAACCGCATGTGCAGTTTGAATGGATTCAGTAAAGGCTACAGATGCAGTAGTCTTGGCCTCAATTATTACAATAGCAGGAACTATGGAGGCAATAAGCATGCCTATAAATCGGCGGGTTCTGACACGGGCGAGGGCCTTATTGAGGGCACTCAATCCTCCTGGATCAGCCCACTCCTGGGTAAGGTCACAGGAACCCAAGCCTGGGCCTGTCGGCGAATGACAAATATGGAGGTAAAGATTCAATTGATTGACATTCACACAGGTTAAGCAGCTAGTATATATAGTGCCAGGAGTAGTAGTAAAAGTATATACAGTGGAAGTCCCATGATACATAAGTTGAGGTGTACCAGGGATGGCTACAAATAGATAAGGATGAGAAGTACCTACAGTAACCCAGGTACGTTTAATATTCCAAATGTTAAAGTAACCAAAGGCATTGTCTTTCTTTCGGATGAGTTGAAATTGTCCTGTCTGACGGCCCACAAAAGGGAGCCCCATCTTCCAAGTAGAAGTATGCCACGGGCTAGTATGACTAAGACCCTTTATTCTGAGAATAGGGGCTCCTGCTCCTCCACTATGCCAACTAAGTTTATCATACGCTGTGAGGGGCATTGGGTGTTACTATTCCCGAGTCTGCTATGGCATATATCTTCCAATTTGCACCCCAGTGTTCTGCTACAAGAGGGGTGCTAGTAATATTAATTAATGATGGTGTTTGAACACGGCATAGTTTCCAAGTGACTGGCTTAGTCGATCCACCATCTATATGACATAAAGGAAGATTGGGTGGTTTGGTACTGTCCCCTGGCCTTTCTCCTATAAATCCTATTGCTCCAACTAAGGAAAGATTTACTGCAGGCAGAGACTCCTGAGTGGTATAATTAGTTATTGCATAGGCATACCACTTGGACGTAATGAGCAAGCAGAGGGTATTGGTTAACACAGAAAAGCAAGCAGGGAAATGGTTAGAGACGTATACAGTGCCTTCCGGAGCAGACAGCCAATGATGTTTTTCCTCGAGGGGTCCGTACGGGGGGAGCCAGGTGCCTCCGGTCCACTCAGCATCATTATTAGATAAAGGAGGCTCAGGATTCCACCACGTATGGAGTTTAAACATAGGTGGGTCTATAACATGGCTCCAATATGTATGTACAGTTTCAGAGGCTAAACCTAGTTCTCCAAGGCAGATAAGCAGGCCCAAGATGAGGGCTTCCTTGGAGAAGCTTGAAGAAACAGTTGAAAAATAAGCTAAGAACCTGTTCTTTGGAGCATCCCTGACTCTTCCTTGTTGGGTCATCTGCTCTGCTCTTATCTTAAGGGTTTTAAGGTCACCCCAAATTACTCCGAGGTTGATCCAGGGAGTTGCTCCTGTGAGTCTGTTTTCTGGTGGCGGGATTCTTCTGCTTTGGGCCTTGGGGACATCTGCTCCATCTGTTTCTCTAGCCAGTGTGCTTTCTGTCCGAGCTGTCGGGTCCTGATGAGCTGCCACGTCTGTTGTCAGGGTGGGTCTGGTATGATGTGGCTTCACTCTGTTTGCTGGGAGCCACAGTGGTGGACCTGTGGGAATTGAAACACAAGTGTTGTGGACCGTTCAGCCTGGTTTCAGGAGTTGTAACCCTCACCCCATGGTGGGCTGTGTAAGAGCCCAAGGGACCCACTTCATCTGGGTCCGTTCTGTCACAAGGATGTGACCTATTAAGGAGACAAAGCTTATCTCCCTGGCAGGAGCACTGCTTCTGCTTGGAAATCAGCGCTTCATCCCCATAGGGATCCAGGGGCACCTTTCGGTAAGGCCTCCAGACGTGTTACAGATCAGATGGAAGGTTACCGTGCCACCTCTTGAGTGGTTCTCTCTTCATTTCTCTCCCCTGCACTCTCTTTCATAATAAGAGTCTTGCTTTCTCCTCCCAAGCATTCGCTGCATCTCGCGGGCATGGGACAGTCATTTACATACCAATAGGGTGGACTGCCGCTAGAAGACTCCCGTGAAAGGCATAAGTTGGTCGTGGGACGAGTCAGAACGTTAGTTACTCGCCAACTGCAAGAAAAACCCACGCAACGAAAAGGCACACTGTAAAAGCATTCACGGTCCCATTCCCCGCAGCGCAATCCCGGCTAGGTTTGTTTTTTAGCTTGGGAGGAGAAAGCAGAGACTTCCCCTTTTAGCAGCAAGGTATTTATGAGCGTTTCAGCTTCTTGCTAAAACGCCGAAGAAAAGAGGCACTTCCTCCATCCGGCTCGAGATCTCGGGCGTCCCTACGCGAGTGGGGACCCTGCGGAGGTGTCTGGGGTCCAATCCCTAAGACGCGTAGGCGCCTCATAAGGATTTCCATCTCACATAACTCTTTTGGCTCAGTCAGGGAAGCGCGATATAAAGGCTGGTCACCTAGCGCTCTGAGCCGCCTCGCAGTCTTGGACGCGTGGAATTTAACCTGAAACCCATAAGCAGGATCAGGGTCTCCTGGTTTCCAGGCAGCCCTTCCTGACGGTTTTGCACCAACAGAACATCTCTGACCCACCACACTCCGTCACTAGTAAGAAACAGGATTTGAGGGTGCAGGCGGAGAGAGTGATCAAAAAACCGCCGCCTCTTGCGGCGGAAGGAATTTGTAGAAAGGAATTCTTTTGTGCGGGGCTGGGGCGCGGAGCGGGGAGCGGGGCTGGGGCGCACGCAGTACTCATTGCTCCATCCCCCTTCCCCCTGGCGAGCTGCCAGAACCCCGGTGGCAGTGCAGTGCCGGGAGCTACAAGGGCGCGCGCGCACCCGGCCGCTTGATCTCGGCGAGTTGAGCCGTAGCTAGATCTCTCCACCGGGAAGTGCGGTTGGCGCCGCGCCCTCCTCCGCGGCTGCCCCGAGAGAGATAGTTAGCGCCGAGCCCTCCGAGGTCCTTCTCAGTCCTCCGAGCCCTTCTGGACCCTCCCCGCAGCTGCGGCGGAGAGGTATATTTGGTGCGCGCAGTCCCCGGACCTCCGCGCCGGACCGCGCCGCGGTGCGGTCCGAGGAGTCGCCGCTTCCCGGGCCTCTTCGGGCCTCTGCGCCATTCGCGGGCTTCCGCGCCGTTCGCGGCGGCCGCGGCTTTGCAAGCATCCGCGGCGGCCGGGGGCGGCTGCTGGCTAGGGTCCATCCGCTTTTGTTCGATCTGGCCTTTTAAGCGCTGCGTTTGGCCGCGGAAAGGATTTAAAAAGGGGGACTGCTCTGTTTGTTAAGGAACTTTTCTAAGAGCCATGGGCAACGGGCTTTCTAAAAATCAGAAGCGATACCTTAAGGAAATCCAGCAGCTTCTCAAAGCCTCGGGCAGCCATATTAAAAAGCAGAACTTAGTTAATTTAATTCTTACTGTTAAAAAATATTGCCCATGGTTTCCCGGTAAAGGGACTTTAGATTTAGAAACATGGGAAAAGGTAGGACGGGAATTAAAGTCACACCAGGAAAATGGCACCCCTGTCGGGCATCAGAATCTTTTCACTTGGGGGATGGTGAGGACTGCTTTAACGCCCCTTCATATTCGCAGCTCAGAGACTAAGATTGAGGGGGCGGGGAAAGATCCGTGTCAGATGAGGGAGAAGGGAGTCACTGTGAAGGCGGAGGAATCTACCTTTATTACCTCCGGTCAGGAAAGCTCAAGCCCACTCCTTAGCAACAAGGAGATACCTCCCCCGCCTCCCGTCCCTCCCTCCCGCTTCTACTTGGGAGGAAAACTTTAGCCCTCAGGATCCCCTTGCCGATCTTTCTACCCCCGCAGTGGCGGCAGTCCAAGCCCCTTCGCCAGTAACCACTGCCATGTATCAGTGTCTTCAAGACGCGATGAGGGATGGGGACTGGCAGTCCTTTACTGCCTTCCCTGTCATTACTCGGCAAGGCAGGCAAAATCCCGTGCCTGAACCTCTACCTTACGGATTGTTCAAGGAACTAAAGAAAAGTATAAGAGACAATGGGCTCCAATCCCCTTATACAACAGGGTTATTAACAGCTGTGACAGAAGCATATCAAATGGCTCCCTGTGACTCGGTTGCCTTAGCCAGAACAACTTTAACCCCCGGTCAGTACAGTGTCTGGCACTCTGAATGTATGGTAAGAGGCCGCCTTCAGGCGAGTGAAAATGAAAGGACAGGCAATCCAGTCACTCAAGATATGCTTTTAGGGCTAGGGCCATATACTAGACCGGATCAGCAAGCTCGTATGAACCCTCAGACTTTTGCCCAATGCTCTGCTGCGGCTCTTCGAGCCTTCAAGACCGTACCTGATACTAAGCCCTGCAGCACTGGGTCCTATACTAATGTTAGACAAGGGCCCAATGAGACATGTCTAGATTTTATTGACAGATTGCAAGAAGCAATTCAGAGACAAGTTGAAAATCAGGATATTGCTGACGGCCTCCTATTGCAGTTAGCTTTTGAAAATGCTCATCATGATTGCAAAACTGTTCTTCAACCCGTTCGGTTAACTGCTACCGATGTTGGTCAGTTTATAAAGGCCTGTCAGAATGTAGGAACGGAACAGCATAAAGCAGCATTACTTGCTGCGGCCTTGAGAGGTGAAATGAAATGTTTCAATGGTGGCAAGGCTGGACACGCTCGGAAGGAGTGTCATATTAAAAACAAAAGGCTTCCCTGGCCTCAACCCACCTCCACCCATTGGACCCTCCCGATCCAGACCTCTCCAAGCTATGTGCCACCACACTCCAGTGGAATTCCAGCCAGCATTCCTGGAGGATATGCAGCATCACCTAAGAGGGACTTTTTCTTAAAGGGACTTTAAATTGCAGCTAAACAGCTGCAGGACTTTGAGTACCACTGGTTGTTTACTGATGCTAATAATGTTTTCTGACTTGCCCTTGCTGCATATCTTTAAAGTAACTTCCTGAAGTCTGTGCTAATTCTCCCAAGAACTAAAGACCTGTTGTTATTGTTGTTCCCTTGCATTTGCAACATTTTTCATTGGATTGAATTTACAAGTTTGGGTTCTGGCAATCCTTGGGTGCCTCCTTGTTTTAATCCTTCTTTGTGCTTCATGACGTATGTGGAAATTGTTTTCTTGTGATTACATTTGAGAAGAGCAGATAGTAAGTTTCACAGGCCTAACAGTTACAATTGATTTAAACAATCTAAAAATGGGGGAGATGTTGCGGACCGTTCAGCCTGGTTTCAGGAGTTGTAACCCTCACCCCATGGTGGGCTGTGTAAGAGCCCAAGGGACCCACTTCATCTGGGTCCGTTCTGTCACAAGGATGTGACCTATTAAGGAGACAAAGCTTATCTCCCTGGCAGGAGCACTGCTTCTGCTTGGAAATCAGCGCTTCATCCCCATAGGGATCCAGGGGCACCTTTCGGTAAGGCCTCCAGACGTGTTACAGGTCAGAGGGAAGGTTACCGTGCCACCTCTTGAGTGGTTCTCTTTTCATTTCTCTCCCCTGCACTCTCTTTCATAATAAGAGTCTTGCTTTCTCCTCCCAAGCATTCGCTGCATCTCGCGGGCATGGGACAGTCATTTACATACCGATAGGGTGGACTGCCGCTAGAAGACTCCCGTGAAAGGCATAAGTTGGTCGTGGGACGAGTCAGAACGTTAGTTACTCGCCAACTGCAAGGAAAACCCACGCAACGAAAAGGCACACTGTAAAAGCATTCACGGTCCCATTCCCCGCAGCGCATCCCGGCTAGGTTTGTTTTTAGCTTGGGAGGAGAAAGCAGAGACTTCCCCTTTTAGCAGCAAGGTATTTATGAGCGTTTCAGCTTCTTGCTAAAACGCCGAAGAAAAGAGGCACTTCCTCCCTCCGGCTCGAGATCTCGGGCGTCCCTACGCGAGTGGGGACCCTGCGGAGGTGTCTGGGGTCCAATCCCCTAAGACGCGTAGGCGCCTCATAAGGATTTCCATCTCACATAACTCTTTTGGCTCAGTCAGGGAAGCGCGATATAAAGGCTGGTCACCTAGCGCTCTGAGCCGCCTCGCAGTCTTGGACGCGTGGAATTTAACCTGAAACCCATAAGCAGGATCAGGGTCTCCTGGTTTCCAGGCAGCCCTTCCTGACGGTTTTGCACCAACAGAACATCTCTGACCCACCACACTCCGTCACTAGTAAGAAATAGGATTTGAGGGTGCAGGCGGAGAGAGTGGTCAAAAAACCGCCGCCTCTTGCGGCGGAAGGAATTTGTAGAAAGGAATTCTTTTGTGCGGGGCTGGGGCGCGGAGCGGGGCTGGGGCGCGGAGCGGGGCTGGGGCGCACGCAGTACTCATTGCTCCATCCCCCTTCCCCCTGGCAAGCTGCCAGAACCCCGGTGGCAGTGCAGTGCCGGGAGCTACAAGGGCGCGCACTCACCCGGCCGCTTGATCTCAGCGAGTTGAGCCGTAGCTAGATCTCTCCACCGGGAAGTGCGGTTGGCGCCGCGCCCTCCTCCGCGGCTGCCCCGAGAGATATAGTTAGCGCCGAGCCCTCCGAGGTCCTTCTCAGTCCTCCGAGCCCTTCTGGACCCTCCCCGCGGCGGAGAGAGATAGTTAGCGCGCGCCCTCCCCGCGGCTGCGGTGGAGAGGTATATGTGGTGCGCGCACTCCCTAGACCACAGCGCCGGACCGCGCCGCGGTGCGGTCCGAGGAGTCGCCGCTTCCCGGGCCTCTTCGGGCCTCTGCGCCATTCGCGGATTTGCAAGCATCCGCGGCGGCCGGGGGCGGCTGCTGGCTAGGGTCCATCTGCTTTTGTTCGATCTGGCCTTTTAAACGCTGCGTTTGGCCGCGGAAAGGATTTAAAAAAGGGGACTGCTCTGTTTGTTAAGGAACTTTTCTAAGAGCCATGGGCAACGGGCTTTCTAAAAATCAGAAGCGATACCTTAAGGAAATCCAGCAGCTTCTCAAAGCCTCGGGCAGCCATATTAAAAAGCAGAACTTAGTTAATTTAATTCTTACTGTTAAAAAATATTGCCCATGGTTTCCCGGTAAAGGGACTTTAGATTTAGAAACATGGGAAAAGGTAGGACGGGAATTAAAGTCACACCAGGAAAATGGCACCCCTGTCGGGCATCAGAATCTTTTCACTTGGGGGATGGTGAGGACTGCTTTAACGCCCCTTCATATTCGCAGCTCAGATACTAAGATTGAGGGGGCGGGGAAAGATCCGTGTCAGATGAGGGAGAAGGGAGTCACTGTGAAGGCGGAGGAATCTACCTTTATTACCTCCGGTCAGGAAAGCTCAAGCCCACTCCTTAGCAACAAGGAGATACCTCCCCCCGCCTCCCGTCCCTCCCTCCCGCTTCTACTTGGGAGGAAAACTTTAGCCCTCAGGATCCCCTTGCCGATCTTTCTACCCCCGCAGTGGCGGCAGTCCAAGCCCCTTCGCCAGTAACCACTGCCATGTATCAGTGTCTTCAAGACGCGATGAGGGATGGGGACTGGCAGTCCTTTACTGCCTTCCCTGTCATTACTCGGCAAGGCAGGCAAAATCCCGTGCCTGAACCTCTACCTTACGGATTGTTCAAGGAACTAAAGAAAAGTATAAGAGACAATGGGCTCCAATCCCCTTATACAACAGGGTTATTAACAGCTGTGACAGAAGCATATCAAATGGCTCCCTGTGACTCGGTTGCCTTAGCCAGAACAACTTTAACCCCCGGTCAGTACAGTGTCTGGCACTCTGAATGTATGGTAAGAGGCCGCCTTCAGGCGAGTGAAAATGAAAGGACAGGCAATCCAGTCACTCAAGATATGCTTTTAGGGCTAGGGCCATATACTAGACCGGATCAGCAAGCTCGTATGAACCCTCAGACTTTTGCCCAATGCTCTGCTGCGGCTCTTCGAGCCTTCAAGACCGTACCTGATACTAAGCCCCGCAGCACTGGGTCCTAATACTAATGTTAGACAAGGGCCCAATGAGACATGTCTAGATTTTATTGACAGATTGCAAGAAGCAATTCAGAGACAAGTTGAAAATCAGGATATTGCTGACGGCCTCCTATTGCAGTTAGCTTTTGAAAATGCTCATCATGATTGCAAAACTGTTCTTCAACCCGTTCGGTTAACTGCTACCGATGTTGGTCAGTTTATAAAGGCCTGTCAGAATGTAGGAACGGAACAGCATAAAGCAGCATTACTTGCTGCGGCCTTGAGAGGTGAAATGAAATGTTTCAATGGTGGCAAGGCTGGACACGCTCGGAAGGAGTGTCATATTAAAAACAAAAGGCTTCCCTGGCCTCAACCCACCTCCACCCATTGGACCCTCCCGATCCAGACCTCTCCAAGCTATGTGCCACCACACTCCAGTGGAATTCCAGCCAGCATTCCTGGAGGATATGCAGCATCACCTAAGAGGGACTTTTTCTTAAAGGGACTTTAAATTGCAGCTAAACAGCTGCAGGACTTTGAGTACCACTGGTTGTTTACTGATGCTAATAATGTTTTCTGACTTGCCCTTGCTGCATATCTTTAAAGTAACTTCCTGAAGTCTGTGCTAATTCTCCCAAGAACTAAAGACCTGTTGTTATTGTTGTTCCCTTGCATTTGCAACATTTTTCATTGGATTGAATTTACAAGTTTGGGTTCTGGCAATCCTTGGGTGCCTCCTTGTTTTAATCCTTCTTTGTGCTTCATGACGTATGTGGAAATTGTTTTCTTGTGATTACATTTGAGAAGAGCAGATAGTAAGTTTCACAGGCCTAACAGTTACAATTGATTTAAACAATCTAAAAATGGGGGAGATGTTGCGGACCGTTCAGCCTGGTTTCAGGAGTTGTAACCCTCACCCCATGGTGGGCTGTGTAAGAGCCCAAGGGACCCACTTCATCTGGGTCCGTTCTGTCACAAGGATGTGACCTATTAAGGAGACAAAGCTTATCTCCCTGGCAGGAGCACTGCTTCTGCTTGGAAATCAGCGCTTCATCCCCATAGGGATCCAGGGGCACCTTTCGGTAAGGCCTCCAGACGTGTTACAGGTCAGAGGGAAGGTTACCGTGCCACCTCTTGAGTGGTTCTCTTTTCATTTCTCTCCCCTGCACTCTCTTTCATAATAAGAGTCTTGCTTTCTCCTCCCAAGCATTCGCTGCATCTCGCGGGCATGGGACAGTCATTTACATACCGATAGGGTGGACTGCCGCTAGAAGACTCCCGTGAAAGGCATAAGTTGGTCGTGGGACGAGTCAGAACGTTAGTTACTCGCCAACTGCAAGGAAAACCCACGCAACGAAAAGGCACACTGTAAAAGCATTCACGGTCCCATTCCCCGCAGCGCATCCCGGCTAGGTTTGTTTTTAGCTTGGGAGGAGAAAGCAGAGACTTCCCCTTTTAGCAGCAAGGTATTTATGAGCGTTTCAGCTTCTTGCTAAAACGCCGAAGAAAAGAGGCACTTCCTCCCTCCGGCTCGAGATCTCGGGCGTCCCTACGCGAGTGGGGACCCTGCGGAGGTGTCTGGGGTCCAATCCCCTAAGACGCGTAGGCGCCTCATAAGGATTTCCATCTCACATAACTCTTTTGGCTCAGTCAGGGAAGCGCGATATAAAGGCTGGTCACCTAGCGCTCTGAGCCGCCTCGCAGTCTTGGACGCGTGGAATTTAACCTGAAACCCATAAGCAGGATCAGGGTCTCCTGGTTTCCAGGCAGCCCTTCCTGACGGTTTTGCACCAACAGAACATCTCTGACCCACCACACTCCGTCACTAGTAAGAAATAGGATTTGAGGGTGCAGGCGGAGAGAGTGGTCAAAAAACCGCCGCCTCTTGCGGCGGAAGGAATTTGTAGAAAGGAATTCTTTTGTGCGGGGCTGGGGCGCGGAGCGGGGCTGGGGCGCGGAGCGGGGCTGGGGCGCGGAGCGGGGCTGGGGCGCACGCAGTACTCATTGCTCCATCCCCCTTCCCCCTGGCAAGCTGCCAGAACCCCGGTGGCAGTGCAGTGCCGGGAGCTACAAGGGCGCGCACTCACCCGGCCGCTTGATCTCAGCGAGTTGAGCCGTAGCTAGATCTCTCCACCGGGAAGTGCGGTTGGCGCCGCGCCCTCCTCCGCGGCTGCCCCGAGAGATATAGTTAGCGCCGAGCCCTCCGAGGTCCTTCTCAGTCCTCCGAGCCCTTCTGGACCCTCCCCGCGGCGGAGAGAGATAGTTAGCGCGCGCCCTCCCCGCGGCTGCGGTGGAGAGGTATATGTGGTGCGCGCACTCCCTAGACCACAGCGCCGGACCGTGCCGCGGTGCGGTCCGAGGAGTCGCCGCTTCCCGGGCCTCTTCGGGCCTCTGCGCCATTCGCGGATTTGCAAGCATCCGCGGCGGCCGGGGGCGGCTGCTGGCTAGGGTCCATCTGCTTTTGTTCGATCTGGCCTTTTAAACGCTGCGTTTGGCCGCGGAAAGGATTTAAAAAAGGGGACTGCTCTGTTTGTTAAGGAACTTTTCTAAGAGCCATGGGCAACGGGCTTTCTAAAAATCAGAAGCGATACCTTAAGGAAATCCAGCAGCTTCTCAAAGCCTCGGGCAGCCATATTAAAAAGCAGAACTTAGTTAATTTAATTCTTACTGTTAAAAAATATTGCCCATGGTTTCCCGGTAAAGGGACTTTAGATTTAGAAACATGGGAAAAGGTAGGACGGGAATTAAAGTCACACCAGGAAAATGGCACCCCTGTCGGGCATCAGAATCTTTTCACTTGGGGGATGGTGAGGACTGCTTTAACGCCCCTTCATATTCGCAGCTCAGATACTAAGATTGAGGGGGCGGGGAAAGATCCGTGTCAGATGAGGGAGAAGGGAGTCACTGTGAAGGCGGAGGAATCTACCTTTATTACCTCCGGTCAGGAAAGCTCAAGCCCACTCCTTAGCAACAAGGAGATACCTCCCCCCGCCTCCCGTCCCTCCCTCCCGCTTCTACTTGGGAGGAAAACTTTAGCCCTCAGGATCCCCTTGCCGATCTTTCTACCCCCGCAGTGGCGGCAGTCCAAGCCCCTTCGCCAGTAACCACTGCCATGTATCAGTGTCTTCAAGACGCGATGAGGGATGGGGACTGGCAGTCCTTTACTGCCTTCCCTGTCATTACTCGGCAAGGCAGGCAAAATCCCGTGCCTGAACCTCTACCTTACGGATTGTTCAAGGAACTAAAGAAAAGTATAAGAGACAATGGGCTCCAATCCCCTTATACAACAGGGTTATTAACAGCTGTGACAGAAGCATATCAAATGGCTCCCTGTGACTCGGTTGCCTTAGCCAGAACAACTTTAACCCCCGGTCAGTACAGTGTCTGGCACTCTGAATGTATGGTAAGAGGCCGCCTTCAGGCGAGTGAAAATGAAAGGACAGGCAATCCAGTCACTCAAGATATGCTTTTAGGGCTAGGGCCATATACTAGACCGGATCAGCAAGCTCGTATGAACCCTCAGACTTTTGCCCAATGCTCTGCTGCGGCTCTTCGAGCCTTCAAGACCGTACCTGATACTAAGCCCCGCAGCACTGGGTCCTATACTAATGTTAGACAAGGGCCCAATGAGACATGTCTAGATTTTATTGACAGATTGCAAGAAGCAATTCAGAGACAAGTTGAAAATCAGGATATTGCTGACGGCCTCCTATTGCAGTTAGCTTTTGAAAATGCTCATCATGATTGCAAAACTGTTCTTCAACCCGTTCGGTTAACTGCTACCGATGTTGGTCAGTTTATAAAGGCCTGTCAGAATGTAGGAACGGAACAGCATAAAGCAGCATTACTTGCTGCGGCCTTGAGAGGTGAAATGAAATGTTTCAATGGTGGCAAGGCTGGACACGCTCGGAAGGAGTGTCATATTAAAAACAAAAGGCTTCCCTGGCCTCAACCCACCTCCACCCATTGGACCCTCCCGATCCAGACCTCTCCAAGCTATGTGCCACCACACTCCAGTGGAATTCCAGCCAGCATTCCTGGAGGATATGCAGCATCACCTAAGAGGGACTTTTTCTTAAAGGGACTTTAAATTGCAGCTAAACAGCTGCAGGACTTTGAGTACCACTGGTTGTTTACTGATGCTAATAATGTTTTCTGACTTGCCCTTGCTGCATATCTTTAAAGTAACTTCCTGAAGTCTGTGCTAATTCTCCCAAGAACTAAAGACCTGTTGTTATTGTTGTTCCCTTGCATTTGCAACATTTTTCATTGGATTGAATTTACAAGTTTGGGTTCTGGCAATCCTTGGGTGCCTCCTTGTTTTAATCCTTCTTTGTGCTTCATGACGTATGTGGAAATTGTTTTCTTGTGATTACATTTGAGAAGAGCAGATAGTAAGTTTCACAGGCCTAACAGTTACAATTGATTTAAACAATCTAAAAATGGGGGAGATGTTGCGGACCGTTCAGCCTGGTTTCAGGAGTTGTAACCCTCACCCCATGGTGGGCTGTGTAGGAGCCCAAGGGACCCACTTCATCTGGGTCCGTTCTGTCACAAGGATGTGACCTATTAAGGAGACAAAGCTTATCTCCCTGGCAGGAGCACTGCTTCTGCCTTACCCATCTCTGGCCCCATAGCTTGGTTGGCAGTCAATGACGGGTAAGACTCCTCATGGGAGGGGCAACCTAAGCGAGATGCGACCCCTTGGAAGGCCTCATGGAAGGACTCGGGGGGTTGCAGCAAAGAGGATGTGATGGACCCTCGCCCCCCGGCTGTTCTGACATAGCCCGAGTCCTCCTTTCCATCTGGGAGTTGTCTCCTGCTTCCTAATTGCCTTAAAGCCTGAAACTGTGGGGGTGAGCGGTGCAGCCCTGTCCTGGCCAGAACGGCTCCTTGGGTGATTGGCATAAGAAAGAATTCCTAAAGTCCTGTGAAACCTGCTTTGCTAAGAGTGCTCTTCCTGAGGTGACAAGTGTCCCAGGAGGAAATGTGCATGTCTCCCACAGTCTGGCAACCCCCCTTCCTGACAAACACTGGCTCCGATTAAGCCCTCAGATTTCTTTGACATGTTAAACTTGTATTCCGGTGTATTGGAGCCCAATAAAAGCCTAGTGAGGATGGGGCTCTGGGTCATTCTCCTCTGAGAGTTTGACCCCTTTCCTCCCCAAGCACAAGATGTCTTGGTAGTTTTTACTTTCATCCGTGATGGAGGGATGGGGCTCTGCGGGCGGAGCCCCCCCGCATCTGGCACCCAGGCCAGGGCCCCCCGCACACAAGCGTACCCTCTTCCCCATGTTAATAGTTCAACTGGGCCTTCCCATTTTCCTCCCCCAATGGGTCTTTATATAAGACCAAAGGGCGTGGACCTGCTGGCTTGGTTTCTATAAAGTGTTTGTCTACGGGTGACTTCAGATGATCATCACAATTCAAAAAATTGTACATATATATTGCTAGCATGGTTAAATTTCTAGGGGATATTTCCTGACTCGCTCTTTTTTGTTTATTTAATAATGTTTTAAAGGTCTGGTGAGCTCTTTCAACAATAGCTTGGCCCGTAGAATTACAGGGGATACCTGTTTTATGTTGAATTCCCCATTTTTCTAAGATAGTCTGAGTGGCTTGGGTGATATATCCTGGGCCATTATCAGTTTTGATTTCCTGTGGGCGGACTAGGTGCCTGAAGGCCTGAAGCCAATGAGCTGTCATATTCTTCGCTGACTCCCCAGAGAGGGGAGTGGCATGTAGAACACCTGAGTAAGTGTCTACAGATATATGTAAATATTTTAATCTTCCAAAAGGGGGGTCATGAGTAACATCCGTCTGCCAAATCATTCGAGGTTGCAATCCTCTGGGGTTAATTCCAGAGAAGGAGGCGCCTTTGAAAGCGCTTGACAATCTGGACATTCTCTGATCATTTGCTTTGCTTGGGCCCTTGGAATATTAAATTCTTTGCGTAGGGCCTGACTATTTTGGTGAAAAAACTGGTGAGACGTAACTGCAGATTGAAAAGTATCTGCCAGGCTTACAAGGGCATCAGCCTGAGAATTACCTTCTGCCATAGGTCCAGGCAAGCCTGAATGAGATCGGATATGAGTAACAAACAAAGGATGCTTTCTTTTATCTAAAAGACTTTGCAAGGTTAGAAATAGGCTTAGTAACTGAGACTCAACGGACCCTTTTAATAGGGCCTGATCTATATGAAGGAGTGTATATACAGTATAACCAGAGTCACATACTAAGTTAAGAGGCTCCTTGGGCCAATGTTGGAGGGCAAGAATAGCCCCTGAAATTTCCGCCCGCTGCGTGGAGGAGTGCCCTCCGGAAAGAAAATGTTTCCACTCATTCCCTTCTTTCCAGGTGATAGCAGCTTTCCCTGCTTTCCCTGAACCATCCCTAAAGATGGTTCTAGCTTTAGGAATAAGAGTGGCATTGAATTTTTCCCCCAAACGGATATTAAGAGTGGGGAGGTTTTGGAGAAGTTTATCAGAAGGTAAATGAATATTAAGATCGCCTACAAAATCAGCGAGCGCACACTGAAATTCTAAAGATTGACTATAAGGTTGCTGTAGATACACTTGTGTGAGTGGAACGTGTATAGCAGCCGGGTCGTGGCCAAAAAGCTGAATGACTCTATCACGGCCTTTAATACTAAGCTGACATAGCGCAGTAATATAGGTGGTAATAGTGCGCTGGGGTTGATGGGATGAAAATAGCCATTCAATCATTTCTAAATTAGATGCCAGCTGTCCTATCAGCCCAGTGGGTGTTTTCACTGTGGGAAAGCAAAAAAATCTGACAGGTAGTTGTCTGTCTACCCTAGTGAGCTGCCTGGAAGAAAGATACTGGTTCACTAAATCCAATTCCTGTCTAGCCTGATCACTTAAGAATCTGGGAGAACTTAAGTCTGGATCCCCTTTAAGGGTGTTGAATAAGTTAGTTAACTTCCCCGTGGTGATCCCCAAACTGGGACGGATCCAGTTAATGGTGCCTAAGAGCTGTTGCAGACTGTTAAGCGTTAAAGGGTCCGGTACCTGGATCCGAACTATCTGAGGCCTAACCGTACGGTGAAATAAGACATGTCCTAAATACTGCCAAGGCTGATGATGCTGTACCTTCTCTGGGGCTGTTACTAGTCCTGCTGAGGAGACATTGCTCTCAAGACAGAGGTAAACTTGCTTTAGCTCTTCCTGAGAGGCTGCAGCCATTAGGATATCGTCCATGTAATGATAAATAATACTTTGAGGAAACTGAGTCCTTGCCGGCTGAAGGGTCCGATGAACAAAATGTTGGCAGATGGTGGGGCTATTTAACATGCCCTGCGGCAGGACTTTCCGTTGGAACCTCTCTAATGGTTGAGAGTTATTAAGTCCTGGGACCGAGAAGGCAAATCTCTCATAGTCCCTCTCAGCCAGAGGAATGGTAAAGAAGCAGTCCTTTAAATCAATGACAATAAGAGGCCATTCTTTTGGTATGCATGTTGGATTTGGAACTCCTGGCTGAAGGGCTCCCATAGGTTGTAAGATTTCATTAATTTTTCTAAGGTCATGTATGTCTCCATTTCCCTGTTTTCTTAGGAACTATAAAAATAGTATTCCATGGGCTACTGGATGGTTCTATATGCCCTGCCTCTAATTGTTGTACAAGCTCTTGAAGTTTTTCTAGCCTCTCCTCCTTCAGCGGCCACTGATTAACCCACACAGGCGTGTCAGACAACCAAGTGAGGGATAAAGGAGAAGCCTGGACAGTGGCCGCTAAGGAAAAGGCAGCAGGGTGATCTGCATTCCCCACGGAGTGAGAAGGTCCCTGCCCCAGATATTAAGTGGGGCGGGGAGGATGTAAGGTTGAATTCGTCCAACCTGCCCATCTGGACCATAGCATTTGAGAGTCTACATAGTTTTGCGGGACTGAGAGATGCCCCCTATTCCAGTTATAGAAATGTTTGTTTCCATTACCGGCCACTCTGGGGGCCAGTATCGGCTGGAAATAACAGACACATCAGCCTGTGTCTAAGAGGCCATGGAATTCTCTCTTCTACCTTAATGCTCAGTATAGGCTTTTTTAGATCAACGGAGGCAGTCCAAAATATTGATTGGTTATCAGTACTGCCAAAGCCGTGCTCCCCTCTGACCACTTCTTGAGTGTCTGGTACCTTGTAAGGCACGAGGAGGAGCTGGGCAATGCCGGTCTCAGCTGGAATGATCCAATACCCGAGTGTCCTGAGCATCATTTTAATTTCTCCTTGATAGTCAGAATCGATAACTCCAGGTTGGACAAGGATGCCCTTAGTGGTCATGCTAGATCGTCCTAAAATCAGCCCTACTAGTCCCTGGGGTAACGGCCCCCATACTCCTGTTGGAGCGGTGACCACCTCATTTTGCTCTTTTAAGATGAGTTCAGAGGTGGTGACCAAGTCCAATCCTGCGCTCCCCCCTGGTGGCGGCACGGAGGTCGGAGACCCGGCATGTTCCCGAGCCCACAACAGCTGGTTGCTGTTCCGGCTCCTGTTTGGTTTCGGGGCACCGGAGCTCGCACCCCACTTCTCGTTTCCCTGTAATGGGGGCAGCAAGTTTCCATCCTTATCATAAGTGGACTTGCACCGGTTGGCCCAATGTTTGCCTTTACGGCAGCGAGGGCAATCCTTTACAGGAAGCCTTTTGTTTTTAATATGACACTCCTTCCGAGCGTGTCCAGCCTTGCCACCATTGAAACAGTTCATTTCACCTCTCAAGGCCGCGGCAAGCAATGCTGCTTTATGCTGTTCCGTTCCTACATTTTGACAGGCCTAATAGAACTGCCAAATAGAAGGACTTTGGAGTCATTCAGTTTTAGCGCATTCAAGCTTAAGTGCAGCAGGAGCACTTAGAGAACCATATTGTATATAATTTCAATGCTGCAATGCTTGTTGAAACTTGGCTTTTTATTGGCTTGGCGAAAAGATAAAAACTTGTGGGAAGATGGAATTAGGAAGATTTCTGAAAGACTGCAGAAAGCAGTGGGACAAAACGGTGAATACATTGTTCCATGAAATGATTGGTGAAAACGAAAAACGTCTCTTCCATTGTGTCTTTACCTACAAATCGAAGGAATCTTTTGGCCCAGCAAATAGTACAGTGTTCCAAGTGAGCGGCTCTGCTGCCACCTTGTGGGCCTTTTGGGAATAACATGTTCACGGCAGGTCAGCAGGAAAAGGGGTGGACTGTAGGACAGTATCCATGAACGTGGATGGCAGTGTTATTTAGACGTGTATCTAGAAAGTTGTCAATATCAGGACTTAGCCATTACCTTTTGTTCCCTATTTCCATATGAACAGCAATGACAGAAAGAAACTATCTTTTCAGTCCTTTGAAATTTGTTAAAACTGGCCTTAGCACAGGATGGTCCCTTCGAAAACTGTCCCAAGTGCGGTCCTCTGCTGCCATGTCATGTGTCACCTGAGAATAACAGCTTCGTGCAGGCTAGCAGGAAAAGTCGTTGGCTCCAGTGAATTGTCTACTAAGGGTTCATGGAACGTTATTTTAAGAAGTGTTTTTCATCGCATGGAAACGAAAGGACGTCCCAGTTACTTTGTGTTTTGGACTTGCACGTTAGCAGCCATGAGGGCGATAGATGAATTTTTTATAATTTCAGTCCCGAAATGTGAAGTTTGTGGAAAACGGAAGGATGGTACAATCTGGTCCCTTCCAAAGTGTTCTAAGGGTGCCTACTGCTGCCGTCTCGTGGGCATTTCTGGGAATGCCACCTTAGTGCCGGTCAGCAGGAAAAGTGGTTGATTCCAGTGGACTAGGAAGGACTGTTGGTTGCCATGTAGTTTAGAAGTGCATTTCACAAGTTTTAAATGTAAGGACCTATTCGTTACCATTTGTTCCCGATTTCTCCATGAATAGCAATGAGAGCAAGAATTATGTTCTGTATAATTTTAGTGGTTTGTCATGTGTTTCATCTTGATTTACGGCTCATGACGGTCAATTAGTGAAATGTCCTAAGTGTGGCTCTCTTCTCGTCTCAAGTGCTTCTTGGGAAGAACACCTTCGTGCAGGCCAGCAGGAAAGGTTGTCCGCTGCAGTGAATGATGTACACATGTTGATTGGAATGGCACCTAGTCATGGATGGTGTGACTTTCCTATAAACGGACTTTGCAGTTCATTTTTCCTTCTCTCCACCCTTACAACAGCCGTGTGTTTACGTCAGGTAACTAGGCACCTCTTGCGGGCCAGACCTGTGTTCACGTTTCAGCCGTGTCCACGTCTTTGCGGTCCAACGTCCCGTGTGCGTCCGCATCCTGTCCGCTTCGGTGTGCCTCCCGTATCCACATCCTTGCCACGCTAACGTCTCAGCCTGGCCGACATCATGATCGTGCCTAGGTCCCCTCAGCCTTGATGTCCTGGCCCTGCTGCCATCCTTGTTCGTGTTTGTGTCCCTTCCACATCACTGTCCTGTCCGTGTGGATGTACAGGTCATGCTGCTGTGTTGCCTGCATGTTAACATCCCATGTGCATGGATGTCCCGGCTGCACCGCCATCCCACCTGCACGGATCTGTCGGCTGTGCCACTCGCCTATCTGTGTGGATGTCCCATTTCCCTGGGTGTCCGAGCTGCGCTTCCGTACCGCCTGAGCGGATGCCTTGGTCGAGGCAATATGTGCGTGGCGCCGCTGTCCTTTGCGTGTAGAGGCCTTGGCCTTGTCGATGTCCTGTCAGCCTCAGTGTCCTGGCTGTGCCTTCGTGCTCCCGCATCGATGTCCCGGTGTTGCATCCCGATCGCGAAATGAAGGACCAAGTCGGAGACAGGTGAAAATGAGAATGGGTTTTATGAACCTACGCAGGGGCTAACTCCCGACCGCCTAAGCAGGAGATGTAAATGGGAGTCACTCCCCGCTCTTGCAGCGAGCTCCTTTTATGCACAATGAGCAAGCAAGCCGTTGACAGAAGCGGACGTTGCAGTTATGGCTAGGGTACACAAGGGTCCCGGCTCGCGTCCTAATTTTATGTTGGAAACGTCTAGTTCCTTAGTATTGTTGCGTCCATGGTTTTCATTTCTTAGGGTTACAGAGGCCATCTCCTTGAGGTTCTGCGAGTTCTCCTTTGTTTCAAACCTAGGAGACCTTACCACACTTCCTCCTCTATGGTTCTATGATTTCTGTGAATGGGTCATTTGTTTGGAGGTCCAACGGTCTTCATGACTCATAAAACTGGCCGCCTACATTTTTCCGTTTGGTTGTTAGTTTCTCCCTTCTGGTCCACTGCATGGATTGGAGTCCCAGCTTTCCTTCCATCTCTGTCGGTTCCCCATGCATCTTCCTTCATTTCACGTATTGTAGCCTGCATTTGTTCATCTAATTTGTGAGCAAAATCCACCAATTATGTGAGCATTTTGATGACCAGTGCTTTGAACCGTGCATATGATAGGCTGGCTGTCTCTCTGTTGACGGGAGAGTCCTGGTTCTTCTTGCTGACGCATGTAAAGAATTGCATCTCAGCAAATCTTGTAGTATGAAATCAGTTTGTTAGTGTTGTGGACTGTTCAGCCTGGTTTCAGGAGTTGTAACCCTCACCCCAGAGTGAGCTGTGTAAGAGCCCAAGGGACCTACTTCATCTGGGTCTGTTCTGTCACAAGGATTTGAACTACTAAGGACACAAAGCTTATTTCCCTGGCAGGAGCGCTACTTCTGCCTCCTCCATCTCTGGCTCCCATGCTTGGTTGGCAGTCCATGATGGGGAAGACTCCTCATGGGAGGGGAAACCTAAGCCAGACGCAACCCCTTGGGAGGCCTCATGGAAGGACTCGGGGGGGGGGGCTGCAGCAAAGAGGATGTGATGGACCCTTAACCCCCCCCATAGTCTCACATAGCCTTAGTCCTCATTTCCATCCAGTAGATGTCTCCTGGTTCCTTATCAGGTTAAAGCCTGAAACTTATGGGGGCGAGCGGTGTAGCCTTGTACTGGTCAGGACGGCTCCCCGGGTGATTGGGCATAAGAAAGAATTCCTAAAGTCCCGTGAAACCTGCTTCGCTAAGAGTGCTCTCCTTTAAATGATAAGGGTCCGAGGAGGAAATGAGGATGTCTCCTAAAGTCTGGCAACCCCTTTTCCTGACAAACACTGGCTTGGATGAAGCCCTCAGATGTCTTTGACATGTTAAACCTGTATTCCGGTGTATTGGAACCCAATGAAAGCCTAGTGAGGAAGGGGCTCTGGGTTATTCTCCTCTGAGAGTTTGACCCCTTTCCTCCGCAAGCAGTCATGTCTTGGTAGTTTTTATTTTCATCCATGATGGGGGGATGGGGCTCTGCTGGCTGAGCCTCTCTGTCCACATCTGGCGCCCAGAACAGGGGCCCCCCCGCAACCCGTTTACCAGGGGGAAGCATAATAGCACGAAATACTTTTTGTGGGTCATGCTGGCAGTGCCTTCTAGCATGTGTCCACCAGAGGGCAGCATCGCTCAGTCCTTGATTTTATGGAGGCACAGCAGTGTAACGTGTGTGCACCAGAGGGCAGTACGGTTGGCGAAAGGATTTTTATGGGGTTTCCCGGCCATGCATTCCCTTGTTTTCCCACAAGAGGAAACACGAGAGGTTAGGGTTCTTGTTAGGGTCTAGGGCCAGGGCTTAGGGCTTAGGGCTTAGGGCTTAGGGTTTAGGGCTTAGGGCCAGGGCCGTCGAACATCATCGGCACCAGGATGGTCGCATTCATCACTACGGGTTCTACGGCAGTGGACTGGGAAGAACACGTCAAGCACCATTCTCGACAGGATCTGCACGTGGGAACGTCTTCGGGAAGGTAAGGAAAGCGTCGTTTGAACACAAATAGCTAGAGGAACACGACACGCAGTCCATGACACGGCACGGGAGACATCATGGGGCCAAGAACACTATAAATCACACTCAAAAAGGCAAGTGACTTTGAAGAAATCGTCTTCCTACGAGCAACACCTCCAGCATCATTCTCGAGAGGATTTTCACGCGGGAACGTCTTCGGAAAGGTAAGGAACGCGTCGTTTCCACACGAACAGCTCGACGAACACAACACACAGTCCATGACATGGCAGGGGAGACATCATGGGGCCAAGAACACCATAGGTGACACTCTAAAAGGCAAGTAGCTTTGAAGAAATGGTGTTTGTATGAGCAATAGGTGATGGGCTGTTTTGGGGTGAATGGAGGGGACACGGTCTAGGGGTCAGGGGCTGGGGCTTAGGGCTTCGGGTTTACGGTGAGGGGCTATGGGCTAGTGGGCAGGGGTTAGGGATACGGGTTGGTCAATAATGATCATTACATGATTGTAGCTGTATGTGGTCTAGAAATAGGTAAAGTTTGAAAGGAAACAAGAAGTGAGGTCATGTGAGGAGCTAGAACAATTCTTCGTTAGTTGTGAATATGTTAATGACTACATAAAATAGTAACATGCTTTTCAGCATTTTAAATGAGTTTAGGGCCTGGAAGCACCGTGTTCTAGAAATCAGAAGTATTTTGTGACAGGAAATGTGCCCCCCGCCCCCGGTAGTTGATCTGAGGAACACAGAATGTAGTAGGAAATGTCCACAGTTTCAAAGAGGAAAACTGGAGATGGTGACATCTGGAATCTGAAAGAGGAAGGCCGTTTGGTCTTGGTTTAAAATGGTTTAAATATGGTCATGGTTTAAAAAGTTCCAAGTGTGCTTGAAAAGCATTTTTAGTGTACTTCGCTGCTGCTTACTTAAAAAATGAGAAAACATGTATTCAAAATTGCACCTGAAGAGTTAAAAAGAACTGCTATCATTTTCTGCTTATCCACTTGCAGAAATGTGGATGTGCACATTTCTGTCTACTTTCTTTGAATTTCTTTTACTATTTCAGGTTATAAGTATCAGCACAAAATTTGTGTATGTACAGCTTTATTTTTGACGCTGTGCATGAAAGGGTGAAGATATTTTTCCATAAGTTGTGGTATGTAGTGTGTTTATCTCCATTCAGTTTATTTTGTCATTCCAATTGTTCTATTTTTGAGGTTGTGCAGAAGTGTAAGACATAACTGCCAAATAGGACTTTGCAGTCATTCAGTTTTAGTGAATTCCAGCTTAAGTGCAACAGGAGCACTTAGAGAACCATATTGTATACAATTTCAATGCTGCGATGCTTGTTGAAACTTGGCTTTTTATTGCCTTGGGCAAAAGGTACAAACTTGTGGGAAGATGGAATTATGAAGATTTCTGAAAGACTGCAGAAAGCAGTGGGACAAAACGGTGAATACGTTGTTCCATGAAATTATTGGTGAAAACAAAAAAAGTGTCTTCCATTGTGTGTTTATGTTCAAATCGAACGAACATTTGGCCAAGCAAAGAGTATATTCCAAGTGAGTGGCTCTGCTGCCACCTCGTGGGCCTTTTGTGAATAATATGTTCGTGGCAGGTCAGCAGGAAAAGGGGTGGACTGTAGATTATCCATGAACGTTGATGGCAATGTTATTGAGACATATATCTTGAAAGTTGTCAATATCAGGACTTAGTCGTTACCTTTTGTTCCCCATTTCCATATTAACAGCAATGACAGAAAGAAACAGACTATGTAACATTTCAGTCCTTTGAAATTTAAAACTGGTTTTAGCACAGGAAGGTCCTTTTGAAAACTGTCCGAAGTGTGGTCCTCTGCTGCCCTCTCATGCGTCACCTGGGAAGAACAGCTTCGTGCAGGCCAGCAGGAAAAGTCTTTGGCTCCAGTGAATTGTCTCCTAAGGGTTCCTGGAATGTTATTTAAGAAGTGTTTTTCATCACATTGAAACGAATGGACGTCATAGTTACCTTCTGTATTGGACTTGCATGTTAGCAGCCATGAGGCGACCCATGAATTTTGTATAATTTCAGTCCTGAAATGTGAAATTTGTGGAAAACAGAAGGATGGTACAATGTGTGGTCCCTTCCAAAGTGTTCTAAGTGTGCCTACCGCTGCTGTCTCGTGGGCACTCCCGGGAATGACACCTTAGTGCCGGTCCCAGGAAAAGTGGTTGAGTCCATTGGAATAGGAAGGACTGTTGGTTGTCATGTAGTTTAGAAGTGCCTTTCATAACTTTTACATGTAAGGACCTATTCGTTGTCATTTGTTTCTGATTTGTCCATGAACAGCAATGAGAGCAAGAATTATATGCTATATAATTTTAGTTGTTTGTCATGTGCTTCATCTTGCTTTATGGCTCATGACAGTCCCTCAGTGAAATGTCCCAAGTGTGGCTCTCTTCTCGTCTCAAGTGCTTCTTGGGAAGAACACCTTCTTGCAGGACAGCAGGAAAGGTTGTCCGCGGCAGCGAATGATCTAGGAACGGTGATTGGAATGGCCCTTAGTCATGGATGTTGTTACTTTCCTATAAACGGACTTTGCAGTTCATTTTTCCTTCTCTCCACCCTGTACAGCAGCAGTGTCTTTATGTCAGGTAACTAGGCACCTCTTGTGGGCCAGACCCATGTTCACGTTTCAGCCACGTCCACGTCTTTGCGGTCCAACGTCCCCTGTGCATCCGCATCCTGTCCGCTTCGGTGTGCCTCCCGTGTCCACATCCTCGCCACGCTAACGTCTCAGTCTCGCCGACATCACGATTGTGTCTAGGTCCCCTCAGCCTTGATGTCCTGGCCCTGCTGCCATTCCATCTGTGTTTGTGTCCCTTCCACATCGCTGTCCTGTCCGTGTGGATGTAGAGGTCGTGCTGCTGTGTTGCCTGCATGTCAACATTCTATCCTGATTGATGTTCCGGCTGTGCTGCCGTCCCACCTGCACGGATCTGTCGGCTGTGCCACTCGCCTATCTGTGTGGATGTCCCATTTCCCTGGGTGTCCGAGCTGCGCTTCCCTACCACCTGAGCGGATGCCTTGTCGGATGTAATATGTGAGTTGTGCTGCTGTCCTTTGCGTGTTAGACGCCTTGGCCTGGTTGATGTCCTGTCCGCATCAGTGTCCTGGCTGTGCCTTTGTGCTCCCGCATCGATATCCCGGTGTTGTATCCTGATTGCGAGACAAACGACCAAATTGGAGACAGGTGAAAATGAGGATGGGTTTTATGAACCTGCGCAGGGGCGAACTCCCGACCGCCTAGGCAGGAGATACAAATGGGAGTCTCGCCCTGCACTTGCAGTGAGCTGCTTTTACGCACAACCAGCAAGCAAGGAGTTGAGAGAAGCGGAAGTTGCGGTTATGGCTAGGGTACACAAGGGTCCCGGATCGCGTCCTAATTTTACCTCGGAAATGTCTAGTTCCTTAGTATTGTTGTGTCAGCGTTTTTTGTTTCTTAGGGTTACGGAGGCCATATCCTTGAGGTTCTATGAGTTCTCCTTTGTTTCAAACTTAGGAGACCTTACCACACTTCCTCCTCTAGGGTCCTCTGACTTCTATGAATGGGTCATTTGTTTGGAGGTCCGACAGTCTTAATTACTCGTAAAACTGGCCTTCTACATTGCATGAATAAACATATATGAGTGAAGTAGAATACAAAACTCAGCTGTAGATCCAAGAACTTAAGGAAATTTAGTATATGATAAAGGTAGCATCTCAAATCACTGGGGCAAAGGAGGGACTTTTTAATAAATGGTGCTGGAACAGCTGGGTAGCTATTTGGAAGAAAGATAAATTGGATCCATATCTTACATCATACACAAAAATAAACTCAAATGGATCAGGGATCTATTGTAAAAATGTAAAAAGTGGGTGGGCCTCAGTCCTCCCCTGCTCCCCATGGGAGCCTGTTTGCTTTGACTGACCAGAGTTTGTGAGTTCTTTACTTACAGCTGGTCCAGACTGCCCACACCTCAGCTTTCTGCCTTTTGAAAACACTAAGAATAATGTTCCTGCATCAGTTTTTACTAGAGCCAATCACCCTCACGCCTGGAACAGCGATCATACCCAGATCACCCTTGGACCCGATAATCACGAAATTCACATCTGTAAAAAGCACAGGAGTCCGTGGGTGAAAGCTCATGAACTCAAGGAGCACAGTGGACACATCACAGGTATCGACTGGGCTCCGCAGAGCGACTACATCATCACCTGTGAGGCGGACCTCCATGCCCGTGTCCAGGGTCAGGACAGTGGTGCGTGAAAGCCAACCCTGCTAATCCTGAGAATGAACCATACAGACACTTTTGTCAAGTGGTTCCCAGGAAAGAACAAATTTGCTGTAGGAGATGGAGCAGGATTCATTTCTGTTTGTTACTTTAAGTCTGAAAATGTCTGGTGGGTAAGCAAGCATATTAAAAGGCTAGTCTGCTCCAGGGTCCTCAGCTTGGATCGGTATCCCAATAATGTTTCGCTGGAGGCAGGATCATGCGATTTCAAATGTAGAGTGTTTTCTGCATAAATTAAAGAAGTGGGTGAAAACCAGCAAGGGGCAGCGAGATGCCTTTCGGTCAGCTGATGGCAGAGTTTGGTGGCAGTGGCGCCGGTGGCTGGATGCATGGCATCAGCTTCCGCACTAGTGAGAGCTGCCCGACTTGGGCCAGCTACGACAGTCCCGTGTCCCTTCCCAACGCCTCAAAAAGCATGCAGGTCTCAACGCTGAAAAGAGTTCCTGCCCCTCCCAAGCTAGGCAGTCCAAAACACAGCACCCAGCACAACGTTTGCCATGCAGGCTTCCACCACATGGACAAGAGGGCCACACCTAGGACCTCAACAGAGCCTCGGAGAAACCGTGCCAGAGTTGTGCTCGTGGCATCAAAGAAGCCCTGACAATTTGGGATTTCCAGACCTTAGAATCTTGTATCTAGGACCTTCAGATGATGTGAAGTGAAGTGAGCCTCCGAGATCCAGCATGACAAACGGACAAACTGCCCCCACAACAGCTCTGCCATTTGATGGAGAGCCAGCCAGAAAAACCAAACCAAAACAAAACAAAACAAAAAAAAACAACAAACCACTGAAGACACATTATCTCATAAATGTTCTGCGTCTGTGGTTGGTGTTCGAATATCGGTAGTGAAAGTGTTGGTTTTCTAAAAGCAGCAGTGATTGTTTGTTTTTGTTTTTGTTTTTCCTATTTGCATTCTTGACCAAAGCTTCTCTTTTAGTAGTTTATTATGGAAAATTGTCACACGAACTTAAAAGAAAGGGTGGGGAGATACGTAAACTTCTTTAAAAATTAAATGAAAGTACTGAATGGATAAAAATTATTTTAGTTTTGGCTGGTGTGGCTTAGTGGATGGAATGCTGGCTAGTGAACCTGAAGATCGCCATTTCAATTCCCAGTCGGGTACATGCCTGAGTTGGGGGCCAGGTCCCCAATTGGGGGTATGTCAGAGGCAACCAGCATATCTCTTGCACATCAATATTTCTCTCTTTTCGCCTCATTTCCCCCACTTTAAAAAATAAAATCTAAAAATGTTTTTAAAAATACACGTAAAAAAATGGAACCATAGAAGAACTAGAAAGAAAAAAACAGGTGAAATCTTTTTCAAACCATACCTTAAAATTCAGATGCAATAAAATACAATATCACTAACTGAGATTATATAAAACTAAAACCTTTTTCATAGCCAAAAAACCCACTGCAAAAAAAGTAAAGACAGCTGACAAACTGGGAAATTTCTGGAACATATATCAGGCGGTGCAAAAGTAGGTCTACAGTTGTGAGTACAAAAAACAGTTTATTCGTATATTATTATTTACTCATTATACTATTTTCCATAGGAACAACTGTCATGCTACTTTGGCCCCACCCTGTATAAAGGATTATTAAAAGTGGAGGGACAAAGGACCAAAACTTTCGATGGAAAAATGGGAAAAATGACACGAACAGAATTCACACAGACATGAAAGAAGATATATTAAATTGTTCAAAATAGTCCAAAAAGATCTGTAAAAATGAATAAGGAAGAACTCTAAACCAATATAGAGTGATTTCCAGAATGTGTTAAGTGAAGGGAAGTGAAAAGTGCAGGTACAAAAAGAATATCCATAACATACTATTTTTCACATAAGAAGGAAAAAATAAAAAAATGTGCATTTAAAAAAAATTTTGGATATAGTGGAACTGCTGAGATCGGTGACCTAAAAGGGTAGATGGCAGTGTGTGGAAAGAATGGAGAAAAAGGAGTGGAGTAGAAGGAAAGATGGAGAGACTCTTCTCCATATGTTTTCGTATCCTCTGACTTTTAGAATCACGTTAATCTTTCACCTACCCCCCAAAACAGATAATTAAAATACACGTAAATGTGGGGAGAATCTGAAATAGACTACAAATAGTGAGATGTGAACTTCAATGTATTATAGATGGATGACAATCCCTTTGAACAGGGTAGAGAAGAAAAGGACTAACCTAAGTCGCTCCAGAATTGGTATTTTCACCACGTACTATAAGGCTAAAGACAAAAAGTACTATATCTAAATATTACATTATGGCCAGTAAATTTTTGTCAAGGTATGGATTAGCAAGTCTGACACTATTTTATGTGTTTTATAGGACCGAGCAGATGTTCGTAACTGTACTGTGGATAGCGATAGGTTTCTCACCTGGGAGAAAAGAGTTGCAACGAAGGAAAGGGAAAGGAAAGAATGTGCCTTCTGCGGTGTGGGATTAGAGGAGGAATCAGTGTAATTTACGGTATAATTTGTGGTGCGTCTCTCTGTCTATCAAGAAACGTAGATCAAGATATGTGGGTATACATACACCTATTTTCTACACCACTACTGAGAAGGCCAAGAACAATATCTAGTAGCAACGCATACACCTCATGCCCGAATTTGGTTTCTAAAAATTATTCTGCAAAAAAAGAAAACCAGACTTCTTTTGAGAAACGGATGATTTCAGAGCTGGGGCAGTACAAGGTGAAGAATCTGGAATATTTTATGATGCCAGAAAGTAAAAAAGTGTTCAAAAATGATGAGGCCATAGGATGTAGGAAATCTTTTTCTGTATGTATATCCAAAAGGATCGAAAGCAGGATTTTAAAGAGAGATTTGCACATCTGTGCTTATGGCAACATTTTTCATGATAGCCAAGAGATGGAGGTAACCCAAATGCCCATATACAGTTGAATGGATAAACCAAAGATGGTATTAAAAATACAATTGAATTTTAATCAGCCTTGTAAAGGAAGGAAATCCTGTTACAAGTATTACCATGGAGGAACCTTGAGGACATTATGCTAAATGAAATAAGCCAGTCACCAAGAGACAGATAGTGTCTGATTCTACTTATCCGAGTTATCTAAAGTAGTCCAATTTGTAGAAACAGAAATTAAAATGGAATTTGCCAGGGGCCGAGTGGAGGGGAAAACTTGGAGATGTTGTTGAATGGGTATAGAGTTTCAGTTTTGCAATATTAAAAAGATCTGTAGATTCTTAGCACAACAGTGTCAATATATTTAACACTACTGAACCGCACACTTAAGAATAGTTAAGATGGGCCCTGGCTGGTGTAGCTCAGTGGATTGAGTGCGGGCCTGCGAACCGAAGGATCGCAGTTCGATTCCCAGTCAGGGCACATGCCTGGGTTGCCAGGCCAGTTCCCGGCAGGGGACATACAGGAGGCAACCGCACATTGATGTTTCTCTCCCTCTCTCCTTCCCTTCCCCTCTGAAGATAAATAAATAAAATCTAAAAGAAAAAAAAAACAAGAATAGTTAAGATGGTAAATTTTGTTATATTTTTAACCAGAGTGAAAAAAAAAAAAACTGGAACGTATGAACAGGGTACAGGAAGTATCATATGTCCCAGTGGCCAAATCTGAACAACTTGAGCAACCAAATAATGCTAGTCATGGATCAATATAATAAATAAAAATAAAATAAATATCCATGAGCCTATATTGATATAAATAAATTAGTAGGGGGAAAGGGGAGAGCTCTTCCTTGTATTATAAATTCCAATTAATAACTGGAAGAATAGATCATTGGAAAATCATCATTGGAGAAACACCATAATAATAATTGTGGCGGGAAAGAAAAATCAATGGATGTTGAATTTCAAATGTACAGGTAAAGCGATGATGACTAAAAGAATATTTTTATAGTCCAAAAGCATTTTCCTACAATATACTTATTAATTACAAAGGGGAAAATGTCTTTACAGTAGAAAAACCTGGCAGACACTCCCTTAACCAAGAGATCACAGTTCACTTCATCCATAATAAGATGTATCAGCATCATGTGCCTTTTGATACGACGCTCCGAGAAGAGCACAGTATGACGTCTCCGGTATTCTTCCCCCAAATCCACAGCCTGAATTTAATCGTTAGGACTTCAGACAAACCCCAATCGAGGGACACTGCACAAAATAAGTGGGTCAATGTCCGTCAAAATTGTCAAGATCACGAAGGACAAAGATCGAGGGAGACTAAAGAGACGTGAGAACTAAATGCAGTGTGAGATCTCGGATAGGACACTGGACCAGAAAAAGGACATCCGTGGGACAAATGGTGAAATTTGAGTAATGTTTGCAGATTAATTTATAGTATGTCAGTGTTAATTTGCTGTTATGTAATTTATTGTGTTATGTAAGATGTAAATATTTGGAGAAGGTATGTCAGGGAACTCCTTGTGCCATTCTTGCCACTTTTCCGTAAGTCTGAAATCATTTCAAATTGAACAGTTAATAAGTAATATGTAGGGATTTTGCATAATCCCCCGATGTGCATCGACAATGTGTTCTGATGGCCAAGGAAGGAAGGAAGGAAGGAAATGAAGGAGGGAAAAGAAGGATAAATACCTAGAATGAGGAATCTGCATGTCTCCTTTTATTTATTTTTTAATATTTTATTTATGTATTTTTAGAGAGCAGGGAAGGGAGGGAGAAAGAGAAGGCTAGAAACATTGACATGCGAGAGAAACATCCGTTGGCCGCCTCTCACGTACACCTCAAGGTGGGGTGGCCCACAACCCAGGCATGGGTCCCGACCAGGAATCAAGCCAGAGACTTTTCACTCTGCAGGAGGAAGCTCAGCCAAGTGAGCCACAACAGTCAGGGCGGCGTGTCTCCTTCCACGTCTAGAGTATCGTATGAAGTTCCAGATGCCATGGTTTCAGGGAGATTGAGACAGGAAGATCAATAACACTTAAGATAATTTTATGGAAGGAGCGGTTCACCTTGGCTCACAGCTCTTGTACATACTTGGGAGCACTTACGGAATGCTGATAAACCTGGGCCCCACACTCAGAGAATCTGACCGGTCTGCGATGGAGTTTAGACGTTACTATTTTTTAAAAGCTTCCCAGGTGCTTATGATGGGTCATCAGGGTTGAGACCCTTCGGTGAAAGGATTTGGAATGTTTAGCCAGAAGACTCTTTAGCTGTACAAGAATCCTACGGGGGAACTTGGGAATAGAAAGCTGAGCTCCACTCTCTGGGAGAATGTGGTGGATTCGGGATAAGGTCTCCACATCTGCATCTTGGAAAATTTCCCTTGTGATGTCGCTGTGCAGAGAAGGATGGGAAGAGTGGGTTGGATCAAACTTCCCAACCTTTAATGTGCTTGGGAGTCACCAGGGGATCCTGATAAAATACAGGTTCCGATTCATCTGGGCTGGGGTGGAGTCTTAGAGTCTGCATTTCTAATAGGCTTCTAGCGATACTGACGCTGCAGGTCCAGGGACCACATGTGAGTTGTAGCAGACAGATACTTGGTGCAGAGTATGACACAAGAGGCTCAAGCACTGGGTGTGGTGGAGCAAGTGGATTACGGGAAGGTGTCTTCTGTCCTGAGAGTCTGAAAAATGTTTAAACCTCAGAGATACATTTATTTGGAGTCAGGGTCAGGGTTCTGGTTAGGGTTAGGGTTCTTGTTAGGGTTCTTGTTAGGGTTAGGGTTCTTGTTAGGGTTAGGGTTAGGGTCAGGGTCTAGGGTTAGGATAGTCTTCATTCGTTCTTTCATTTTTCAACCAAGCTCAATCGTTTCTGGGAGCATTTTGATTACCAGGGCTTCGAACTCTCCAACAGATGGGTTGGCTATCTCATCGCTTAGCTCTTTTTCCGGAGGTTTGTTCTCTTCTTTCCTTTGGGCCCTATTTCTTTGTTTCGGTGCACCATTCTGGTTGGTCCGGTTGACTATTTCTTTAATTCTTTGGTTGTCAGAACTCCATGCAGTTTGATTTTCTGGCACTTCTTGTTTATTGATGTTTGATTGGTTGTTAGCCTCCTTTTGGCTGTGAAGAGTTTCTAAGTAGTTCTCCATGTTGGCTGGAACCTCAAAGAATTTGATACTTTTCTCGAAACTCGCTCCATGGTACAATATGGTCAATGTTAAAAACAAAACAAAACAAAACAAAAAAGTTCCAAGCATGGTTCTCTGCTGTCATCTGTTGTTCACTTTGAAAATAACACTCGAGTTCCAGTCAACGAGAAGAGCGGTTGCTTCTAGCGGAACGTCCATGAGTGTTGAGGGCAATGGTATTTAGAAGCGTATTGTAAAATGTCTAAATGTAAGGACTGCCCAGTGACCTCGTGACCGGTTTCCAGCGTAGGGCAAAGGCAGCAATCCACGTGTTTTACGTGCCATCTTTTGGAACTTGCCTTATAGTGTCATAGAGTCAGTCAGGTTTTTAGAAATTCCTAGTGCGCTTGAAAATCATCTGTCATGTGCTTTGTCTGTTGCACCTTCCTTAGACCATGAAGAAAGTAAAATGTATTTAAAATAAATTTATTTGTGAATAATTTTATTTTCTTTTAATTTTTTTCGACTTTTTAAAAAATTTTTAATCGGTATTTTTTAATTGTTGATATTGTACAGTTTTCTGTCTTTTACCCCGCCCCCAGCCCACCACCCCAGCCCTCCCCACTTTCCTCCCAATAAGGCAGGCAGTGAAAGACAAATACCATATGATCTCACCTTTAACGGGAAGCTAATCAACAAAACAAACAAACAAGCATAATATAAACAAAGACACGGAATTTGAGAACAGTCTGACAGTGACCAGAGGGGGAGGGGAGGGAATTTCAGGGGAAAAGGGGAACAGTTTAGAGCAAGAAGTATACAGGACTTATTTAAAATAAATTTTAACCCAAGAGGTTAAAAAAATAAAACGCTTTATACATAAAAAACAAACGGTTTGGCCAAGCCACTAATCCATGTCCCAAGTGTGCATCTCTGCTGCCATCTCGTGGGAATTTTTGGGAATAACACCTTAGTACGGGTCAGCAGGAAAAGCGGTTGATTTCTAGTGGAAGATCAGTGACTGTTGATTTTTTTTTTTTTTTTAAAGACTGTCTCGAGGTACAAGTCTCAGGTCCCAATGTCAGTGACCAGTTCTTTGGGACCACTTTTTATGAGCACATCCTCTGGACCAGACAGCGGATTTGGGGGTGCACCATGAGTTCTTTTCTTTGATCATATGTTTAAATTATTCTTTGTATATATAAAAGATTTTCCGCACGTTATTTACTACACAGTTTACTAAGTTCTGTTATGATCACTTTAGGTTGATATTCATGAGTTGTCAAGGTAAATAAGATACCATGCAATCATAAAATGACATTAGTTTAGCTGTATAAAACAGGAAAAATAGAGCTTGGAAGAAAACATGAGGACAGGAAGAGCTAAAAATGTGTTAGTTATAAGTTGATTAATAATTAAATAAAATAATCACACCATTCTCAGCGTTGTTACTGAGTTCAGGAGCTGGAGCAGTGGTGTTCCAGAAATCAGAAGTATTTTGTAAATAAAATCATGCCCCTTGTAGGTTATCCGAGGAGCTCCCAATATGGCAAAAGTTCACATTTTCAAAGGTGAGAACGTTGGATGGTGAGTTCTAGAATCGAAATGAGGAAGATTGTAGATTCTAACTTATTTTAAGAAACAGCTATTGCAGAGTGACTTACGGGCCATGAAAGGAGACAGTGGCCCTCAGGGCTGTGGTTGACCACAGTGTGGTTCAGTCTCTGAAGGTGTCCTGTCTTCCTCGGCTTCCGAGCTTTCGTGGGTGTCTTCGTAGCTGAGGACATTCCTCCCCAGTCTTTGCAAGGTGGCTGGCATTTTTATTTATTTCTTGTTGTTGTTGTTTTAGCTCTCAGCCTCCAGGCGAACTGTCCAGAGAGAGGCATGATTTGAGATCGAGGGCGCAAACTCACATGCTGTCTGTATTCTAATGGACTCTGCATCCTGCCCCATACGGAGTAGGGTTTCTCATTGCTATGAGATTGGGTTTTTTTTTTTTTTCTTCTCTGCGTCTGCATCGTAGGTGCTTATTAGCAATTGTTATCTCTATTCCGTGCAGGGCAGTAACTGCCACCTTAACCCCCCTAAGGAGAATCTGAAAGGTCTCCATACAATGTGCCCAATGTCCCCTGGGGGGGCAATGTCAACTTTATGTTGAAAGGCACTGATTTTTTCAAAGTTTTATTTATTTTTAGAGAGAGGGAAAGGGAGGGAGAAAGGGGGGGAGAAACATCCACGTGTGGTTGTCTATCACGTGGCCCCCACTGGGGACCTGGCCTGCACCCCAGGCATGTGCCCTGAGTGGGAATCAACTGGCAACCCTTTGGTCCCCACCTGCGCTCAGTCCACGGAGGTACAGCAGCCAGGGCAGAAACCACCGATGTTGAAGCTTTGATCCTCTTTGGATCCTGAGTGATCTGGCCTTCAAAAGCAGTATTCTTACTAGTATAACATGCAAATTACTTTCTGATTTCAATTGCTATTCATTTTTGGGTGGTTATTTAGAAGTGTATTTCATGATTTGTAAATACAAGTATTTTCTATTTATCCGTTGTTACTGATTTCTTTATTAATGGCTGTGAGAGCAAGAAATATACACAAATTTTAGTCCTTTGAAATTTGTTGGAATTTGCTTTATGTCACAATATGGTCAGTGTTTACAAAAGTTTCGAGGGTGCTTGGAAAGCATCTGTAATTCAGTTTTGGGGTGTAGTAAAGTACTTATGCACCTTGAATGCCATTTGCTTCTCATGTTATTTTAAAACATTTTCAGTATTTTTTTGTGGCCTTTTTTGGTTCTGAAACAGAACCCGAAAGATGGAAGTTTGTTAAATCTATTATGATTATTTTGTGTATTTTTTCATGTAGCTCTGTTCTATATCATTGTGAGTTTGTTATTGAGTGACTAAGAATTTGGAACTAAGTGGTGCATGGAAGTTTCTGATATGAAGTACTCCTCTTTACTTGTAGTAGTGTTTTTTTGTCTTTAAGTCTACTATGTTACTACATAATTTTCATTTGGTTGTTTTCATGGTATATTTCCCCATTCTTTCACTTTACATCTATTTGCACGTTTCCGATAACTCTCAGTGTTTTACATTAGTTATGAGTGGCTATTGAAATCAATGCAAGAACTGGTTTTGGCAGAGGATGTCATTTAGGGGGCCTACTATCTTTCTCATTCAGTTGTTCCAGTGCCTTTTATTATACTAGAAACATTTTCCCACAGATTTAAGTGAGGCAGGAGACAGCATAGGAAGAACTGGGAGACTGTAGTCTGTTACCGGTCACCATACAGCACCCTGGTTGCCAGGAAACGTCTTTTACCCATTGAATAGAATAAATAGTAAACCGAGGCAGGGAGGAGGAGGGAGACAGGTCTCACACACGAACTCAGAAGTCCTGAGCCTGGTCTGATACTATTGCCAGGTGCTCCAACATCACAAGACACAACATCATGTTAACAAGAAAGAAGGGAAGTCCTTGAAATTCTATGTAGCATTTCCACTTTCCGGTAAGGAAAACCTTGAAAGTGTGCTTTCATCCCAAGGCCTGGAATGTGGGAGAGGGTCCCCGGTGCCCAAAGAAAGAGCCCATGGAACAACTTTGGTGAATTGCCTACGTCTGGTCACTATCTGTTTTACGAGGGAGTTCCTGACGCTTACAGAAAGAGCCCATCAATAACTTTGGAAAGTGCCCCAATTTTAATGAACCGCTTCCTGTCACGTATTTGTTTTACAATAAGATGAACCAATGGGGTCTGGAGCAAGATAAGGATTCGGGCTAACAGACCCTCACACATACCTAAGTTTGGGTAATCACATTCCCCCAAGAAATCTGTCACCACATGTACCTGCTAATCAATATGTATCTTTCCTCCCCGCCTATCCCACCCATTATATAAGTCCTTAGAATGAAGGTCTTTCTCTCTCTCTCTGTCTCGGGGGTTCAGGGTACTCTTGGCTCTCGGGCCACTGGGCCTCTGGCCACCCGGCCTCAGGCTGCCCAGGGGCTTGCCACCCTGGTCTTCAGCCGCTCTTGCTTTTGTCACCCTGGTTTGCCCTGAAACTTTGCCTTTCGACCCCTGCTCTACCCAGTCCTGTTCTCTTCCATGGGAACGGGCCACTAATAAGCAGATTACATACTATAAGATTTGCTGATATGTCACTGTTTACATGCATCAGCTAGAAGAACCAGGTCTCTCCCGCCAACATAAGGAGATACCTTTCTCATAGAAAATTTCCATCTGACTTTGCCCTTATCATTGGACTTTGTATCGTGTCCCATCCATCTGTCTATTCAAAGGCCATGACCCCGTTGTCCAGATTAATGTAGGTTTCTCACACAATACATAGTTATGTTTGATTGGGCTAGGTTCTAATTATTAATTTGCTTTTCCAGAACTCTTTTCATTCCTTATTTTAACAAGTGAACTGAGAATGAATTTGTTTTACGTTTAAAATGTCGATATTTTAAACTGTATCACGTTCAATTTATAAGCAACTTTGGGACATTGACATTCTTATGTTTTTTTTTTTTTTTTTTTTTTTTTTTTTTTGGTAGAACAACATGTTACTTTCCATTTGTTCAAGTGTCTTTCATCGGGCATCACTTTAACATTTTAACATTTTGTTCACGCAGATCATGCGTGGTATTTACTTCAACGTTCCATTAACCTCAACATTCCTGCTGAGGTTAATGTTAGGTATTTTATGTTTTGTTGCTCTTGGTTATTTTTGATTCTATCTTTAACTTAGCGTTTTTATATAAAGGAAATCTTTTTCTGTGTGTTATTTCCCCTCTAATAAATCCTATTATTTGTAATCATGACATTGCTTTTCATGACTCATCAGGGTACATAAGCTTTTGTACAATAAGATTGCATTACTTTAGTTATGTGAAACCATGTAAAGAGAGCTAATGGTTGAAAGAAAATATGAAGAAATGAGGTAACTGAGGAGTTAGAAAAAACGTTGTTGGTGGTAAGTCCACTAATGATCGGATGTGTCAGGGCCCCCTACTCTCTGTGGTGAGACCCCTCCTGGCAGTCAGAGAACGCAGAGTTGATGACACAGGACCCTCTGTGCTGGCAGAGTGGACCCCACCCGCTCTCCGATGCCCACTGCCCAGAAATGCTCTTCTCTGCTGCCCTCTCGTGGACATGCTGGGAATGGCAACTCCTTACTCAGCAGCTGCTGTTACTGTTTTGTAAGGACACTGTGACGCCCCATCCCCCCTCACGTCATCGTTGCCTCATTTATGCTCTTCTGCATGTGGTGGGGTTTCTGACTGTGTCCTGTGAGTGAGGTTCTCCTGCTTACGTACGTCTTCCATTTGGCCATTTTCATTCGCTCATCTGTGTCATACCTGCTGGATTATGAGACCAGCTCAAAGATTCTTGAGGTCACAGGAAAGATCGTTTCCCCACCACCTAAGCAAGCAGTCAGGCGTTTCATCCGAGGTGAATTTGGGGAGTACGTGTACATCGCCTTTTACTTAAGTACGATGTAACAGTTTCAGTAAAGGAACTGATTCTCAAAACTGACTCATTATGTCAGTGAAATATGGAACAATGTGCAAATGTAGCTTGTGGATACACAACTTCTATTTAAAGTTTCAAAGGTGGCAATGAAGAGGCCAACATTTTGCATGTGGCATGTTGATGTTCAACTGGCTTTTCAGAGAGAGAGAGAAGACTGAGAACTCATTTAGGATTGTCATCTCGTTTCTTCCTGAGAGGTTTCGTTCCCCCAATGAGGTTCAGGAAGGGAGCTTCAGCACAATCACCTTAGCCTCAGACGGTAAGACTCCTAGTGTAACCGGAAAAGACTTCGGCATTTGGGCTGCCGGTCACTCCGAAATCCAATAAGCAATGACAGCGATTGAATCTTTTACGAGCACTTTATTCAGATGGCCGGCGATCTGAGAGGATGGCGGGTTCCTACCCTAACAAACTATCTTCCCTTCTCTTTCCTGGCCAGAATTTTTGTAAGGGAGGTGAGGGAAGACAAAGTGCAGTGAGGGCTTTGAAATTCAGGGAGGATTAGGTGAGCGAAACTGCAGCATTTGTTTCCTGGGCTGTGCTGTTCCCAAGTGGAGGAGGGTGGTCATCTGCTTTCCTTTGAACAAAGGTTCGGATGTCCCCAGGCGGTAATCTTCTATCTGTGCCCCAGGAGGCCGGCTGTTTCTCAGGAGCCAGGATGGGCCTCATCTGTAGTTTCTGAAACAAAAGCTTTAACATATACATTACTTGCTAGGCTCAATAACCTTTTCCTTAAGCTACAAACTTCCAGGTCTTGAGGCCCCTATCACTAGCAGGAGCTAGTAGACCCTTTTACTATACTCCTTGTGTCTTAAAGGTGTGGGAGTTGCCCAACAGAAATGAACCTGGCAGGTAGGCTGCCTTCTTTTCTAAATGACCTGCATGTCCCCCACTTCACCTTTGAAATCTAAGACTCTGTTGTTTCCTTTACCAAAATACCCTATATACCCAATATTACCTCAGTATGCTCGGTATTCTTTTTTAAAAATATGTTTTATTGATTATGCTATTATGGTTTTTCCCATTCCCCTCCCCGCTTTATTCCCCTCTGCCCTGTACACCCCCTCTCACCCACATTCCCCCTCTGTAGTTCATGTCTATGGGTCATACATATAAGTTCGTTGGCTTCTACATTTTCTATACTATTCTTAACCTCCCCGCATCTGTTTTCTCCCTACCAATTATGCTGCTTATTCCGTGTACCTTTTCCTCCTCTCTCCCTCCCATTCCACCGTTGATAACCCTCCATGTGATGTTCATTTCTGTGATTCTGTACTTGTTGTAGCTGTTTGCTTAGTTTGCTTTTGTTTCTGCTTTAGGTATGGTTGTCAATAACTGAGTTTGCTGTCATTTTACTGTTCTTATTTTTTATCATCTTTTTCTCAGATAAATCCTTTTACCATTTTGTATAATAAGGGCTTAGTGATGATGAAGTCCTTTAAGTGGACCTTATCTGAGAAGCATTCAAATTCGGATAATAATTCAGATGTTGGAATGCTTAAAGATATCCTGGAAGTTCCTAAGCCTCTCCTCACTTTTTTGAATTTCTGTTTCTTCATTCTGTTCTGGTTGAATCTTTCTTCCTTATGGTCCCCACCGTTGATTAGAGTCCCAGTTTCATTCCTATCACCATCGGTTCCCTGTATATTTTCCTTTATTTTGTTACGGAGAAATGAAACGATCCAGACGCAGGGAGTTCACGAAGCACGACTCTTTATTACACACGTGGTCCCAGAGGAGGCAGTCTCCAAATTCTGGGCCCCGATCTCAGGGAGAAAACTTCCTTTTAAGCATCTTACATCTCGGCTCCCGCGGCAGATGCGGTCGTAAATCTTTAACTCCCCTCTCCCCTTTTTCCTGATTTATTTCTTCTTTAGTCAAGGGGGTCAGAAATAGAATTTGTTTCCTGCCACAATTCTTTTCTTACACTAATGGAACTGCTATCTCAATTCTGCTATATTTCTTTTCTTACACTAATGGGACTGCTATCTCTTTTCCGTATCAATTTCACTGAGCATCGCCTTCATTTTTTCATCTAATTTGAGACCAAATTGAACCAAGTCTGTGAGCATCCTAATTAGCAGTGTTCTGAACTGTGCGTTTGATAGGTTGGCTATCTCTTCATCGCTTAATTGTACTTTTTCTGGAGCTTTGATCTGTTCTTTCATTTGGGATATTTCTTTTCTTGGGTCTCCGTGAACCTGCTATGTATAAGGGGTGGAGTCTTAGGTGTTTACCAGGGTGGGTCACCCACGTGTCCGCTTTGTGAGGCTGTCCGTGGAGGAGGGTCAGAGAGGGAACAATGATGCTCGCTCTCCTCTCTGCTGGATGTCAGTCCCTTCCCCCACTACCCACAAGCAAATTGGTCCCTTCTGGTGCTGACTCCCGGGTGGGTGGGCTTGTGTCCATTCTAACACCCTGTGGGTCTATGCAACGAACTGTCGTTTGAAGCTGGGAGTTTTTCCTGGTGGCGCCTCAACCCCCGCAGGTGTTTTCAATGAGAGGTTTGAGTTTTCCCTGCCCCGAGCTGGGACCCTGGGTCGCACGGTCTGTCTTGCTCTCCAGGTTCATCTGCACGTGAGTGTGCAGATAAATGCCGGCTCCACCAGCTGCCGCCCTCCCTGGGTCCAGCAGCCACCATCTTGCTGTGAGTCTTCTCCACCCAGCTGCCCATCTCAGCCCGTTTTACTGGTCAGGATGACTGTTTTTTGTTTAACTCCTTGTTTGTCAGACTTTCATACAGTTTGATTTTTCTGTCTGTTCCGGGTATTTTTTTAATTGTTGTTGTCCTTCTGGTTGTGGGAGGATGCACAGTGTGTCTCCCTATGCCTCCATTTTGGCCGAAAGTCCTGGTATTCCTTTGAATATAAATTCCTCTCGTCCATGTATTAGATGTTGAATACCTCACAGTAATCAGATTATATTATTTTGATTGTTATGCTGGGTGTTAAAACTTAGAAGATATGACAAAAATAATTTTTTATTCCCCTACGGGTTCTGTGAGCCTGCCATGTGACGTTCATGGCCGGGACACTGACTCCTGGAAAGTACAGCTTCTGAGCGATCATGGACATCTTCTGGCAAAAGTAAACATTTGTATTATTTTTTGCGCTGTCAGCCTTTTTAATCCATGTCTGCAGGGCTTGGTATGACTTAGTAGTGCAGGGAGTCATTCTGTTCCCTTGTACCCTTCCATTGGCATGAAAAACTATTTCTGAGGCCAGGTGCTTGGACTTAGAGAGTCAGGGATGTTGTTTATGGGCTCCTGGCTCTGTTTACATTGTGAGGACTTGGTTCCACTCCTGCATCTGTCAGCTGGGCTCCACGGTCCAGCTCCAGCTCTGGAGTCTGGCTGTGGGGTCCCAGTTCCAGATCTGGGTTCTGTCTCCTGGGGTTCAATCTGTCTTTGGGTCTGTGTCCGGGATGTGGAGCGTCTTCAGGTGTGGCTTTGCGTCCTGGGTGGGTGCGTGGGGTTGATGTGCGGCTCTGGCTCTAGGGTCTGATGTACGGAAGTTAATGTCCAGGGTTCTCTGTCAGTCTCCAGTGTCAAGCGTCTGGCATTCAGGGTCGATGGACTGTCCTGGGTTGTGGGGCTAGTTTTGGAATTGGGGCCGGGGTCTGGGGTTCAGCTTTTGGTTCTGGGTCTGCTCTGGGGCCCAGGTTCTGGACTCTGGGGCCTGTGTTCAGTCCTGAGTGTGTCTCTGGTATCTGGTGTCTGTGAAGTGATGGTGACTGGTTTCCATTGAACGGCAGCAGGAGTTCCAGAGATGGGGTGTGGGGAAGAAGGAAAGTCTACTTAGTTCCAATAGCTCCTTTTTGGTACTAATGGCTGTGAGTGCAACATGGCTGTTAGGAAGCTCAGTGTTGTTACAGAAGAATCATGAAGCAGCACCTGTGTGGGTCAGCTCAGTAGTGCAGCCACTCAGTTGTGAAGCATCTTGGCCGTGGAGGGGTGCCTGAAGTCAGGGAGTCCCGAGGCAAGTTCCCCCCCAGGCTGTGCTGCCCAGCGCTTCTCTGCTCATTCTGGTCCGGTTCTGTCACTTCCTCTCCGTTTGGCTGCATTTGCACACAAAGAAGCGCAGTTTGGAAAAGGGGCCCCCTGTGACTGAGTACATCAGTCTGGGAGAGCAGAGAAAAGGCCCCTGGTGTTGTCACCACAGCAGTCTAGGGTATTTTTATTCTTAAATATGCCAAGGTTTTCCTTCGTACCTTCTTCTTCTTCTTCTTCTTTTTTTTTTGTTCTTCCCCAAAGCGAGACTGCCTGTTTGGTGGCAGCTTACTTAAATTATACAGCAAAATAAAAATTATTTCAAAATCCCACCCAACAGGTTATCACTGCAATTGTTTTAAGTATATACCCTTCCAGACATCTCTCCTGCCACATTGCCATTCTTCTACTGTCTCAGGATTTCATTTATTTTTCCGAGTTTGTCCTATGGATGCAAAACCCGTGAATTTTCAGCTGTTTCCCCCGATGTGTGGATTTATCCCTATGTTTTCCCATAGGTTTTTAATGTATTTTAATATTACTCAGTGGAAATGATTTTTTAACTCCAAGTGTGATTCATTTTGAGGGTTACTTAGAAGTGTATTTGATAGCTTCTAAATGTAAGAACTTTCTAGTTACTTTTTGCAACTAATTTCTAGATTATGTACAATGAGAGCAAGAAACGTACTTCACGTAAGTTCAATCCTTTGAATTTTTTGAAAGTTGCTTCATTACCATATGGTCAATGTAAAAAATGTTCCAAGCGTGCATCTCTGCTGCCATCTTGTGGTCATCTTGGGAATAACACCTCAGGGCACGTCAGCAGGAAAAGCTGTGCAGAGTCGGTCGTCTGTGAATGCTGAATCCAGTTTGCTGCTCACGGTGTGTCTTACATCCTTGCTGAATTTTTTGAGGTGGTCTCTTGTTTCTGAAAGTGCAATGCTGTATTCCTGATGAGAGAGGTTCGTTCAATCTATTACGATGACACATTTTTGTTTGCGTTTCTGTTCTATATAATTTAAGTTTAGGACATTGTTTATGAATTTGGATCTTCCTGGTCCATGAAACTGATGGATAGGAAGTGCTCTTCATCTCTAGTCCTGCTTTTTACCTGGAAGACCACTGCATGTTATGTAATTTTTATGTGGTTTCTGTTTGCGTAAGAGAGGGTTGCGCAAAAGGTGGTTTAGAGTAGTGAATAGGAGAAACAAAGTTTATTGTTGTCTATTAGTTTATAATCATGGAATTATTTTCCATGTGAAGAACTGTAAAGCTGCTTGTAGAATGACCTGTATATCTTTTCCCATTCTTTCCCTTTAGATCTGTTTTCACCCCATGTTTTAGGTCATTCACATTGTCTCCCAGTTTGTGTCTTGTCCTTTTATTTTCTGACCTTTTTCAGGGCATTGTTTCATTTTATAAAGTATGCATGATTAAAGTGTTTCTTCACTACACTGCATGTCCACAAGCCTACCCGATTCCTGCCTGGTTTTGTTGACATGGACCCCTAAGCCTGAAACTGACAGATGAGGGGCGGGGCCTAAGGTCAGAATCCGGACTGGGCTGGTGGTGAGAAGGGGCAGAAATGTGGGCGGGGCTGGGGGGGAGGCAGGTTCAGACTGGCGAGCGTGAGGAGCAGGTAGTTCTTGTGGTGGAGAGATGCAGCTGCGCAGACTGGAGGTTAGATACTCCCGCCCGGTCACCATGATCACAAGGTGACGCTCACATCTTAACGTGATGTAGGCAACGCGGTCCAAGGGCCGGAGGTGAGCTGCGTGGGGGTATGAGGTGCGGGAGTTGGGGGTCAGAGAGGGCCACCCTGCGGGGAGCAGGAAAGGGGGGCCAGACTGTTTCTGGGGTACCTGTGTCGGGTCCCCATGTAAGTGGCTACTTGCTGTGGGAACCCTTTTCTAGATTTATCTAGATATTTTAGTTAAAGATAACTTTGGTAAATGGCCATACAAAGAGCCATTTTTAAAAACCCAAAGAAAATATTTTTCGTTTGTTCAAGTTTCTGTTATTGTGTCATAATTTCCTATTTTGTTCCTACGGATCCTGTACATTGTTGTTTATTCCAAGGTTTTTTTTTATCTGTTTTGTTGCTATTGAGTCTTTTAAAAAATAGATCTTTAATTAATATTTCTACATATTTTTTCATGTTATTTCCCTATCATCGTACTACATTCTGTTTATGATACTTTTCCATTGATTCTCATGAGTTACGAAGCTAAACACACCCTCATGCAATAATGATCATTATATGATTGTAGCTGTATGTGAGCTAGAAATAGTTAAAGGTTGAAAGGAAACCAGAAGTGAGGTCATGTGAGGAGCTAGAAACATTGTCTTTGTCTTTGTTAGTCATAAGTACGTTAATAATTAAATAAAATAGTAACATCTTTCTCAGCATTTTAAATGAGTTTAGGGCCTTGGAAGCACGGTGTTCTAGAAATCAGAAGTATTTTGTGACAGGAAATGTGCCCCAGGTAGTTGATTGGAGGAACAGAGAGTGCAGTAGGAAATGTCCCCATTTTCAGAGAGGAAAGCTTGAGATGGTGAAATCTGGAATGTAAAACAGGAAGGCCGTTTGTTTTAAGTGACATTATGCATTAGTTATTAAAGTGATTTAGGAGCCATGGAAAGAAGCAGGGACCCTCAGGTGACCGCTCTAATCACAGCGTGGTCCGGTCTCCTAAGTGGACAGATCTTCCTTTGCCTCCTGAGCTATTGCCTAGGACACTTCTCCCTGAGATTTGTCAGATGGCTGGCATTTTTTTGTTCTTTAAGTTTCAGGTTCAGGCTTCCTGTGCCAGGAAAGGCAGCCTTTCAGATCCAGGATGCAAAGGGACATGCTGTTTGTATTCTAATGGAGTCTTCAGGATACAGAGTAGGGTTTGTCATTCTCAGCACTATGGACCTTTTGGGCCAGAGAATTCCTTCTCCTGGGGGATTGCCCTCTGCATTGTAGGTGCTTAGTAGCATCTAATACCTCTATTCACTGCGAGCAGCCTGGCTTCCCTTCCCCTGAGGATAATCTGAAATGGCTCAGGACAGTGCCTAAAGTCCCCTTGGGGAGAAAGTCACCTTTGGTTGAGAAACTGTCTGAAGCTGTTACCCGTTTTGAAAGAAGAACGATCTTGGTCTGGTATGCAGTCATCTTATTTTTTTATGCAAATTATTTTCCACTGTGACTTTGATTTATTTCAGGAAGGTATGTAGAAGTGTATTTTAAAACATCTGAATATAGGGACTTTGTAGTTACCTTGCGACTGTTTTCCAGATTTACGGCAAAGAGCAATCAACATGGTGAGACATTTGTTGAAATGCGCTTTATAGCTAAACAGGGTCACGGTTTAAAAAGTTCGAAGTGTGCTTGAAAAGAATTTCTAATTGATTTTGTTGCTGCTTACTTAAACAATGAGAAAACATGTATTCAAAATTCTACCTGAAGAGTTAAAAAGAAGTGCTATCATTTTCCGCATATCCACTTGCAGAAATGTGGATGTGCATGTTATTGTCTACTTTCCCTGGATTTCTTTTACTATTTTAGGTTATAAGTATCAGCACAAAATGTGTGTATTTACAGGTTTATTTTCGATACTGTGCATGGAAGGGTGAAGATGTTTTCCATAAGTTGTGGTATGTAGTATGTTGATCCCCATTCAGTTTATTTTGTCATTCCAATGGTTTTATTTTATTTTATTATTTTTATTTATTTATTTATATTTATTTATTTATTTATTTATTTATTTATCTTTAGAGGGGAAGGGAAGGAGAGAGGGAGAGAAACATCAATGTGCGGTTGCCTCTTGTATGTCCCCTGCCGGGAACTGGCCTGGCAACCCAGGCATGTGCCCTGACTGGGAATCGAACCGCGATCCTTTGGTTCGCAGGCCCGGGTTTTATTTTTGAGGTTGTGTAGAAGTGTATTATCATGTAACTGCCCAATAGAAGGACTTTGCAGTCATTCAGTTTCAGTGAATTCCAGCTTAAGTGCAACAGGAGCACTTAGAGAACTATATGGTATATAATTTGAATGCTACGCGATGCCTGTTGAAACTGGCCTTGTATTGGCTTGGCCCAAAGATAGAAACCTCTGGGAAGATGGAATTAGGAAGATTTCTGAAAGACTGGAGAAAGCAATGGGAGAAAAGGGTGAATACGGTGTTCCATGAAATGATTGGTGAAAACGAAAAAAGTGTCTTCCATTGTGGCTTTACCTACAAATCGAACGAACCTTTTGGCCCAGCAAATAGTACAGTGTTCCAAGTGAGCGGCTCTGCTGCCACCTCGTGGACCTTTTGTGAATAACATGTTCGTGGCAGCTCAGCAGGAAAAGGGGTGGACTGTAGGACAGTACCCATGAACGTGGATGGCAGTGTTATTTAGACGTGTATCTAGAAAGTGTTCAATATCAGGACTTAGTCGTTACCTTTTGTTTCCTATTTCCATAGGAACAGCAATGACAGAATGAAACAGACTATCCTTTCAGTCCTTTGAAATTTGTTAAAACTGACCGTAGCGCAGGATGGTCGCTTTGAAAACTGTCCGAAGTGCGGGCCTCTCCTGCCATGCCATGTGTCCTCTGGGAATAACAGCTTTTTGAAGGCCAGCAGGAAAAGTCCTTGGGTGCAGTGAATTGTGTACTAAGGGTTCCTGGAATGTTATTTAAGAAGTGTTTTTCATCCCATTGAAACGAAAGTACATTGTCGTTATCTTGTGTTTTGGATTTGTACATTAGCAGCCAGGAGGGCGACCCATGAATTTTTCATGATCTCGGTCCTGAAATGTGAAGTTTGTGGAAAACGGAAGGATGGTACAATGGGGTCCCTTCCAAAGTGTTCTAAGTGTGGCTACTGCTGCCATCTTGTGGGCATTCCTGAGAATGACACCTTAGTGTCGGTCAGCAGGAAAAGTGGTTGATTCCAGTGGAATACCAGGGACTGTTGGTTGTCATGTAGTTTAGAAGTGCCTTTCATAACTTTTACATGTAGGGACCTATTCGTTGCCCTCTGTTCCTGATTTGTCCATGAACAGCAATGAGAGCAAGAATTATATGCTATATAATTTTAGTTTGTCATGTGCTTCATCTTGCTTTACGGCTCATGACGGTCCCTCAGTGAAATGTCCCAAGTGCGGCTCTCTTCTCGTCTCAAGCGCTTCTTGGGAAGAACACCTTCTTGCAGGACAGCAGGAAAGGTGGTCCGCGGCAGGGAATGATCTAGGAACGTTGATTGGAACGGCACCTAGTCATGGATGTTGTTTCTTTCGTATATACGGACTTTGCAGTTCATTTTTCCTTCTCTCCACCCTGTACAGCAGGTTCTGTACATCAGGTAACTAGGCACCGCTGGCGGTCCAGACCTTTATTCATGGTTCAGACTTGTCCATGTCTTTGCGGTCCAAGGTCTCATGCGCGTCCTCATACTGTGTGCTTCGGTGTCCTTCCCGTGTCCACATCCTGGCCACACTAACGTCTCAGCCTGGCCAACATCACAATCGTGCGTAGGTCCCCTCAGCTGTGAAGTCCTGGCCCTGCTGCCGTGCTGTCTATGTGTCCCTTCCACATCGCTGTCCTGTCCGTGTGGATGTAGAAGTCGTGCCGTTTTGTTGCCTGCATGTGAACATCCCATCTGCACGGATGTCCCAGCTCTGCTAGTGTCCCACCTGCACGGATCTGCTGGCTGTGCCAATCGCCTATGTTTGTCGATGTCCCAGTTCCCTGGGTGTCCGAGCTGGGCTTCCGTACCGCCCGAGCGGATGCCTTGTCAGAGGCAATATGTGCGTTGCGCCGCTGTCCTTTGCGTGTAGACGCCTGGGCGTCGTCGATGTCCTGTCCGCGTCAGCGTCCCAGCTGTGCCTTCGCGCTCCCACATCGATGTCCCGGTGTTGCATCCCGATCGTGAGACGAACGATGAAGTGGGAGATGGGAAAATGAGGACGGGTTTCATGAACCTGCGCAGGGGAGAACTCCCGATCGCCTAAGCAGGAGATAGAAGTGGGAGTCGCGCCCCACACTTGCAGCGAGCTCCTTCTATGCACGATCAGCAAGGAGGCTGTTAACAGAAGCGGATGTTGCGGTTATGGCTAGGGTACACAAGGGTCCCGGCCCGTGTCCTAATCTTACCTTGGAAACGCCTAGTCTCTTAGTATTGTGTCACCGTTTTTCGTTTCTTAGGGTTACGGAGGCCATCTCCTTGACGTTCTGTTCGTTCTCCTTTGTTTGAATCATAGGAGACCTTACCACACTTCCTCCTCTAGGGTCCTATGACTCCTATGAATGGGTCGTTTGTTTGGAGGTCTACGAGTCTTGATGAGTCATAAAACTGGCCTTCTGCAGTTTTGCGTTTGGTTGTTCGTTGCTTCCTTCTGGTGCACTGCATGGATCGGAGTCCCAGTTTGCCTGCCATCTCTATCGGTTCCCCATGCATCTCCCTTCATTTCACGTATCGCAGCCTGCATGTTCCCATCTAATGTGTGAGCAACATCTAGGAATTCCATGAGTATTTTGATGACCAGCGCTTTGAACCTGGCATCCGATAGGTGGGCTATGTCTTCACGGTTTAGAGGAATTGTCCCTGTGGATTTCATTTGTTCTCCAGTTGGAGGCCTATTTGGTGTTCCTTTTTTTTTTTAGTTTCGTTTCGGTTTCAGTCCGGTCACGGCTATTACGTGGTGAGTGTTGGAGCCTCAGGCGCTCCCCAGCGCGGGGCAGACCAGTCGCTGTGTTGCGATGCTCTACAGGGAGGCGGGTTCCGAGCGGGAACAACGGCACCCGCTGCGCTCTCCCTCGATCCAGTCCCTTTGGACACTTCCCCTCCATCTGAAACGTCTGCTCGTGTGAACGCGGGACCACCCGGTCAGCGAGCCGCCTTGCGAGGCCTCACCGGGTCCGCCCAGGTGGCCCCCGCAGTGCCCGGGGTCCACCATCTGCCGTTTGCGGGCCCGGGAACCGCAGGTGCCGCTCGCGCATCGGAGAACTTCCAGCCGCCGCCCTGCGGCGACTGCGCCCTCTCATGGGTCCGGATGAATGGTTGCTGGACTTCTGTACAGTTTCATTTTCTGAGTCCCGGTTTTCTTGTTTCTAAATCTTTGTCGTCCTTCATTTCGGTTGCGAGAGGAGGCACCGCATTCCCGCTTACGCCTCCGTCTTGGCTGGAAGTTCGGGGAGGCTCTCGGAAGTCTACCATCCTTTTGACACATTTGTATTCCCTTTGAGGCACAAGTGTTTCGGAGATTCTCTCCAAGGGCTTTCCAAAGTAGAAAGGAAAAGAGGAAATGGGCGGGAGGGTCCCGGGAGGGTCCCGAAAGGCTCCATCTCCTCCTCTGCAAGGAAATGTTTCCTCCCGGTGGAGACACAGGAGAACGCAAGCTGCGCCTCCCCAATGAATTCCTGCGTGAGGAAACGCTTCCATCTCGTGGACCAACATGAGAAGGACGAGCATCCCCAGGGAAATCCTACTGAGTTGAAAGTGATGTTACGGGGATGCTGGCCGTGAATTGTCACACTCGTTTATCCAGCCGAAGCATAATAGCATGAAATAGTTTTTACCGGTCATGCAGCGACTGCATTCTTGCAGATGTCCACAGGAGGGCAGCATCGGCTAGCCCTTGATGTCAGTGAGGTGGGCGGCACCGCATTCTACTGTGCTCGCACCAGAGGACAGCACCGTTCACTGAAGGATTTTAAGGAGGTTTCCGGGTAACGCATTCCTGTCTTTTACTACGAGACGAAACAGGAGAGGTTAGGGTTCTTGTTAGGGTAAAGGTTAGGGTTCTTGTTAGGGTTCTTGTCTGGGCTTCGGGCTCGGGTCTGGGGTCATGCTTAGTGTCAGTGTTAGCTCTAGAGCTAGGGTCTGGGTGTCGGTGAGGGTTCCTGTGACCGCTAGGCATAGGGCTAGGGCTGAGGCCAGGTCCAGGGACGCTCTTTCGGTCGTCAGCAGGCCGAGCGTGAGGATGAGGGTGAGGACTCTGGGTAGGTTCAGCATGAGACTTCGGGTCAGGGCAAGGCCCAGCGTGACAGCGAGGGGTAGGGCTACGGGGAGGGTTCGGATTCGATGGAGGGTTAGGGTTCGCATTCCAGAAAGGCCTAGGGTCAGGTCCAGGGCTAGGGCTGGCACTCGGACCAGAGCCGCTAGGGCTCGGGTCAGGTTCAGAGTTGAGACGGCGGCTAGGGTTCGCGTTTGCGCGATGTTTCCGTGGAGGGCTCCAGCTAGGGTTCCCGCGACTCAGCTAGGGCTAGAGTGAGGGTTCGGATGAGGTTGAGGTGGAGGGCTCGGGCTAGGGTGAAGGTGAGGTGAGGATTCGGGTGATGGCGAGCGTTCCAGCTAGGGATAGGACTAAGGCTGGGTTTCGGGCTAGAGCTAGGGTTCAGGGCTCGAGCTCGGGTTCAGGGCTCGAGCTAGGGTTCGTTCCTGGGCTAGGGCTAGCGTTCCACGGAGGGTTAGGGTTCCGGTGACGGTGGCGGTGAGGGCTAGCGTCGAGTTAGGTGGAGGGAGGAGTCCAAGGCCCAGGGATGGGTGCTAGGACTATGTTTCAGGCCAGGGTTAGAATCAGGGGCTGGGGTGAGGGTTAGGTTCAGCGCTCGGCTGAGCGTTAGGATCGGGGTGACGGCCGAGGATAGGGGTGAGACCGGAGAGAAGGTGAAGTCAGTGCTGCGCGAAGGGTTCCAGCTAGGGTTAGGATGAGGTTTAGAGGTAGGGTGAGGGGTAGGGCTAGAGCTAGGGCTAGGGCTAGGGTTCCATGGAGGATGAAGGATTCAGGAGAGGTTGAGCGTGTTAGGGTCAGGTTGAGGATTCAGAGTGACGGTGAAGTTGAAGTTTAGGATTCCGGTGAGTTTGAGGTCTAAGTCCAGGGTTAGGGTCAGGGTTAGGCTGAAGTCCAGGACCAGGGTTCCATGGATGTTGAGGGTTAGGGCTAGGGCTAGAGCTACGGTGAGGGTTCGTGAGGGTTCCGTTGAGGTTTCGGAATGAGGGAGGGTTAGGGTTAGGGTCACGGCCCGGGCTAGGGCTAGGGCTAGGGCTAGGTCCAGCGTTCGGCGTAGGGTTAGGATTTCGATGCGAGGGTTCGAGTTCGGTTCAGCTGCAGGGTGAGGGCTAGGTGCGAGCATTCCACGGAGGGTTGAGGGAGGTTCAGGGTCAGCGCTTGCGTGAGGGGAAGCGCCAGGGCTACGGGTAGGTTGAGGATCAGCGTCACGGTGAGCCTAAGCGTGACGGTGACGGTGAGAGCTAGGGCCGGGGCTAGGTGGAGGGTTCGTGGGAAGGGTGAGACCTAGGGTCATGGCTAAGTAGCATTTGGTGGAGTAGGAGGGTTAGGGTTAGGGTGAGGGTGAGGGTGAGACCTAAGGTGATGTTTCGGTGGAGGATGAGGCTGACAGTTTCACTGAGGGCTAGGTATAGTGTGAGAGCTAAGGTTGAGGGTTCGTGCTATGCCTAGGGTTAGGGTTTGTTTGAGGGTTAGGGTTAGGGTTAGCTTGAGGCTGAGGGTTAGGGTTAGCTTGAGGCTGAGGGTTAGGGTTAGCTTGAGGCTGAGGGTTAGGGTTAGTTTGAGGCTTAGGGTTAGGGTTTGGGTATGGGTTCATGTTAGCTCTAGAGCTAGGGTCTGGGTGTCGGTGAGGGTTCCTGTGACCGCTAGGCATAGGGCTAGGGCTGAGGCCAGGTCCAGGGACGCTCTTTCGGTCGTCACCAGGCCGAGCGTGAGGAGGAGGGTGAGGACTCTCGCCAGGTTCCGCATGAGACTGCGTGTTAGGGCAAGGCCAAGCGTGAGATGGAGGCCTAGGGCTAAGGGGAGGCTTAGGATTCGATGGAGGGTTAGGGTTCGCGTTCCATCCAGGGCTCGGGTCACCTCCAGGCCTAGGGCTGGCACTCGGAGCAGAGCTAGGGCTCTGGTCAAGTTGAGGGTTGAGATGGCGGCTAGGGTTCGTGTGTGCGTTCCGTTTCGTGTCCGACCAGGGCTCCGGCTAGGGTTCCCGCGACTCTGGAGGGTAGAGGCAGAGTCAGGGTGAGGATGAGGGCTACGGCGAGGGTTCACGATAGGTTCAGGGCCTCGGCAAGCGTTAGGGCGAGGGTGCGTGATAGAACTGGAGCTTCGGCTCCAGCTAGGGCTAGAGCGAGGGTGAGGATGAGGTTGAGGTGGAGGGCTTGGGCTAGGGCGAAGGTGAGGTGAGGATTCGGGTGATGGCGAGGGTTCCAGCTAGTCCTAGGTCTAGGGCTGGGTTTCAGGCTGGAGCTAGGGTTCGTTCCAGGGCTAGGGCTAGCGTTCCACGGAGGGTTAGGGTTCCGGTGACGGTGGCGGTGAGGGCTAGCGTCGAGTGAGGTGGAGGGAGGAGTCCAAGGCCCAGGGATGGGTGCTAGGACTATGTTTCAGGCCAGGGTTAGAATCAGGGGCTGGGGTGAGGGTTAGGTTCAGCGCTCGGCTGAGCGTTAGGATCGGGGTGACGGCCGAGGAGAGGGGTGAGATCGGAGAGAAGGTGAAGTCAGTGCTGCGCTGCGCGAAGGGTTCCAGCTAGGGTTAGGATGAGGTTTAGAGGTAGGGTGAGGGGTAGGGCTAGAGCTAGGGCTAGGGCTAGGGTTCCATGGAGGATGAAGGATTCAGGAGAGGTTGAGCGTGTTAGGGTCAGGTTGAGGATTCAGAGTGACGGTGAAGTTGAAGTTTAGGATTCCGGTGAGTTTGAGGTCTAAGTCCAGGGTTAGGGTCAGGGTTAGGCTGAAGTCCAGGACCAGGGTTCCATGGATGTTGAGGGTTAGGGCTAGGGCTAGAGCTACGGTGAGGGTTCGTGAGGGTTCCGTTGAGGTTTCGGAATGAGGGAGGGTTAGGGTTAGGGTCACGGCCCGGGCTAGGGCTAGGGCTAGGGCTAGGTCCAGCGTTCGGCGTAGGGTTAGGATTTCGATGCGAGGGTTCGAGTTCGGTTCAGCTGCAGGGTGAGGGCTAGGTGCGAGCATTCCACGGAGGGTTGAGGGAGGTTCAGGGTCAGCGCTTGCGTGAGGGGAAGCGCCAGGGCTACGGGTAGGTTGAGGATCAGCGTCACGGTGAGCCTAAGCGTGACGGTGACGGTGAGAGCTAGGGCCGGGGCTAGGTGGAGGGTTCGTGGGAAGGGTGAGACCTAGGGTCATGGCTAAGTAGCATTTGGTGGAGTAGGAGGGTTAGGGTTAGGGTGAGGGTGAGGGTGAGACCTAAGGTGATGTTTCGGTGGAGGATGAGGCTGACAGTTTCACTGAGGGCTAGGTATAGTGTGAGAGCTAAGGTTGAGGGTTCGTGCTATGCCTAGGGTTAGGGTTTGTTTGAGGGTTAGGGTTAGGGTTAGCTTGAGGCTGAGGGTTAGGGTTAGCTTGAGGCTGAGGGTTAGGGTTAGCTTGAGGCTGAGGGTTAGGGTTAGTTTGAGGCTTAGGGTTAGGGTTTGGGTATGGGTTCATGTTAGCTCTAGAGCTAGGGTCTGGGTGTCGGTGAGGGTTCCTGTGACCGCTAGGCATAGGGCTAGGGCTGAGGCCAGGTCCAGGGACGCTCTTTCGGTCGTCACCAGGCCGAGCGTGAGGAGGAGGGTGAGGACTCTCGCCAGGTTCCGCATGAGACTGCGTGTTAGGGCAAGGCCAAGCGTGAGATGGAGGCCTAGGGCTAAGGGGAGGCTTAGGATTCGATGGAGGGTTAGGGTTCGCGTTCCATCCAGGGCTCGGGTCACCTCCAGGCCTAGGGCTGGCACTCGGAGCAGAGCTAGGGCTCTGGTCAAGTTGAGGGTTGAGATGGCGGCTAGGGTTCGTGTGTGCGTTCCGTTTCGTGTCCGACCAGGGCTCCGGCTAGGGTTCCCGCGACTCTGGAGGGTAGAGGCAGAGTCAGGGTGAGGATGAGGGCTACGGCGAGGGTTCACGATAGGTTCAGGGCCTCGGCAAGCGTTAGGGCGAGGGTGCGTGATAGAACTGGAGCTTCGGCTCCAGCTAGGGCTAGAGCGAGGGTGAGGATGAGGTTGAGGTGGAGGGCTTGGGCTAGGGCGAAGGTGAGGTGAGGATTCGGGTGATGGCGAGGGTTCCAGCTAGTCCTAGGTCTAGGGCTGGGTTTCAGGCTGGAGCTAGGGTTCGTTCCAGGGCTAGGGCTAGCGTTCCACGGAGGGTTAGGGTTCCGGTGACGGTGGCGGTGAGGGCTAGCGTCGAGTGAGGTGGAGGGAGGAGTCCAAGGCCCAGGGATGGGTGCTAGGACTATGTTTCAGGCCAGGGTTAGAATCAGGGGCTGGGGTGAGGGTTAGGTTCAGCGCTCGGCTGAGCGTTAGGATCGGGGTGACGGCCGAGGAGAGGGGTGAGATCGGAGAGAAGGTGAAGTCAGTGCTGCGCTGCGCGAAGGGTTCCAGCTAGGGTTAGGATGAGGTTTAGAGGTAGGGTGAGGGGTAGGGCTAGAGCTAGGGCTAGGGCTAGGGTTCCATGGAGGATGAAGGATTCAGGAGAGGTTGAGCGTGTTAGGGTCAGGTTGAGGATTCAGAGTGACGGTGAAGTTGAAGTTTAGGATTCCGGTGAGTTTGAGGTCTAAGTCCAGGGTTAGGGTCAGGGTTAGGCTGAAGTCCAGGACCAGGGTTCCATGGATGTTGAGGGTTAGGGCTAGGGCTAGAGCTACGGTGAGGGTTCGTGAGGGTTCCGTTGAGGTTTCGGAATGAGGGAGGGTTAGGGTTAGGGTCACGGCCCGGGCTAGGGCTAGGGCTAGGGCTAGGTCCAGCGTTCGGCGTAGGGTTAGGATTTCGATGCGAGGGTTCGAGTTCGGTTCAGCTGCAGGGTGAGGGCTAGGTGCGAGCATTCCACGGAGGGTTGAGGGAGGTTCAGGGTCAGCGCTTGCGTGAGGGGAAGCGCCAGGGCTACGGGTAGGTTGAGGATCAGCGTCACGGTGAGCCTAAGCGTGACGGTGACGGTGAGAGCTAGGGCCGGGGCTAGGTGGAGGGTTCGTGGGAAGGGTGAGACCTAGGGTCATGGCTAAGTAGCATTTGGTGGAGTAGGAGGGTTAGGGTTAGGGTGAGGGTGAGGGTGAGACCTAAGGTGATGTTTCGGTGGAGGATGAGGCTGACAGTTTCACTGAGGGCTAGGTATAGTGTGAGAGCTAAGGTTGAGGGTTCGTGCTATGCCTAGGGTTAGGGTTTGTTTGAGGGTTAGGGTTAGGGTTAGCTTGAGGCTGAGGGTTAGGGTTAGCTTGAGGCTGAGGGTTAGGGTTAGCTTGAGGCTGAGGGTTAGGGTTAGTTTGAGGCTTAGGGTTAGGGTTTGGGTATGGGTTCATGTTAGCTCTAGAGCTAGGGTCTGGGTGTCGGTGAGGGTTCCTGTGACCGCTAGGCATAGGGCTAGGGCTGAGGCCAGGTCCAGGGACGCTCTTTCGGTCGTCACCAGGCCGAGCGTGAGGAGGAGGGTGAGGACTCTCGCCAGGTTCCGCATGAGACTGCGTGTTAGGGCAAGGCCAAGCGTGAGATGGAGGCCTAGGGCTAAGGGGAGGCTTAGGATTCGATGGAGGGTTAGGGTTCGCGTTCCATCCAGGGCTCGGGTCACCTCCAGGCCTAGGGCTGGCACTCGGAGCAGAGCTAGGGCTCTGGTCAAGTTGAGGGTTGAGATGGCGGCTAGGGTTCGTGTGTGCGTTCCGTTTCGTGTCCGACCAGGGCTCCGGCTAGGGTTCCCGCGACTCTGGAGGGTAGAGGCAGAGTCAGGGTGAGGATGAGGGCTACGGCGAGGGTTCACGATAGGTTCAGGGCCTCGGCAAGCGTTAGGGCGAGGGTGCGTGATAGAACTGGAGCTTCGGCTCCAGCTAGGGCTAGAGCGAGGGTGAGGATGAGGTTGAGGTGGAGGGCTTGGGCTAGGGCGAAGGTGAGGTGAGGATTCGGGTGATGGCGAGGGTTCCAGCTAGTCCTAGGTCTAGGGCTGGGTTTCAGGCTGGAGCTAGGGTTCGTTCCAGGGCTAGGGCTAGCGTTCCACGGAGGGTTAGGGTTCCGGTGACGGTGGCGGTGAGGGCTAGCGTCGAGTGAGGTGGAGGGAGGAGTCCAAGGCCCAGGGATGGGTGCTAGGACTATGTTTCAGGCCAGGGTTAGAATCAGGGGCTGGGGTGAGGGTTAGGTTCAGCGCTCGGCTGAGCGTTAGGATCGGGGTGACGGCCGAGGAGAGGGGTGAGATCGGAGAGAAGGTGAAGTCAGTGCTGCGCTGCGCGAAGGGTTCCAGCTAGGGTTAGGATGAGGTTTAGAGGTAGGGTGAGGGGTAGGGCTAGAGCTAGGGCTAGGGCTAGGGTTCCATGGAGGATGAAGGATTCAGGAGAGGTTGAGCGTGTTAGGGTCAGGTTGAGGATTCAGAGTGACGGTGAAGTTGAAGTTTAGGATTCCGGTGAGTTTGAGGTCTAAGTCCAGGGTTAGGGTCAGGGTTAGGCTGAAGTCCAGGACCAGGGTTCCATGGATGTTGAGGGTTAGGGCTAGGGCTAGAGCTACGGTGAGGGTTCGTGAGGGTTCCGTTGAGGTTTCGGAATGAGGGAGGGTTAGGGTTAGGGTCACGGCCCGGGCTAGGGCTAGGGCTAGGGCTAGGTCCAGCGTTCGGCGTAGGGTTAGGATTTCGATGCGAGGGTTCGAGTTCGGTTCAGCTGCAGGGTGAGGGCTAGGTGCGAGCATTCCACGGAGGGTTGAGGGAGGTTCAGGGTCAGCGCTTGCGTGAGGGGAAGCGCCAGGGCTACGGGTAGGTTGAGGATCAGCGTCACGGTGAGCCTAAGCGTGACGGTGACGGTGAGAGCTAGGGCCGGGGCTAGGTGGAGGGTTCGTGGGAAGGGTGAGACCTAGGGTCATGGCTAAGTAGCATTTGGTGGAGTAGGAGGGTTAGGGTTAGGGTGAGGGTGAGGGTGAGACCTAAGGTGATGTTTCGGTGGAGGATGAGGCTGACAGTTTCACTGAGGGCTAGGTATAGTGTGAGAGCTAAGGTTGAGGGTTCGTGCTATGCCTAGGGTTAGGGTTTGTTTGAGGGTTAGGGTTAGGGTTAGCTTGAGGCTGAGGGTTAGGGTTAGCTTGAGGCTGAGGGTTAGGGTTAGCTTGAGGCTGAGGGTTAGGGTTAGTTTGAGGCTTAGGGTTAGGGTTTGGGTATGGGTTCATGTTAGCTCTAGAGCTAGGGTCTGGGTGTCGGTGAGGGTTCCTGTGACCGCTAGGCATAGGGCTAGGGCTGAGGCCAGGTCCAGGGACGCTCTTTCGGTCGTCACCAGGCCGAGCGTGAGGAGGAGGGTGAGGACTCTCGCCAGGTTCCGCATGAGACTGCGTGTTAGGGCAAGGCCAAGCGTGAGATGGAGGCCTAGGGCTAAGGGGAGGCTTAGGATTCGATGGAGGGTTAGGGTTCGCGTTCCATCCAGGGCTCGGGTCACCTCCAGGCCTAGGGCTGGCACTCGGAGCAGAGCTAGGGCTCTGGTCAAGTTGAGGGTTGAGATGGCGGCTAGGGTTCGTGTGTGCGTTCCGTTTCGTGTCCGACCAGGGCTCCGGCTAGGGTTCCCGCGACTCTGGAGGGTAGAGGCAGAGTCAGGGTGAGGATGAGGGCTACGGCGAGGGTTCACGATAGGTTCAGGGCCTCGGCAAGCGTTAGGGCGAGGGTGCGTGATAGAACTGGAGCTTCGGCTCCAGCTAGGGCTAGAGCGAGGGTGAGGATGAGGTTGAGGTGGAGGGCTTGGGCTAGGGCGAAGGTGAGGTGAGGATTCGGGTGATGGCGAGGGTTCCAGCTAGTCCTAGGTCTAGGGCTGGGTTTCAGGCTGGAGCTAGGGTTCGTTCCTGGGCTAGGGCTAGCGTTCCACGGAGGGTTAGGGTTCCGGTGACGGTGGCGGTGAGGGCTAGCGTCGAGTGAGGTGGAGGGAGGAGTCCAAGGCCCAGGGATGGGTGCTAGGACTATGTTTCAGGCCAGGGTTAGAATCAGGGGCTGGGGTGAGGGTTAGGTTCAGCGCTCGGCTGAGCGTTAGGATCGGGGTGACGGCCGAGGAGAGGGGTGAGATCGGAGAGAAGGTGAAGTCAGTGCTGCGCTGCGCGAAGGGTTCCAGCTAGGGTTAGGATGAGGTTTAGAGGTAGGGTGAGGGGTAGGGCTAGAGCTAGGGCTAGGGCTAGGGTTCCATGGAGGATGAAGGATTCAGGAGAGGTTGAGCGTGTTAGGGTCAGGTTGAGGATTCAGAGTGACGGTGAAGTTGAAGTTTAGGATTCCGGTGAGTTTGAGGTCTAAGTCCAGGGTTAGGGTCAGGGTTAGGCTGAAGTCCAGGACCAGGGTTCCATGGATGTTGAGGGTTAGGGCTAGGGCTAGAGCTACGGTGAGGGTTCGTGAGGGTTCCGTTGAGGTTTCGGAATGAGGGAGGGTTAGGGTTAGGGTCACGGCCCGGGCTAGGGCTAGGGCTAGGGCTAGGTCCAGCGTTCGGCGTAGGGTTAGGATTTCGATGCGAGGGTTCGAGTTCGGTTCAGCTGCAGGGTGAGGGCTAGGTGCGAGCATTCCACGGAGGGTTGAGGGAGGTTCAGGGTCAGCGCTTGCGTGAGGGGAAGCGCCAGGGCTACGGGTAGGTTGAGGATCAGCGTCACGGTGAGCCTAAGCGTGACGGTGACGGTGAGAGCTAGGGCCGGGGCTAGGTGGAGGGTTCGTGGGAAGGGTGAGACCTAGGGTCATGGCTAAGTAGCATTTGGTGGAGTAGGAGGGTTAGGGTTAGGGTGAGGGTGAGGGTGAGACCTAAGGTGATGTTTCGGTGGAGGATGAGGCTGACAGTTTCACTGAGGGCTAGGTATAGTGTGAGAGCTAAGGTTGAGGGTTCGTGCTATGCCTAGGGTTAGGGTTTGTTTGAGGGTTAGGGTTAGGGTTAGCTTGAGGCTGAGGGTTAGGGTTAGCTTGAGGCTGAGGGTTAGGGTTAGCTTGAGGCTGAGGGTTAGGGTTAGTTTGAGGCTTAGGGTTAGGGTTTGGGTATGGGTTCATGTTAGCTCTAGAGCTAGGGTCTGGGTGTCGGTGAGGGTTCCTGTGACCGCTAGGCATAGGGCTAGGGCTGAGGCCAGGTCCAGGGACGCTCTTTCGGTCGTCACCAGGCCGAGCGTGAGGAGGAGGGTGAGGACTCTCGCCAGGTTCCGCATGAGACTGCGTGTTAGGGCAAGGCCAAGCGTGAGATGGAGGCCTAGGGCTAAGGGGAGGCTTAGGATTCGATGGAGGGTTAGGGTTCGCGTTCCATCCAGGGCTCGGGTCACCTCCAGGCCTAGGGCTGGCACTCGGAGCAGAGCTAGGGCTCTGGTCAAGTTGAGGGTTGAGATGGCGGCTAGGGTTCGTGTGTGCGTTCCGTTTCGTGTCCGACCAGGGCTCCGGCTAGGGTTCCCGCGACTCTGGAGGGTAGAGGCAGAGTCAGGGTGAGGATGAGGGCTACGGCGAGGGTTCACGATAGGTTCAGGGCCTCGGCAAGCGTTAGGGCGAGGGTGCGTGATAGAACTGGAGCTTCGGCTCCAGCTAGGGCTAGAGCGAGGGTGAGGATGAGGTTGAGGTGGAGGGCTTGGGCTAGGGCGAAGGTGAGGTGAGGATTCGGGTGATGGCGAGGGTTCCAGCTAGTCCTAGGTCTAGGGCTGGGTTTCAGGCTGGAGCTAGGGTTCGTTCCAGGGCTAGGGCTAGCGTTCCACGGAGGGTTAGGGTTCCGGTGACGGTGGCGGTGAGGGCTAGCGTCGAGTGAGGTGGAGGGAGGAGTCCAAGGCCCAGGGATGGGTGCTAGGACTATGTTTCAGGCCAGGGTTAGAATCAGGGGCTGGGGTGAGGGTTAGGTTCAGCGCTCGGCTGAGCGTTAGGATCGGGGTGACGGCCGAGGAGAGGGGTGAGATCGGAGAGAAGGTGAAGTCAGTGCTGCGCTGCGCGAAGGGTTCCAGCTAGGGTTAGGATGAGGTTTAGAGGTAGGGTGAGGGGTAGGGCTAGAGCTAGGGCTAGGGCTAGGGTTCCATGGAGGATGAAGGATTCAGGAGAGGTTGAGCGTGTTAGGGTCAGGTTGAGGATTCAGAGTGACGGTGAAGTTGAAGTTTAGGATTCCGGTGAGTTTGAGGTCTAAGTCCAGGGTTAGGGTCAGGGTTAGGCTGAAGTCCAGGACCAGGGTTCCATGGATGTTGAGGGTTAGGGCTAGGGCTAGAGCTACGGTGAGGGTTCGTGAGGGTTCCGTTGAGGTTTCGGAATGAGGGAGGGTTAGGGTTAGGGTCACGGCCCGGGCTAGGGCTAGGGCTAGGGCTAGGTCCAGCGTTCGGCGTAGGGTTAGGATTTCGATGCGAGGGTTCGAGTTCGGTTCAGCTGCAGGGTGAGGGCTAGGTGCGAGCATTCCACGGAGGGTTGAGGGAGGTTCAGGGTCAGCGCTTGCGTGAGGGGAAGCGCCAGGGCTACGGGTAGGTTGAGGATCAGCGTCACGGTGAGCCTAAGCGTGACGGTGACGGTGAGAGCTAGGGCCGGGGCTAGGTGGAGGGTTCGTGGGAAGGGTGAGACCTAGGGTCATGGCTAAGTAGCATTTGGTGGAGTAGGAGGGTTAGGGTTAGGGTGAGGGTGAGGGTGAGACCTAAGGTGATGTTTCGGTGGAGGATGAGGCTGACAGTTTCACTGAGGGCTAGGTATAGTGTGAGAGCTAAGGTTGAGGGTTCGTGCTATGCCTAGGGTTAGGGTTTGTTTGAGGGTTAGGGTTAGGGTTAGCTTGAGGCTGAGGGTTAGGGTTAGCTTGAGGCTGAGGGTTAGGGTTAGCTTGAGGCTGAGGGTTAGGGTTAGTTTGAGGCTTAGGGTTAGGGTTTGGGTATGGGTTCATGTTAGCTCTAGAGCTAGGGTCTGGGTGTCGGTGAGGGTTCCTGTGACCGCTAGGCATAGGGCTAGGGCTGAGGCCAGGTCCAGGGACGCTCTTTCGGTCGTCACCAGGCCGAGCGTGAGGAGGAGGGTGAGGACTCTCGCCAGGTTCCGCATGAGACTGCGTGTTAGGGCAAGGCCAAGCGTGAGATGGAGGCCTAGGGCTAAGGGGAGGCTTAGGATTCGATGGAGGGTTAGGGTTCGCGTTCCATCCAGGGCTCGGGTCACCTCCAGGCCTAGGGCTGGCACTCGGAGCAGAGCTAGGGCTCTGGTCAAGTTGAGGGTTGAGATGGCGGCTAGGGTTCGTGTGTGCGTTCCGTTTCGTGTCCGACCAGGGCTCCGGCTAGGGTTCCCGCGACTCTGGAGGGTAGAGGCAGAGTCAGGGTGAGGATGAGGGCTACGGCGAGGGTTCACGATAGGTTCAGGGCCTCGGCAAGCGTTAGGGCGAGGGTGCGTGATAGAACTGGAGCTTCGGCTCCAGCTAGGGCTAGAGCGAGGGTGAGGATGAGGTTGAGGTGGAGGGCTTGGGCTAGGGCGAAGGTGAGGTGAGGATTCGGGTGATGGCGAGGGTTCCAGCTAGTCCTAGGTCTAGGGCTGGGTTTCAGGCTGGAGCTAGGGTTCGTTCCAGGGCTAGGGCTAGCGTTCCACGGAGGGTTAGGGTTCCGGTGACGGTGGCGGTGAGGGCTAGCGTCGAGTGAGGTGGAGGGAGGAGTCCAAGGCCCAGGGATGGGTGCTAGGACTATGTTTCAGGCCAGGGTTAGAATCAGGGGCTGGGGTGAGGGTTAGGTTCAGCGCTCGGCTGAGCGTTAGGATCGGGGTGACGGCCGAGGAGAGGGGTGAGATCGGAGAGAAGGTGAAGTCAGTGCTGCGCTGCGCGAAGGGTTCCAGCTAGGGTTAGGATGAGGTTTAGAGGTAGGGTGAGGGGTAGGGCTAGAGCTAGGGCTAGGGCTAGGGTTCCATGGAGGATGAAGGATTCAGGAGAGGTTGAGCGTGTTAGGGTCAGGTTGAGGATTCAGAGTGACGGTGAAGTTGAAGTTTAGGATTCCGGTGAGTTTGAGGTCTAAGTCCAGGGTTAGGGTCAGGGTTAGGCTGAAGTCCAGGACCAGGGTTCCATGGATGTTGAGGGTTAGGGCTAGGGCTAGAGCTACGGTGAGGGTTCGTGAGGGTTCCGTTGAGGTTTCGGAATGAGGGAGGGTTAGGGTTAGGGTCACGGCCCGGGCTAGGGCTAGGGCTAGGGCTAGGTCCAGCGTTCGGCGTAGGGTTAGGATTTCGATGCGAGGGTTCGAGTTCGGTTCAGCTGCAGGGTGAGGGCTAGGTGCGAGCATTCCACGGAGGGTTGAGGGAGGTTCAGGGTCAGCGCTTGCGTGAGGGGAAGCGCCAGGGCTACGGGTAGGTTGAGGATCAGCGTCACGGTGAGCCTAAGCGTGACGGTGACGGTGAGAGCTAGGGCCGGGGCTAGGTGGAGGGTTCGTGGGAAGGGTGAGACCTAGGGTCATGGCTAAGTAGCATTTGGTGGAGTAGGAGGGTTAGGGTGAGGGTGAGGGTGAGGGTGAGACCTAAGGTGATGTTTCGGTGGAGGATGAGGCTGACAGTTTCACTGAGGGCTAGGTATAGTGTGAGAGCTAAGGTTGAGGGTTCGTGCTATGCCTAGGGTTAGGGTTTGTTTGAGGGTTAGGGTTAGGGTTAGCTTGAGGCTGAGGGTTAGGGTTAGCTTGAGGCTGAGGGTTAGGGTTAGCTTGAGGCTGAGGGTTAGGGTTAGTTTGAGGCTTAGGGTTAGGGTTTGGGTATGGGTTCATGTTAGCTCTAGAGCTAGGGTCTGGGTGTCGGTGAGGGTTCCTGTGACCGCTAGGCATAGGGCTAGGGCTGAGGCCAGGTCCAGGGACGCTCTTTCGGTCGTCACCAGGCCGAGCGTGAGGAGGAGGGTGAGGACTCTCGCCAGGTTCCGCATGAGACTGCGTGTTAGGGCAAGGCCAAGCGTGAGATGGAGGCCTAGGGCTAAGGGGAGGCTTAGGATTCGATGGAGGGTTAGGGTTCGCGTTCCATCCAGGGCTCGGGTCACCTCCAGGCCTAGGGCTGGCACTCGGAGCAGAGCTAGGGCTCTGGTCAAGTTGAGGGTTGAGATGGCGGCTAGGGTTCGTGTGTGCGTTCCGTTTCGTGTCCGACCAGGGCTCCGGCTAGGGTTCCCGCGACTCTGGAGGGTAGAGGCAGAGTCAGGGTGAGGATGAGGGCTACGGCGAGGGTTCACGATAGGTTCAGGGCCTCGGCAAGCGTTAGGGCGAGGGTGCGTGATAGAACTGGAGCTTCGGCTCCAGCTAGGGCTAGAGCGAGGGTGAGGATGAGGTTGAGGTGGAGGGCTTGGGCTAGGGCGAAGGTGAGGTGAGGATTCGGGTGATGGCGAGGGTTCCAGCTAGTCCTAGGTCTAGGGCTGGGTTTCAGGCTGGAGCTAGGGTTCGTTCCAGGGCTAGGGCTAGCGTTCCACGGAGGGTTAGGGTTCCGGTGACGGTGGCGGTGAGGGCTAGCGTCGAGTGAGGTGGAGGGAGGAGTCCAAGGCCCAGGGATGGGTGCTAGGACTATGTTTCAGGCCAGGGTTAGAATCAGGGGCTGGGGTGAGGGTTAGGTTCAGCGCTCGGCTGAGCGTTAGGATCGGGGTGACGGCCGAGGAGAGGGGTGAGATCGGAGAGAAGGTGAAGTCAGTGCTGCGCTGCGCGAAGGGTTCCAGCTAGGGTTAGGATGAGGTTTAGAGGTAGGGTGAGGGGTAGGGCTAGAGCTAGGGCTAGGGCTAGGGTTCCATGGAGGATGAAGGATTCAGGAGAGGTTGAGCGTGTTAGGGTCAGGTTGAGGATTCAGAGTGACGGTGAAGTTGAAGTTTAGGATTCCGGTGAGTTTGAGGTCTAAGTCCAGGGTTAGGGTCAGGGTTAGGCTGAAGTCCAGGACCAGGGTTCCATGGATGTTGAGGGTTAGGGCTAGGGCTAGAGCTACGGTGAGGGTTCGTGAGGGTTCCGTTGAGGTTTCGGAATGAGGGAGGGTTAGGGTTAGGGTCACGGCCCGGGCTAGGGCTAGGGCTAGGGCTAGGTCCAGCGTTCGGCGTAGGGTTAGGATTTCGATGCGAGGGTTCGAGTTCGGTTCAGCTGCAGGGTGAGGGCTAGGTGCGAGCATTCCACGGAGGGTTGAGGGAGGTTCAGGGTCAGCGCTTGCGTGAGGGGAAGCGCCAGGGCTACGGGTAGGTTGAGGATCAGCGTCACGGTGAGCCTAAGCGTGACGGTGACGGTGAGAGCTAGGGCCGGGGCTAGGTGGAGGGTTCGTGGGAAGGGTGAGACCTAGGGTCATGGCTAAGTAGCATTTGGTGGAGTAGGAGGGTTAGGGTGAGGGTGAGGGTGAGGGTGAGACCTAAGGTGATGTTTCGGTGGAGGATGAGGCTGACAGTTTCACTGAGGGCTAGGTATAGTGTGAGAGCTAAGGTTGAGGGTTCGTGCTATGCCTAGGGTTAGGGTTTGTTTGAGGGTTAGGGTTAGGGTTAGCTTGAGGCTGAGGGTTAGGGTTAGCTTGAGGCTGAGGGTTAGGGTTAGCTTGAGGCTGAGGGTTAGGGTTAGTTTGAGGCTTAGGGTTAGGGTTTGGGTATGGGTTCATGTTAGCTCTAGAGCTAGGGTCTGGGTGTCGGTGAGGGTTCCTGTGACCGCTAGGCATAGGGCTAGGGCTGAGGCCAGGTCCAGGGACGCTCTTTCGGTCGTCACCAGGCCGAGCGTGAGGAGGAGGGTGAGGACTCTCGCCAGGTTCCGCATGAGACTGCGTGTTAGGGCAAGGCCAAGCGTGAGATGGAGGCCTAGGGCTAAGGGGAGGCTTAGGATTCGATGGAGGGTTAGGGTTCGCGTTCCATCCAGGGCTCGGGTCACCTCCAGGCCTAGGGCTGGCACTCGGAGCAGAGCTAGGGCTCTGGTCAAGTTGAGGGTTGAGATGGCGGCTAGGGTTCGTGTGTGCGTTCCGTTTCGTGTCCGACCAGGGCTCCGGCTAGGGTTCCCGCGACTCTGGAGGGTAGAGGCAGAGTCAGGGTGAGGATGAGGGCTACGGCGAGGGTTCACGATAGGTTCAGGGCCTCGGCAAGCGTTAGGGCGAGGGTGCGTGATAGAACTGGAGCTTCGGCTCCAGCTAGGGCTAGAGCGAGGGTGAGGATGAGGTTGAGGTGGAGGGCTTGGGCTAGGGCGAAGGTGAGGTGAGGATTCGGGTGATGGCGAGGGTTCCAGCTAGTCCTAGGTCTAGGGCTGGGTTTCAGGCTGGAGCTAGGGTTCGTTCCAGGGCTAGGGCTAGCGTTCCACGGAGGGTTAGGGTTCCGGTGACGGTGGCGGTGAGGGCTAGCGTCGAGTGAGGTGGAGGGAGGAGTCCAAGGCCCAGGGATGGGTGCTAGGACTATGTTTCAGGCCAGGGTTAGAATCAGGGGCTGGGGTGAGGGTTAGGTTCAGCGCTCGGCTGAGCGTTAGGATCGGGGTGACGGCCGAGGAGAGGGGTGAGATCGGAGAGAAGGTGAAGTCAGTGCTGCGCTGCGCGAAGGGTTCCAGCTAGGGTTAGGATGAGGTTTAGAGGTAGGGTGAGGGGTAGGGCTAGAGCTAGGGCTAGGGCTAGGGTTCCATGGAGGATGAAGGATTCAGGAGAGGTTGAGCGTGTTAGGGTCAGGTTGAGGATTCAGAGTGACGGTGAAGTTGAAGTTTAGGATTCCGGTGAGTTTGAGGTCTAAGTCCAGGGTTAGGGTCAGGGTTAGGCTGAAGTCCAGGACCAGGGTTCCATGGATGTTGAGGGTTAGGGCTAGGGCTAGAGCTACGGTGAGGGTTCGTGAGGGTTCCGTTGAGGTTTCGGAATGAGGGAGGGTTAGGGTTAGGGTCACGGCCCGGGCTAGGGCTAGGGCTAGGGCTAGGTCCAGCGTTCGGCGTAGGGTTAGGATTTCGATGCGAGGGTTCGAGTTCGGTTCAGCTGCAGGGTGAGGGCTAGGTGCGAGCATTCCACGGAGGGTTGAGGGAGGTTCAGGGTCAGCGCTTGCGTGAGGGGAAGCGCCAGGGCTACGGGTAGGTTGAGGATCAGCGTCACGGTGAGCCTAAGCGTGACGGTGACGGTGAGAGCTAGGGCCGGGGCTAGGTGGAGGGTTCGTGGGAAGGGTGAGACCTAGGGTCATGGCTAAGTAGCATTTGGTGGAGTAGGAGGGTTAGGGTGAGGGTGAGGGTGAGGGTGAGACCTAAGGTGATGTTTCGGTGGAGGATGAGGCTGACAGTTTCACTGAGGGCTAGGTATAGTGTGAGAGCTAAGGTTGAGGGTTCGTGCTATGCCTAGGGTTAGGGTTTGTTTGAGGGTTAGGGTTAGGGTTAGCTTGAGGCTGAGGGTTAGGGTTAGCTTGAGGCTGAGGGTTAGGGTTAGCTTGAGGCTGAGGGTTAGGGTTAGTTTGAGGCTTAGGGTTAGGGTTTGGGTATGGGTTCATGTTAGCTCTAGAGCTAGGGTCTGGGTGTCGGTGAGGGTTCCTGTGACCGCTAGGCATAGGGCTAGGGCTGAGGCCAGGTCCAGGGACGCTCTTTCGGTCGTCACCAGGCCGAGCGTGAGGAGGAGGGTGAGGACTCTCGCCAGGTTCCGCATGAGACTGCGTGTTAGGGCAAGGCCAAGCGTGAGATGGAGGCCTAGGGCTAAGGGGAGGCTTAGGATTCGATGGAGGGTTAGGGTTCGCGTTCCATCCAGGGCTCGGGTCACCTCCAGGCCTAGGGCTGGCACTCGGAGCAGAGCTAGGGCTCTGGTCAAGTTGAGGGTTGAGATGGCGGCTAGGGTTCGTGTGTGCGTTCCGTTTCGTGTCCGACCAGGGCTCCGGCTAGGGTTCCCGCGACTCTGGAGGGTAGAGGCAGAGTCAGGGTGAGGATGAGGGCTACGGCGAGGGTTCACGATAGGTTCAGGGCCTCGGCAAGCGTTAGGGCGAGGGTGCGTGATAGAACTGGAGCTTCGGCTCCAGCTAGGGCTAGAGCGAGGGTGAGGATGAGGTTGAGGTGGAGGGCTTGGGCTAGGGCGAAGGTGAGGTGAGGATTCGGGTGATGGCGAGGGTTCCAGCTAGTCCTAGGTCTAGGGCTGGGTTTCAGGCTGGAGCTAGGGTTCGTTCCAGGGCTAGGGCTAGCGTTCCACGGAGGGTTAGGGTTCCGGTGACGGTGGCGGTGAGGGCTAGCGTCGAGTGAGGTGGAGGGAGGAGTCCAAGGCCCAGGGATGGGTGCTAGGACTATGTTTCAGGCCAGGGTTAGAATCAGGGGCTGGGGTGAGGGTTAGGTTCAGCGCTCGGCTGAGCGTTAGGATCGGGGTGACGGCCGAGGAGAGGGGTGAGATCGGAGAGAAGGTGAAGTCAGTGCTGCGCTGCGCGAAGGGTTCCAGCTAGGGTTAGGATGAGGTTTAGAGGTAGGGTGAGGGGTAGGGCTAGAGCTAGGGCTAGGGCTAGGGTTCCATGGAGGATGAAGGATTCAGGAGAGGTTGAGCGTGTTAGGGTCAGGTTGAGGATTCAGAGTGACGGTGAAGTTGAAGTTTAGGATTCCGGTGAGTTTGAGGTCTAAGTCCAGGGTTAGGGTCAGGGTTAGGCTGAAGTCCAGGACCAGGGTTCCATGGATGTTGAGGGTTAGGGCTAGGGCTAGAGCTACGGTGAGGGTTCGTGAGGGTTCCGTTGAGGTTTCGGAATGAGGGAGGGTTAGGGTTAGGGTCACGGCCCGGGCTAGGGCTAGGGCTAGGGCTAGGTCCAGCGTTCGGCGTAGGGTTAGGATTTCGATGCGAGGGTTCGAGTTCGGTTCCGCTGCAGGGTGAGGGCTAGGTGCGAGCATTCCACGGAGGGTTGAGGGAGGTTCAGGGTCAGCGCTTGCGTGAGGGGAAGCGCCAGGGCTACGGGTAGGTTGAGGATCAGCGTCACGGTGAGCCTAAGCGTGACGGTGACGGTGAGAGCTAGGGCCGGGGCTAGGTGGAGGGTTCGTGGGAAGGGTGAGACCTAGGGTCATGGCTAAGTAGCATTTGGTGGAGTAGGAGGGTTAGGGTGAGGGTGAGGGTGAGGGTGAGACCTAAGGTGATGTTTCGGTGGAGGATGAGGCTGACAGTTTCACTGAGGGCTAGGTATAGTGTGAGAGCTAAGGTTGAGGGTTCGTGCTATGCCTAGGGTTAGGGTTTGTTTGAGGGTTAGGGTTAGGGTTAGCTTGAGGCTGAGGGTTAGGGTTAGCTTGAGGCTGAGGGTTAGGGTTAGCTTGAGGCTGAGGGTTAGGGTTAGTTTGAGGCTTAGGGTTAGGGTTTGGGTATGGGTTCATGTTAGCTCTAGAGCTAGGGTCTGGGTGTCGGTGAGGGTTCCTGTGACCGCTAGGCATAGGGCTAGGGCTGAGGCCAGGTCCAGGGACGCTCTTTCGGTCGTCACCAGGCCGAGCGTGAGGAGGAGGGTGAGGACTCTCGCCAGGTTCCGCATGAGACTGCGTGTTAGGGCAAGGCCAAGCGTGAGATGGAGGCCTAGGGCTAAGGGGAGGCTTAGGATTCGATGGAGGGTTAGGGTTCGCGTTCCATCCAGGGCTCGGGTCACCTCCAGGCCTAGGGCTGGCACTCGGAGCAGAGCTAGGGCTCTGGTCAAGTTGAGGGTTGAGATGGCGGCTAGGGTTCGTGTGTGCGTTCCGTTTCGTGTCCGACCAGGGCTCCGGCTAGGGTTCCCGCGACTCTGGAGGGTAGAGGCAGAGTCAGGGTGAGGATGAGGGCTACGGCGAGGGTTCACGATAGGTTCAGGGCCTCGGCAAGCGTTAGGGCGAGGGTGCGTGATAGAACTGGAGCTTCGGCTCCAGCTAGGGCTAGAGCGAGGGTGAGGATGAGGTTGAGGTGGAGGGCTTGGGCTAGGGCGAAGGTGAGGTGAGGATTCGGGTGATGGCGAGGGTTCCAGCTAGTCCTAGGTCTAGGGCTGGGTTTCAGGCTGGAGCTAGGGTTCGTTCCTGGGCTAGGGCTAGCGTTCCACGGAGGGTTAGGGTTCCGGTGACGGTGGCGGTGAGGGCTAGCGTCGAGTGAGGTGGAGGGAGGAGTCCAAGGCCCAGGGATGGGTGCTAGGACTATGTTTCAGGCCAGGGTTAGAATCAGGGGCTGGGGTGAGGGTTAGGTTCAGCGCTCGGCTGAGCGTTAGGATCGGGGTGACGGCCGAGGAGAGGGGTGAGATCGGAGAGAAGGTGAAGTCAGTGCTGCGCTGCGCGAAGGGTTCCAGCTAGGGTTAGGATGAGGTTTAGAGGTAGGGTGAGGGGTAGGGCTAGAGCTAGGGCTAGGGCTAGGGTTCCATGGAGGATGAAGGATTCAGGAGAGGTTGAGCGTGTTAGGGTCAGGTTGAGGATTCAGAGTGACGGTGAAGTTGAAGTTTAGGATTCCGGTGAGTTTGAGGTCTAAGTCCAGGGTTAGGGTCAGGGTTAGGCTGAAGTCCAGGACCAGGGTTCCATGGATGTTGAGGGTTAGGGCTAGGGCTAGAGCTACGGTGAGGGTTCGTGAGGGTTCCGTTGAGGTTTCGGAATGAGGGAGGGTTAGGGTTAGGGTCACGGCCCGGGCTAGGGCTAGGGCTAGGGCTAGGTCCAGCGTTCGGCGTAGGGTTAGGATTTCGATGCGAGGGTTCGAGTTCGGTTCAGCTGCAGGGTGAGGGCTAGGTGCGAGCATTCCACGGAGGGTTGAGGGAGGTTCAGGGTCAGCGCTTGCGTGAGGGGAAGCGCCAGGGCTACGGGTAGGTTGAGGATCAGCGTCACGGTGAGCCTAAGCGTGACGGTGACGGTGAGAGCTAGGGCCGGGGCTAGGTGGAGGGTTCGTGGGAAGGGTGAGACCTAGGGTCATGGCTAAGTAGCATTTGGTGGAGTAGGAGGGTTAGGGTTAGGGTGAGGGTGAGGGTGAGACCTAAGGTGATGTTTCGGTGGAGGATGAGGCTGACAGTTTCACTGAGGGCTAGGTATAGTGTGAGAGCTAAGGTTGAGGGTTCGTGCTATGCCTAGGGTTAGGGTTTGTTTGAGGGTTAGGGTTAGGGTTAGCTTGAGGCTGAGGGTTAGGGTTAGCTTGAGGCTGAGGGTTAGGGTTAGCTTGAGGCTGAGGGTTAGGGTTAGTTTGAGGCTTAGGGTTAGGGTTTGGGTATGGGTTCATGTTAGCTCTAGAGCTAGGGTCTGGGTGTCGGTGAGGGTTCCTGTGACCGCTAGGCATAGGGCTAGGGCTGAGGCCAGGTCCAGGGACGCTCTTTCGGTCGTCACCAGGCCGAGCGTGAGGAGGAGGGTGAGGACTCTCGCCAGGTTCCGCATGAGACTGCGTGTTAGGGCAAGGCCAAGCGTGAGATGGAGGCCTAGGGCTAAGGGGAGGCTTAGGATTCGATGGAGGGTTAGGGTTCGCGTTCCATCCAGGGCTCGGGTCACCTCCAGGCCTAGGGCTGGCACTCGGAGCAGAGCTAGGGCTCTGGTCAAGTTGAGGGTTGAGATGGCGGCTAGGGTTCGTGTGTGCGTTCCGTTTCGTGTCCGACCAGGGCTCCGGCTAGGGTTCCCGCGACTCTGGAGGGTAGAGGCAGAGTCAGGGTGAGGATGAGGGCTACGGCGAGGGTTCACGATAGGTTCAGGGCCTCGGCAAGCGTTAGGGCGAGGGTGCGTGATAGAACTGGAGCTTCGGCTCCAGCTAGGGCTAGAGCGAGGGTGAGGATGAGGTTGAGGTGGAGGGCTTGGGCTAGGGCGAAGGTGAGGTGAGGATTCGGGTGATGGCGAGGGTTCCAGCTAGTCCTAGGTCTAGGGCTGGGTTTCAGGCTGGAGCTAGGGTTCGTTCCAGGGCTAGGGCTAGCGTTCCACGGAGGGTTAGGGTTCCGGTGACGGTGGCGGTGAGGGCTAGCGTCGAGTGAGGTGGAGGGAGGAGTCCAAGGCCCAGGGATGGGTGCTAGGACTATGTTTCAGGCCAGGGTTAGAATCAGGGGCTGGGGTGAGGGTTAGGTTCAGCGCTCGGCTGAGCGTTAGGATCGGGGTGACGGCCGAGGAGAGGGGTGAGATCGGAGAGAAGGTGAAGTCAGTGCTGCGCTGCGCGAAGGGTTCCAGCTAGGGTTAGGATGAGGTTTAGAGGTAGGGTGAGGGGTAGGGCTAGAGCTAGGGCTAGGGCTAGGGTTCCATGGAGGATGAAGGATTCAGGAGAGGTTGAGCGTGTTAGGGTCAGGTTGAGGATTCAGAGTGACGGTGAAGTTGAAGTTTAGGATTCCGGTGAGTTTGAGGTCTAAGTCCAGGGTTAGGGTCAGGGTTAGGCTGAAGTCCAGGACCAGGGTTCCATGGATGTTGAGGGTTAGGGCTAGGGCTAGAGCTACGGTGAGGGTTCGTGAGGGTTCCGTTGAGGTTTCGGAATGAGGGAGGGTTAGGGTTAGGGTCACGGCCCGGGCTAGGGCTAGGGCTAGGGCTAGGTCCAGCGTTCGGCGTAGGGTTAGGATTTCGATGCGAGGGTTCGAGTTCGGTTCAGCTGCAGGGTGAGGGCTAGGTGCGAGCATTCCACGGAGGGTTGAGGGAGGTTCAGGGTCAGCGCTTGCGTGAGGGGAAGCGCCAGGGCTACGGGTAGGTTGAGGATCAGCGTCACGGTGAGCCTAAGCGTGACGGTGACGGTGAGAGCTAGGGCCGGGGCTAGGTGGAGGGTTCGTGGGAAGGGTGAGACCTAGGGTCATGGCTAAGTAGCATTTGGTGGAGTAGGAGGGTTAGGGTTAGGGTGAGGGTGAGGGTGAGACCTAAGGTGATGTTTCGGTGGAGGATGAGGCTGACAGTTTCACTGAGGGCTAGGTATAGTGTGAGAGCTAAGGTTGAGGGTTCGTGCTATGCCTAGGGTTAGGGTTTGTTTGAGGGTTAGGGTTAGGGTTAGCTTGAGGCTGAGGGTTAGGGTTAGCTTGAGGCTGAGGGTTAGGGTTAGCTTGAGGCTGAGGGTTAGGGTTAGTTTGAGGCTTAGGGTTAGGGTTTGGGTATGGGTTCATGTTAGCTCTAGAGCTAGGGTCTGGGTGTCGGTGAGGGTTCCTGTGACCGCTAGGCATAGGGCTAGGGCTGAGGCCAGGTCCAGGGACGCTCTTTCGGTCGTCACCAGGCCGAGCGTGAGGAGGAGGGTGAGGACTCTCGCCAGGTTCCGCATGAGACTGCGTGTTAGGGCAAGGCCAAGCGTGAGATGGAGGCCTAGGGCTAAGGGGAGGCTTAGGATTCGATGGAGGGTTAGGGTTCGCGTTCCATCCAGGGCTCGGGTCACCTCCAGGCCTAGGGCTGGCACTCGGAGCAGAGCTAGGGCTCTGGTCAAGTTGAGGGTTGAGATGGCGGCTAGGGTTCGTGTGTGCGTTCCGTTTCGTGTCCGACCAGGGCTCCGGCTAGGGTTCCCGCGACTCTGGAGGGTAGAGGCAGAGTCAGGGTGAGGATGAGGGCTACGGCGAGGGTTCACGATAGGTTCAGGGCCTCGGCAAGCGTTAGGGCGAGGGTGCGTGATAGAACTGGAGCTTCGGCTCCAGCTAGGGCTAGAGCGAGGGTGAGGATGAGGTTGAGGTGGAGGGCTTGGGCTAGGGCGAAGGTGAGGTGAGGATTCGGGTGATGGCGAGGGTTCCAGCTAGTCCTAGGTCTAGGGCTGGGTTTCAGGCTGGAGCTAGGGTTCGTTCCAGGGCTAGGGCTAGCGTTCCACGGAGGGTTAGGGTTCCGGTGACGGTGGCGGTGAGGGCTAGCGTCGAGTGAGGTGGAGGGAGGAGTCCAAGGCCCAGGGATGGGTGCTAGGACTATGTTTCAGGCCAGGGTTAGAATCAGGGGCTGGGGTGAGGGTTAGGTTCAGCGCTCGGCTGAGCGTTAGGATCGGGGTGACGGCCGAGGAGAGGGGTGAGATCGGAGAGAAGGTGAAGTCAGTGCTGCGCTGCGCGAAGGGTTCCAGCTAGGGTTAGGATGAGGTTTAGAGGTAGGGTGAGGGGTAGGGCTAGAGCTAGGGCTAGGGCTAGGGTTCCATGGAGGATGAAGGATTCAGGAGAGGTTGAGCGTGTTAGGGTCAGGTTGAGGATTCAGAGTGACGGTGAAGTTGAAGTTTAGGATTCCGGTGAGTTTGAGGTCTAAGTCCAGGGTTAGGGTCAGGGTTAGGCTGAAGTCCAGGACCAGGGTTCCATGGATGTTGAGGGTTAGGGCTAGGGCTAGAGCTACGGTGAGGGTTCGTGAGGGTTCCGTTGAGGTTTCGGAATGAGGGAGGGTTAGGGTTAGGGTCACGGCCCGGGCTAGGGCTAGGGCTAGGGCTAGGTCCAGCGTTCGGCGTAGGGTTAGGATTTCGATGCGAGGGTTCGAGTTCGGTTCAGCTGCAGGGTGAGGGCTAGGTGCGAGCATTCCACGGAGGGTTGAGGGAGGTTCAGGGTCAGCGCTTGCGTGAGGGGAAGCGCCAGGGCTACGGGTAGGTTGAGGATCAGCGTCACGGTGAGCCTAAGCGTGACGGTGACGGTGAGAGCTAGGGCCGGGGCTAGGTGGAGGGTTCGTGGGAAGGGTGAGACCTAGGGTCATGGCTAAGTAGCATTTGGTGGAGTAGGAGGGTTAGGGTTAGGGTGAGGGTGAGGGTGAGACCTAAGGTGATGTTTCGGTGGAGGATGAGGCTGACAGTTTCACTGAGGGCTAGGTATAGTGTGAGAGCTAAGGTTGAGGGTTCGTGCTATGCCTAGGGTTAGGGTTTGTTTGAGGGTTAGGGTTAGGGTTAGCTTGAGGCTGAGGGTTAGGGTTAGCTTGAGGCTGAGGGTTAGGGTTAGCTTGAGGCTGAGGGTTAGGGTTAGTTTGAGGCTTAGGGTTAGGGTTTGGGTATGGGTTCATGTTAGCTCTAGAGCTAGGGTCTGGGTGTCGGTGAGGGTTCCTGTGACCGCTAGGCATAGGGCTAGGGCTGAGGCCAGGTCCAGGGACGCTCTTTCGGTCGTCACCAGGCCGAGCGTGAGGAGGAGGGTGAGGACTCTCGCCAGGTTCCGCATGAGACTGCGTGTTAGGGCAAGGCCAAGCGTGAGATGGAGGCCTAGGGCTAAGGGGAGGCTTAGGATTCGATGGAGGGTTAGGGTTCGCGTTCCATCCAGGGCTCGGGTCACCTCCAGGCCTAGGGCTGGCACTCGGAGCAGAGCTAGGGCTCTGGTCAAGTTGAGGGTTGAGATGGCGGCTAGGGTTCGTGTGTGCGTTCCGTTTCGTGTCCGACCAGGGCTCCGGCTAGGGTTCCCGCGACTCTGGAGGGTAGAGGCAGAGTCAGGGTGAGGATGAGGGCTACGGCGAGGGTTCACGATAGGTTCAGGGCCTCGGCAAGCGTTAGGGCGAGGGTGCGTGATAGAACTGGAGCTTCGGCTCCAGCTAGGGCTAGAGCGAGGGTGAGGATGAGGTTGAGGTGGAGGGCTTGGGCTAGGGCGAAGGTGAGGTGAGGATTCGGGTGATGGCGAGGGTTCCAGCTAGTCCTAGGTCTAGGGCTGGGTTTCAGGCTGGAGCTAGGGTTCGTTCCAGGGCTAGGGCTAGCGTTCCACGGAGGGTTAGGGTTCCGGTGACGGTGGCGGTGAGGGCTAGCGTCGAGTGAGGTGGAGGGAGGAGTCCAAGGCCCAGGGATGGGTGCTAGGACTATGTTTCAGGCCAGGGTTAGAATCAGGGGCTGGGGTGAGGGTTAGGTTCAGCGCTCGGCTGAGCGTTAGGATCGGGGTGACGGCCGAGGAGAGGGGTGAGATCGGAGAGAAGGTGAAGTCAGTGCTGCGCTGCGCGAAGGGTTCCAGCTAGGGTTAGGATGAGGTTTAGAGGTAGGGTGAGGGGTAGGGCTAGAGCTAGGGCTAGGGCTAGGGTTCCATGGAGGATGAAGGATTCAGGAGAGGTTGAGCGTGTTAGGGTCAGGTTGAGGATTCAGAGTGACGGTGAAGTTGAAGTTTAGGATTCCGGTGAGTTTGAGGTCTAAGTCCAGGGTTAGGGTCAGGGTTAGGCTGAAGTCCAGGACCAGGGTTCCATGGATGTTGAGGGTTAGGGCTAGGGCTAGAGCTACGGTGAGGGTTCGTGAGGGTTCCGTTGAGGTTTCGGAATGAGGGAGGGTTAGGGTTAGGGTCACGGCCCGGGCTAGGGCTAGGGCTAGGGCTAGGTCCAGCGTTCGGCGTAGGGTTAGGATTTCGATGCGAGGGTTCGAGTTCGGTTCAGCTGCAGGGTGAGGGCTAGGTGCGAGCATTCCACGGAGGGTTGAGGGAGGTTCAGGGTCAGCGCTTGCGTGAGGGGAAGCGCCAGGGCTACGGGTAGGTTGAGGATCAGCGTCACGGTGAGCCTAAGCGTGACGGTGACGGTGAGAGCTAGGGCCGGGGCTAGGTGGAGGGTTCGTGGGAAGGGTGAGACCTAGGGTCATGGCTAAGTAGCATTTGGTGGAGTAGGAGGGTTAGGGTGAGGGTGAGGGTGAGGGTGAGACCTAAGGTGATGTTTCGGTGGAGGATGAGGCTGACAGTTTCACTGAGGGCTAGGTATAGTGTGAGAGCTAAGGTTGAGGGTTCGTGCTATGCCTAGGGTTAGGGTTTGTTTGAGGGTTAGGGTTAGGGTTAGCTTGAGGCTGAGGGTTAGGGTTAGCTTGAGGCTGAGGGTTAGGGTTAGCTTGAGGCTGAGGGTTAGGGTTAGTTTGAGGCTTAGGGTTAGGGTTTGGGTATGGGTTCATGTTAGCTCTAGAGCTAGGGTCTGGGTGTCGGTGAGGGTTCCTGTGACCGCTAGGCATAGGGCTAGGGCTGAGGCCAGGTCCAGGGACGCTCTTTCGGTCGTCACCAGGCCGAGCGTGAGGAGGAGGGTGAGGACTCTCGCCAGGTTCCGCATGAGACTGCGTGTTAGGGCAAGGCCAAGCGTGAGATGGAGGCCTAGGGCTAAGGGGAGGCTTAGGATTCGATGGAGGGTTAGGGTTCGCGTTCCATCCAGGGCTCGGGTCACCTCCAGGCCTAGGGCTGGCACTCGGAGCAGAGCTAGGGCTCTGGTCAAGTTGAGGGTTGAGATGGCGGCTAGGGTTCGTGTGTGCGTTCCGTTTCGTGTCCGACCAGGGCTCCGGCTAGGGTTCCCGCGACTCTGGAGGGTAGAGGCAGAGTCAGGGTGAGGATGAGGGCTACGGCGAGGGTTCACGATAGGTTCAGGGCCTCGGCAAGCGTTAGGGCGAGGGTGCGTGATAGAACTGGAGCTTCGGCTCCAGCTAGGGCTAGAGCGAGGGTGAGGATGAGGTTGAGGTGGAGGGCTTGGGCTAGGGCGAAGGTGAGGTGAGGATTCGGGTGATGGCGAGGGTTCCAGCTAGTCCTAGGTCTAGGGCTGGGTTTCAGGCTGGAGCTAGGGTTCGTTCCAGGGCTAGGGCTAGCGTTCCACGGAGGGTTAGGGTTCCGGTGACGGTGGCGGTGAGGGCTAGCGTCGAGTGAGGTGGAGGGAGGAGTCCAAGGCCCAGGGATGGGTGCTAGGACTATGTTTCAGGCCAGGGTTAGAATCAGGGGCTGGGGTGAGGGTTAGGTTCAGCGCTCGGCTGAGCGTTAGGATCGGGGTGACGGCCGAGGAGAGGGGTGAGATCGGAGAGAAGGTGAAGTCAGTGCTGCGCTGCGCGAAGGGTTCCAGCTAGGGTTAGGATGAGGTTTAGAGGTAGGGTGAGGGGTAGGGCTAGAGCTAGGGCTAGGGCTAGGGTTCCATGGAGGATGAAGGATTCAGGAGAGGTTGAGCGTGTTAGGGTCAGGTTGAGGATTCAGAGTGACGGTGAAGTTGAAGTTTAGGATTCCGGTGAGTTTGAGGTCTAAGTCCAGGGTTAGGGTCAGGGTTAGGCTGAAGTCCAGGACCAGGGTTCCATGGATGTTGAGGGTTAGGGCTAGGGCTAGAGCTACGGTGAGGGTTCGTGAGGGTTCCGTTGAGGTTTCGGAATGAGGGAGGGTTAGGGTTAGGGTCACGGCCCGGGCTAGGGCTAGGGCTAGGGCTAGGTCCAGCGTTCGGCGTAGGGTTAGGATTTCGATGCGAGGGTTCGAGTTCGGTTCAGCTGCAGGGTGAGGGCTAGGTGCGAGCATTCCACGGAGGGTTGAGGGAGGTTCAGGGTCAGCGCTTGCGTGAGGGGAAGCGCCAGGGCTACGGGTAGGTTGAGGATCAGCGTCACGGTGAGCCTAAGCGTGA